>CM038146.1:30440148-30652648 GCA_021437245.1 Aegilops speltoides | reverse complement strand
CAATATTAAAGATTTTATTAATTCCCCCCAAAAATTCAATGCTATAGTTGAAGAAATATTGCTCAAGATTGATGATTTGGCTAGGAGCGTTGATAGAATTTCTCTTTAGATTGATTCTTTGAAAATTAGATCTATGCCACCCAAGCATGATATTAATGAATCTCTGAAAGCTATTAAGATTTCTATTGATGAGTGTAAAGAAAGAACCGCTAGGATGCGTGCTAAGCGAGATTGGTTTATAAAAGCGTGTTATTCTAGTTTTTGCGAAAATAATGATGAAGATCTTAAAGTGATTGATGTGACTCCTATTGAATCTTTGTTTTATATATAAATTTTTATAAATATGGGACTGGACATGAGTCAACTTTAGCTAAAAGGCGTCCCAATGATTCGGAGTTTATAGATCTTAGTGCAAAAATTGATAAAAGTGGGATTGGAGAGGTCAAATGTTTAAGTAGAGATGAACCCACTCTATTGGATTTCAAGGATTTAATTATGATAATTGTTCTTTGATAGATTGTATTTCCTTGTTACAATCCATGTTGAGTTCTCCTCGCGCTTATAATCAAAATAAAGCTTTTACTAAACATATCTTTGATGCTATGATGAAATCTTTTGAAGGAAAAACTTGAGTTTGAAGTTTCTATCCGTCGAAAACTTTATGATGAGTGGGAACCTATAATTAAGATTAAAATTAAGGATTATGAATGCCATGCTTTGTGTGATTTGGGTGCTAGCGTTTCCACGATCCCAAAAACTTTATGTGATGTGCTAAGTTGCCGTGAATTTTATGATTGTTATTTAAATTTGCATCTTACGGATTCCACTATTGAAAACATATGGGAAGGATTAATGATGTTCTTATTGTTGCAAATACGAATTATGTGCCCGTAGATTTTATAGTTCTTGATATAGAAAGCAATCCAACATGTCCGATTATTCTTGGTAGACCTTTCCTTAGAATGATTGGTGCAATTATTGAAAGAAGTAAACATTAGATTTCAATTCTTTTGAGGAAGGGCATGGAAAACGTTCCAAGAAAGAAAATTAAGTTGTCATATGAATCTACTAAGCTACTTATGGATTGCAAACCAAAGATGAAAATACCTAAATCTATGTTTTAAGCCTAGCGAGCGGCGTTAAACAATAGCGCTTGTTGGGAGGCAACCCAATTTTATTTTTATGTTTTTGGCTTTTGGTTCTGTTTTTCAATAAATACATTACTAACTATGCAATGATTATGTTTTGGTGTTTTATTTCGTGTTTGAGCCAAGTAGGACCTTTGGGATGGCTTACGGTGATAGTTGATTTGATCTTGCTGAAAAACAGAAACTTTTGCGCCAAGTAAAATAATTTTAAAAAATCACCGAAGCGTGCTTTTATCTGAATTTATTACACAATATTGACGTACAAATTTCCGAGGTTGTCCTAATTTTTCAGAATTTTTGGAGTTACAAAGTATACGAAGTTTTTAGATTGCTACAGACTATTCTGTTTTTGACAGATTGTGTTTTCTATGTGTTCTTTGCTTATTTTAACGAATCTATGGGTAATATCGAGGGGTACACTACAAGAAACTTGTTAATCCATGACGGATTACTGCTGACGTTCCTGGAATCCGGCACCGATTATGATGGCTTACCCTGGCCCGTCATGAATACCGTCACTGATTAGTAACCCGTGGTTGGGCCTAAAAGCAGCAGGCCCTTCATGACGGACGTTGGGCTGTCGTCACGGAAACTGTCATGAATCGACCAAGCGGGCTCACTCAGGCCAATCACTTTTTTAATATACACCATCCAGACCGTCACCGATTGTGCTCCGACTGATGTGGCATCTCTGCCCCTTCTTTGGCCTACATGTCGGTCGGACCATAGGTTTTGCCCAAAAAAATAAAAGTGTGATTATACGTGGGTGCCATTGTATGCCCCACATGACAGGGTATTTTGGATTATGTTGCTTCCCGTGACAAAAAACTGTTGAGACGTAGGTACTTCTTTTCCCCGATTCTCACATCCCCTAGATCCTATCGGCCGGCGCAGCCGCCGCCCCTAGTGCCGCCGCCGACTGCCCGGGCGAGGGTGGTTCGATCCGGCGGGGTGGTCCGTCTCGGTGCCATCGTCACGACGCCGTCGGCCTCTCGCCTCGCCGCCGTGCGCCCTTGCTGCGCCGACGAGGCAGCCTTCGCCCGCCATTGCCGCGCCGACGAGGCAGCCTCCACCCGCCATTGCCGTGCCCACGAGGCAGCCGCCGCCCACCATTTCCTCACAGACGAGCCAGTCGCTGCCCGCAGTTGCTGCACTAGAAACTCCCTCGTTCTTTCCCAACATCAACCTCAGCCAGGAGCGAACGGTATGCCTCCAGCAGAAATCATCTCTCTCCTTCAGAATTTGTTGACTAAATACTGTGCTTTGCAATTTTCCCCTTCTGAATTTGGGGTGAACCTCTTCCCTTTAGGTTTAATGGTGTTTTATTTGAGGTAGTTAGATTACCCAATTAATGAATGTGTTGATGGATGCAGATACATATTCAGAAAATACCATCTCAGTGTAGTTAGCATTTGATATTTTAGTTCCATTTTTCTTGTTTTCATGACACCATAGATGTGACACGTGAACCATGTACATTATGTTGTTCAGGGTGCATTCATCCATATACATATTGAGTTGGCATCAATCGATGCATTGTCTTATTCACATACTAGTAGTCGTAGATTTTGTAGGCAAGCTCATACTAGTAAATGTGTGCTACGGATTTGTATTGATTTGTAGACCTCTTTAATGTCGAATAATCAGTGAAATATTTTGTCAAGTGGTGTATGTTCCTTTGTCACAACAAAAGAAAAAAAATCTTTTGATGAACTGTGTTCACTATAGTGCGAAGCAGTATAATTTTAAATATGAACATATTTTAGTTTGGTATACTGTACATGTTAATTTGATGGCCGCGGTAAACCTTTGATTGAATTGGTTCTTTGTCTGCAATGCAGATGGATAGACGTTGGATTCATGGTACATTGTTTTCCCGTGAGTACATTGAAGGTGTCAAAGAATTTATGAACTTCATTCAAGAGAAATTCAGCGAGGATGATAAAATACTCTGCCCATGTAGAGAATGCCTTAATCATAAGTACCAGCATCAGACCGTTGTGAACACGCACATATTGATGTATGGCATGGAAAGTACATATACTCGTTGGATATATCATGGAGAAGACTTTGATGTAGATGTTATTGAACATCCTGTTGATGTGCATGACACCAAGGATGGTGACAATGGCGCTGACCGATTTGAAGAGATGTTTGAAGACCTACGCACAGCAGTAGAACAAGCTCAGAGTGAAACTGAAAATTAAGATGCTAACAATGGTGGAAACCCTTCTGAGAATGAGTCTTTTTTGAAGGATGTGATGAAGGAGGCAAAATGGCAGCTTTATCATGGTTGTACCAAGTTTTCAAGGTTCTCCTTTGTGGTAAAGCTTCTTCACTTGAAGTCATACCATAGGATCCCGAATAGTGCATTTACTGAAATTTTGAAGATATTAGCTGAAGCATTCCCTGAACCCAATACGCTCCCAAAATTGTATAAGGAAGCAAAGAACCTTCTAAAGGAATTAGTCCTTGGGTATGAGTCTATACATGTGTGCTTCAATAATTGAATTCTGTTCAGAAAGCAATATGCCAATCATGACAATTGCCCAGTCTGTGGCCTATCAAGGTGGAAAGACCCTGCTAGAAAGAAGATTCCACAGAAAGTGTTGAGGCATTTTCCATTGGTGCCTGGGCTAAAGAGGATGTTTCTTTCCAAAAAAGGCGCAGAAGAAGCACAATGGCATGAGCTAAAGAGGCAGGCCAATGAGAAGGAATTGAGTCATCCAAAAGATGGTGATGCGTGGAAAGATTTCGATGAAAAATTTCCAGAATTTGCAAAAGATGCCAGAAACTTTAGGCTTGGCATTGCCACTGATGGGTTCAATCCTTTTGGAAATTTTAACACAACCTATAGTATGTGCCCTGTATTTGTTATACCATACAACCTTCCACCTTGGGCATGCATGGATCAGTCAAATTTTATGATGGCTCTACTGATTCCAGGTCCCAAATCACCTGGCAAGCACTTCGATGTCTTTCTACAACCACTTGTAGAAGAATTACTTGAGCTCTGGGAGGGTGTGCGTACATATGATGCTCTTAGTGGAAAAATGTTTGATCTTCATGCTGCAGTTCTATGGTGCATTCACGATTACCCAGCTCTGAGCACTCTTTCAGGGCGTACCACAAGAGGCTATTTTGCATGTATTCATTGTGACAAACACCCACTTTCTTACAGCCTAAGGAGTAAAATTGGGTATATTGGTCACTATCGTTTCCTTCCAAGGGGTCATCGTTTGCGGAGAAACAATGAATTTGTTGGTATTCATGAAAGCAATGATGAGCCAGGTAAATTCTCTAAGAAAGAGTTGCAAGCAGAATTGGAGAAGGTTAGACCTGGGAGACAACAAGAAAGTAGGAAAAGGAAGCGTTCTGACTTGGGCAGCAAGAAGGATCATGTGCCAATTTGGGGCCGGAGGGTTTGTTTGTGGGATTTGAAGTATTGGGCAAAGTTGAAGCTGAGACACAATCTTGATGTCATGCATATTGAGAAAAACATTTGTGAAAACCTCATTGGGACAATTCTGAATCTCAAGGGTAGGACAAAGGACACACTTAATGCTAGGATTGATCTCAAAGATTTGAATATTAAAGAGGAGTTGCAATTGAGGAAGGAGGGAGACACATATTGTTGGGGAACGTAGTAATTTCAAAAATTTTCCTACGCACACGCAAGATCATGGTGATGTATAGCAACGAGAGGGAGAGTGTTGTCTACGTACCCTCGTAGACCCAAGCGGAAGCGATCTGGCGTAGAGGAAGTAGTCGACGTTCTCCTCGCGATCCAACCGATCCGGCGCCGTTACTCCGGCGCCCGAGTTCTTGACACACGTACAGCTCGATGGCGTCCCTCGTACTCCGATCCAGCCGAGTGTCGAGGAGAGTTCCGTCAAGACGACGGCGTGGTGGCGATCTTGATGTTTCACCGCGCAGGGCTTCGCCTAAGCTTGCATGACGGTATGACCGAGGTGGAATATGGTGGAGGGGGCACGCGACACGGCTAAGGAACGATCCGTAGATCAAACTTGTGTGTTCTAGGGTGCCCCCTGCCCCGTATATAAAGGAGGGAGGGGAGGCCGGCCGGCCTAGCTAGGCGGCGGGAGGAGTCCTACTCCTACTGGGAGTAGGACTCCCCCTTTCCTAGTTGGATTAGGTTTGGGGGAGGGGAAGAGAGAGGGCGCCCCCTCCTTGTCCTATTCGGACTGGGGGAGAGGAGGCGGCCACCTCCTGGCGGCCCTCCTCTTCTCCTCGAGGCCCACCGAGGCCCATTTACCTCCGGGGTTCCGTAACCTCCGGTTTTCCGTAAATTCCGTTTTGCGGAACCATTCGAACTCCAAACATAGGCTTCCAATATATCAATCTTTATGTCTCGACCATTCCGAGACTCCTCGTCATGTCCGTGATCACATCCGGGACTCCGAACTTCTTCGGTACATCAAAATACATAAACTCATAATAACTGTCATCGAAACCTTAAGCGTGCGGACCCTACGGTTCGAGAACAATGTAGACATGACCGAGACACGTCTCCGGTCAATAACCAATAGCGGGACCTGGATGCCCATATTGGCTCCTACATATTCTACGAAGATCTTTATCGGTCAGACCGCATAACAACATACGTTGTTCCCTTTGTCATCGGTATGTTTACTTGCCCGAGATTCGATCGTCGGTATCCAATACCTAGTTCAATCTCGTTACCGGCAAGTCTCTTTACTCGTTCCGTAATACATCATCTCACAACTAACACATTAGTTGCAATGCTTGCAAGGCTTATGTGATGTGCATTACCGAGAGGGCCCAGAGATACCTCTCCGACAATCGGAGTGACAAATCCTAATCTCGAAATACGCCAACCCAACATTTGCCTTTGGAGACACCTGTAGTACTCCTTTATAATCACCCAGTTACGTTGTGACGTTTGGTAGTACCCAAAGTGTTCCTCCGGCAAACGGGAGTTGCATAATCTCATAGTCATAGGAACATGTATAAGTCATGAAGAAAGCAATAGCAACATACTAAACGATCGTGTGCTAAGCTAATGGAATGGGTCATGTCAATCAGATCATTCAACTAATGATGTGACCTTGTTAATCAAATAACAACTCCTTGTTCATGGTTAGGAAACATAACCATCTTTGATTAACAAGCTAGTCAAGTAGAGGCATACTAGTGACACTCTGTTTGTCTATGTATTCACACATGTATTATGTTTCCGATTAATACAATTCTAGCATGAATAATAAACATTTATCATGATATAAGGAAATAAATAATAACTTTATTATTGCCTCTAGGGCATATTTCCTTCAGTCTCCCACTTGCACTAGAGTCAATAATCTAGATCACATCACCATGTGATCAACATTGATAGTTCACATCATCATGTGATTAACACCTATAGTTCACATCGCCATGTGACCAACACACAAAGGGTTTACTAGAGTCAATAATCTAGTTCACATCGCTATGTGATTAATACCCAAAGAGTACTATGGTGTCATCATGTTTTGCTTGTGAGAGAATCTTAGTCAACGGGTCTATCATATTCAGAGCCGTATGTATTTTGCAAATATTCTATGTCTACAATGCTCTGCACGGAGCTACTCTAGCTAATTGCTCCCACTTTCAATATGTATCTAGAACGAGACTTAGAGTCATCCAGATCGGTGTCAAAACTTGCATCGGCGTAACCCTTACTGACGAACCTTTTGTCACTTCCATAATCGAGAAACATATCCTTATTCCACTAAGGATAATTTTGACCGCTGTCAAGTGATCTACTCCTAGATCACTATTGTACTCCTTGCCAAACTCCAGTGTAGGGTATACAATAGATCTGGTACACAGCATGGCATACTTTATAGAACCTATGGTCAAGGCATAGGGAATGACTTTCATTCTCTTTCTATCTTCTGCCGTGGTCGGGTTTTGAGTCTTACTCAATTTCATACCTTTGTAACACAGGCAAGAACTCTTTCTTTGACTGTTCCATTTTGAACTACTTCAAAATCTTGTCAAGGTATGTACTCATTGAAAAAACTTATCAAGCGTCTTGATCTATCTCTATAGATCTTGATGCTCAATATGTAAGCAGCTTCACCGAGGTCTTTCTTTGAAAAACTCCTTTCAAACACTCCTTTATGCTTTGCAGAATAATTCTACATTATTTCCGATCTACAATATGTCATTCACATATACTTATCAGAAATGCTGTAGTGCTCCCACTCACTTTCTTGTAAATACAGGCTTCACCGTAAGTCTGTATAAAACTATATGCTTTGATCAACTTATCAAAGCGTATATTCCAACTCCGAGATGCTTGCACCAGTCCATAGATGCACATTTTGTTAACACCTTTAGGATCGACAAAACCTCATGGTTGCATCACATACAACTCTTCTTTGATAACTCCATTAAGGAATACAGTTTTGTTTATCCATTTGCCAGATTTCAAAAATGCAGCAATTGCTAACATGATTCGGACAGACTTTTAAGCATTGATACGAGTGAGAAAATCTCATTGTATTCAACATCTTGAACTTTGTCAAAAACCTTTTTCGACAAGTCTAGCTTTGTAGATAGTAACACTACTATCAGCGTCCGTCTTCCTCTTGAAGATCCATTTATTTTCTATGGCTTGCCGATCATCGGGCAACTCCAGCAAAGTTCACACTTTGTTCTCATACATGGATCTCATCTCAGATTTCATGGCCTCAAGCCATTTCGCGGAATCTGGGCTCATCATCGCTTCCTCATAGTTCGTAGGTTCATCATGGTCTAGTTACATGACTTCCAGAACAGGATCACCGTACCACTCTGGTGCGGATCTCACTCTGGTTTACCTACGAGATTCGGTAGTAACTTGATCTGAAGTTACATGATCATCAACATTAGCTTCCTCACTAATTGGTGTAGTAGTCACAGGAACAGATTTCGTGATGAACTACTTTCAATAAGGAGAAGGTACAATTACCTCATCAAGTTCTACTTTCCTCCCACTCACTTCTTTCGAGAGAAACTCCTTCTCTAGAAAGGATCCATCTTAAGCAACGAATATCTTGCCTTCGGATCTGTGATAGAAGGTGTACCCAACAATTTCCTTTGGATATTCTATGAAGACGCACTTCTCCGATTTGGGTTCGAGCTTATCAGGATGAAACTTTTTCACATAAGCATCGCAACTCCAAACTTTAAGAAACGACAACTTGGGTTTCTTGCTAAACCACAGTTCATATAGTGTCGTCTCAACGGATTTAGATGGTGCCCTTTTAATGTGAATGCAGCTGTCTCTAATGCATGATCCCAAAAGCGATATTGGTAAATCGGTAAGAAACATCATAGATTGTACTATATCCAATAAAGTACGGTTATGATGTTCGGACACACCATAACGTTGTGGTGTTCCAGGTGGCGTGAGCTGTGAAACTATTCCACATTGTTTAAATTGAAGACCAAACTCGTAACTCAAATATTCGTATCTGCGATCAAATCACTGAAACTATATTTTCTTGTTACGATGATTTTTCCACTTCACTCTGAAATTCTTTGAACCTTTCAACTATTTCAGACTTATGTTTCATCAAGTAGATATACTCATATCTTCTTCAAATCAACTGTGAAGGTCAGAAAATAATGATACTTGTCGCGAGCCTTAATATTCATCGGACTACATACATCAGTATGTATGATTTCCAACAAATATGTTGCTCGCTCTATTGTTCCGGAGAACGGAGTCTTAGTCATCTTGCCCATGAGGCATGGTTCGCAAGCATCAAGTGATTCATAATCAAGTGATTCCAAAATCCCATCAGCATGGAGTTTCTTCATGCGCTTTACACCAATATGACCTAAAGCGGCGATTGCCACAAATAAGTTGCACTATCATTATTAACTTTGCATCTTTTGGTTTCAATATTATGAATATGTGTATCACTACGATCGAGATCCAATGAACCATTTTCATTGGGTGTGTAACCATATAAGGTTTTATTCATGTAAATAGAACAACAGTTTATTCTCTTACTTAAATGAATAACCGTATTGCAATAAACACGATCAAATCATATTCATGCTCAACGCAAACACCAAATAACATTTATTTAGGTTCAACACTAATCCCGAAAGTATAGGGAGTGTGCGATGATGATCATATCAATCTTGAAACTCAACACACATCGTCACTTCACCCTTAACTAGTTTCTGTTTATTATGCAACTCCCGTTTCGAGTTACTACTCTTAGCAACTGAACCAGTACCAAATACCGAGGGGTTGCTATAAACACTAGTAAAGTACACATCAATAACATGTATATCAAATATACCTTTGTTTATTTTGCCATCCTTCTTATCCGCCAAATACTTGGGGTAGTTCGCTTCCAAATGACCAGTCCCTTTGCGGTAGAAGCACTTAGTCTCGTGCTTAGGTCCAGACTTGGGCTTCTTCACTTGAGCAACAACTTGCTTGCCGTTCTTCTTGAAGTTCCTTCTATCCCTTTGCCCTTTTCTTGAAACTAGTGGTCTTGTTAATCATCAACACTTGATGTTCTTTCTTGAATTCTACCTTCATCGATTTCATCATCATGAAAAACTCGGGAATCATTTTCATCATCCCTTGCATACTATAGTTCATCACGAAGTTCTACTAACTTGGTGATGGTGACTAGAGAATTCTGTCAATCGATATCTTATCTGGAAGATTAACTCTCACTTGATTCAAGTGATTGAAGTACCCAGACAATCTGAGCACATGCTCACTAGTTGAGCGATTCTCCTCCATCTTTTAGCTATAGAACTTGTTGAAGATTTCATATCTCTCAACTCGGGTATTTGTTTGAAATATTAACTTCAATTCCTGGAACATCTCATATGGTCCATGATGTTCAAAACATCTTTGAAGTCCCGATTCTAAGCTGTTAAGCATGGTGCACTTAAACTATCTAGTAGTCATCATATTGAGCTAGCCAAACGTTCATAACGTTTGCATCTGCTCCTGCAATAGGTCTGTCACCTAGCGGTGCATTAAGGACATAATTCTTCTGTGCAGCAATGAGGATAAACCTCCGATCACGGATCGAATCCGCATCATTGCTACTAACATTTTTCAACACAATTTTCTCTGGGAACATATCAAAAAAACAAACATATGAAAGCAACAACGCGAGCTATTGATCTACAACATAATTTGCAAAATACTACCAGGACTAAGTTCATGATAAATTTAAGTTCAATTAATCATATTACTTAAGAACTCCCACTTAGAAAGACATCTCTCTAGTCATCTAAGTGATCACGTGATCCAAATCAACTAAACCATAACCGATCATCACGTGAAATGGAGTAGTTTTCAATGGTGAACATCTTATGTTGATCATATCTACTACATGATTCACGCTCGACCTTTCGGTCTCCGTGTTCCGAGGCCATATCTGCATATGCTAGGCTCGTCAAATTTAACCCGAGTATTCTGCGTGTGCAAAACTGGCTTGCACCGTTGTAGATGGACGAGAGCTTATCACACCCGATCATCACGTGGTGTCTGGGCACGACGAACTTTGGCAACGGTGCATACTCGGGGAGAACACTTCTTGATAATTTAGTGAGAGATCACCTTATAATGCTACCGTCAATCAAAGCAAGATAAGATGCATAAAAGGATAAACATCACATGCAAATCAATATAAGTGATATGATATGGTCATCATCATCTTGTGCTTCATGATCTCCATCTTGCTGCACCACCATGATCACCATCGTCACCGGCGCGACACCTTGATCTCCATCGCAGCATCGTTGTCGTCTCGCCAAACTTATGCTACTACGACTATCGCTACCGCTTAGTGATAAAGTAAAGCATTACAGTAGCGATTGCATTGCATACAATAAGCGACAACCATATGGCTCCTGCCGATTGCCGATAACCGGTTACAAAACATGATCATCTCATACAATAAAATATAGCATCACGTCTTGACCATATCACATCACAACATGCCCTGCAAAAACAAGTTAGACGTCCTCTACTTTGTTGTTGCAAATTTTACGTGGCTGCTACGGGCTTTAAGCAAGAACGAGTCTCACCTACGCATCAAAACCACAACGATACTTCGTCAAATAGACTCCGTTTTAACCTTCTCAAGGACCGGGCGTAGCCACACTCGGTTCAACTAAAGTGAGAGAGACAGGCACCCACCAGTCACCTTTAAGCAACGAGTGCTCGTAGCGGTGAAACCAGTCTCGCGTAAGCGTACGCGTAATGTAGGTCTGGGCCGCTTCATCTCACAATACCGCTGAACCAAAGTATGACATGCTGGTAGGTAGTATGACTTGTATCGCCCACAACTCACTTGTGTTCTTCTCGTGCATATAACATCAACGCATAAAACCTAGGCTCGGATGCCACTGTTGGGGAACGTAGTAATTTCAAAAATTTTCCTACGCACACGCAAGATCATGGTGATGTATAGCAACGAGAGGGAGAGTGTTGTCTCGTACCCTCGTAGACCCAAGCGAAGCGATCTGGCGTAGAGGAAGTAGTCGACGTTCTCCTCGCGATCCGACCGATCCGGCGCCGTTACTCGGCGCCCGAGTTCTTGACACACGTACAGCTCGATGGCGTCCCTCGTACTCGATCCAGCCGAGTGTCGAGGAGAGTTCCACAAGCCGACGGCGTGGTGGACGATCTTGATGTTTCACCGGCGCAGGCTTCGCCTAAGCTTCGCGACGGTATGACCGAGGTGGAATATGGTGGAGGGGCACGCACACGGCTAAGGAACGATCCGTAGATCAAACTTGTGTGTTCTAGGGTGCCCCCCTGCCCCCGTATATAAAGGAGGGAGGGGGGAGGCCGGCCGGCCTAGCTAGGGCGCGCCGGGATTAGTCCTACTCCTACCGGGAGTAGGACTCCCCCTTTCCTAGTTGGATTAGGTTTGGGGGGGGGGAAGGAGAGGCGCGCCCCCTCCTGTCCTATTCGGACTGGGGGAGAGGCGCGGCCACCTCCTGGCCGGCCCCTCCTCTTCTCCCTCGAGGCCCACCGAGGCCCATTTACCTCCCGGGGGGTTCCGGTAACCTCCCGGTTTTCCGGTAAATTCCGTTTTTGCCCGGAACCATTCCGAACTCCAAACATAGGCTTCCAATATATCAATCTTTATGTCTCGACCATTCCGAGACTCCTCGTCATGTCCGTGATCACATCCGGGACTCCGAACTTCTTCGGTACATCAAAATACATAAACTCATAATAACTATCATCGAAACCTTAAGCGTGCGGACCCTACGGTTCGAGAACAATGTAGACATGACCGAGACACGTCTCCGGTCAATAACCAATAGCGGGACCTGGATGCCCATATTGGCTCCTACATATTCTACGAAGATCTTTATCGGTCAGACCGCATAACAACATACGTTGTTCCCTTTGTCATCGGTATGTTTACTTGCCCGAGATTCGATCGTCGGTATCCAATACCTAGTTCAATCTCGTTACCGGCAAGTCTCTTTACTCGTTCCGTAATACATCATCTCACAACTAACACATTAGTTGCAATGCTTGCAAGGCTTATGTGATGTGCATTACCGAGAGGCCCAGAGATACCTCTCCGACAATCGGATGACAAATCCTAATCTCGAAATCGCCAACCCAACATTTGCCTTTGGAGACACCTGTAGTACTCCTTTATAATCACCCGATTACGTTGTGACGTTTGGTAGTACCCAAAGTGTTCCTCCGCAAAGCGGGAGTTGCATAATCTCATAGTCATAGGAACATGTATAAGTCATGAAGAAAGCAATAGCAACATACTAAACGATCGTGTGCTAAGCTAATGGAATGGGTCATGTCAATCAGATCATTCAACTAATGATGTGACCTTGTTAATCAAATAACAACTCCTTGTTCATGGTTAGGAAACATAACCATCTTTGATTAACAAGCTAGTCAAGTAGAGGCATACTAGTGACACTCTGTTTGTCTATGTATTCACACATGTATTATGTTTCCGATTAATACAATTCTAGCATGAATAATAAACATTTATCATGATATAAGGAAATAAATAATAACTTTATTATTGCCTCTAGGGCATATTTCCTTCACATATGTGATGACTCGGGCCCGATATACCTTGTCCAAAGAACAAGTTGTTGCATTTTGTCAATTTTTACGAGAGTTTAAAGTTTCCAGATGGGTTTGCTTCCAACATCTCAAGATGCACAAGTGCTGATGGAACCAAGGTACAAGGCCTGAAAACACATGATTGTCACATTCTTCTGCAGAGAATCTTACCTGCCGGCATGAGAGGATTTTTGGACATTGATATATATGAAGCAATAGCTGAGTTAGGCAAGTTTTTCAGAGAACTGTGCAGCAAAACTCTTAATAGGGATGTCTTAGCCGAAATGAAGAAGGAAATCCCTGTAATTTTTTGCAAGCTTGAGAAAATTTTCCCGCCTGCATTCTTTGATGTGATGGTGCACCTTGCTGTACATTTACCTAAAGAGGCATTGCTTCGAGGTCGCGTACAATATGGGTGGATGTACCTAGTTGAAAGAAGGATATATACTTTAAAGCGCTATGTGAGGAATAGTGCGCGACCAGAAGGTTCGATTGCTGAGGCATATATTGCAGATGAATGCCTGGCATTTTGCTCCAGGTACATGGATGATGTTGAAACAATATTTAATCGGAAACCAAGAAATATAGATTATTCAGATGAAGAAGCCTATGGTGTTGACGTTTTTGGGCATGGAGTTAATTTTACTTCAGGATATGACTATGAATATGTGCATGAGCAAAAAGATTTTGACCAGATGGTGTGGTATGTGTTGAACAATTGTGATCAAGCTAAGAAATATATCGAGTACGTTGTCACTTTTGAAACTTGTGCTTGTTGCATTGTGTTGTACATATGTGATCTCGAGACTAATTTGTTTTATTTTACAGTATGTTCAGAGATGAGTTAAAGAGAAAACGGTTGCCAGATAGTGATAAAGAGCTTCAACAAAAATTTCAGACATGGTTCAGGAACTATGTTAGTTTTCATTCACATCTAGTTATAATTTTTGGTTGGCAAATTTCACTGCAGATTCTAATGTATGTGTTTGTGTGCTGCTACAGATGATGAGGCTGCGAGATGAGGTTGGCGAAGAGGTAGATGAAGATCTATTTTCCTTGGCATGTGGTCCTGATCGGAGAGTCCGGAAATTCTCATCGTGCATAGTGAATGGGATTAGATTTAGCATTGTTGCTCGTGATAGCAACAAGAGGACGCAGAACAGTGGAGTCATGACCGAAGGTGAACATGACCGTAAGGTCGTAGATTTTTATGGAACCTTGAAAGAGATCATTCAGTTAGATTATAACTTGAAAGATAGGTCAGTTGTTTTGTTTAAATGTGACTGGTTTAAACTTGATGGAAAAAAGAATGAACTTAAAAATGATGGTTTTTTCAAAAGCATACATGTTGCAAGTTTGTGGTACAAGGACGATTCTTTGATTCAGGCTACTCAGGCTAGTAAGGTCTTTTATTTGCCAGACACGAAGTATGGGAAAAATTGGCAATTTGTGCAAACATTCGACCACAGGCATATGTTCAATATTAGTGAAACTGAGGGTGTACCTTTTAGTGGTCCTGCATATCAAGAGGAGGAGTGTTGTGAAGAGGAGGGTACGAGAACATCAGTTTCTGACCTTACATCTGAGAATCCTTTGCATAGAGATGATGAGCAGGGCATTACTTTTGAAGCTGATGTCGTTGCTCGTTTGATGAAAGAAAAATCCACAAAAGTGTATGAAGGTGGCGACGAAGATGAAGAAGATGACACAGGTTTGGAGTATTGCAGTGAAGACGAAGGAGGTGCCACAATGGATGTCGACAGCGATGACGAGTAGATGTTTTAGTGTAGAAGGTACTATCTTCATTCTTGTTGCATAATTTTTTCCTTTGCTACTGCAATATCCTGTTGCTGTTTACACACTACATGCTTGTTCAGTATAGTACATGGGAGACTGAGGTGTTTATGCACTACAAGTTTGTTCAGTTCAGTACATCGTCTCTTTTTGCATATGTACAGTTTGAATGCACTTCTAAATTTGAAATATTCAACAGGCGTTGCTGACAAGGCTGAGAAGGAGATGCTGAAAAAAGGTTGTGCTGCAAGCTTAAGTTGGTCTGTACAGTGCTTTTGGCTCCTGTCATCTACAATGGTAGTATCTGGAGTTTTATTTTGTTTGCCTTGATACGGCAATGACCGGTGATTCTTCTTGTGATCCGTAACAGAGTTGTATCTGGAGTTATATTTTGTTTGCCTTGATAGGCCAATGACCGCTGATCCTTGTTGTGACCCGTATCAGAGTTGTATTTGGAGTTATATTTTGTTTGCCTTGATTGGCCAATGACCGTTGATCCTTGTTGTGATCCGTATCAGAGTTGTAGTCTGTCAGTGTGTTAACGAAGTCACCGTGGTTGTAATCCTTCTTGTATGCCTGACAATATGTTATCTCTGTACCGGCTGTTGTGAGGATGGCATTTGTGTGCTGTCATTGGCTATTCAGGTACACAAATTATTTCTGAAATTCATATGGCTCATGTATGTTCATAATATGGCCTAAAATCAAGTTTGTTGTATCTAGTTTAGATGCCATCTTCCAAAACGTAATTCTGGTCATTTTATACCTTTGTGAAGTGACCCCATGCTAGGCAACAGTCATGGCTGTGTAACTTGGTAGAATGACACTCCTTACTACCCTGACCATCTACCGAAAACCTCTGGACAAAATACCCTATGGAAGGCCAGTGCATCAGGCATCAAAGTTTGCCGCAGAAACTGATTTTCATCCAAACGGTGCAGCTATCCTTAGCCATTAACGTCTAGCTTATTTCTATACCCTAATTGAGCATAGAAGCACACTGTGACACGGTCGGTTTCTTCAACTAATGCACAGAGAGGGAGAGCGCGTGGTGACCATCCACATGGCACGCAATAATGGCGCTCTATGTGTTTCTAGCAGCGCCACGAGCAGTTCAGGGCCCTACTAGCTCACCCCTCTCGCCTGTAGTTCTCACCCGCCTTTGCGATCACTTCCCTCCAGCCGGAGTCGATGGGAGCTGCTCTGTCGTGCCGGACGGTGCGATGCCGACAGCCCTAGGTTCCGGCACTGTCCAAACCCCGCTGGCGCCAAGGTCTCATCCCACCTACCCCCTCCAAGACGTCAGAAGGAAAGAAGAAAAGAGGCACCAGATCGTGGGGAAAGAGGGATCGAACGAAACAGAGAGAGGGCAGAGCACCAGATCGTGAGGACCTGGGAGAGAAAAGAAATAAAGAAAAGGAAGGAAAAGAGAGAGGAGGAGGAGATCTCACGCAACTCACCAGACAGGTAAGTGCGGGCGTCTATTCCATCGCGTCTGTGTTTTTCTGTTGGGAGACACTAGCCCACCACGTTGCTTCCATATGGGCCGCGGGCCAATAGATATTCCTCTATTGCATCTGCCTGTACACAAAAAATGTTGAAGTAAAAAGTTCGCAAATTGTTAGAACGTTCACCGATTAAAAATTTGTTAAGAAAATTAAAAATTTTCTCAAATTTTAAAAAAGGTACAAGAATTGGAAAAATGTTTGATGATTCAGAAAAAACATAATGTTCAAAAGTTCATGGATTTAAAAGAATATCACGAATTTTGGAAAACATCATGAATTAAAAACGTTCACAAATTTCAAAATGTTCATGAATTTTAAAAAAATGAGAAACGTAAAGGAAAAAAGGAAACAAAAGAAAACAAAGAACCAACCAAAATCCACAGAAGCTTCACAAAGCCGAAGAGGGGTGAAGCTAGATGGGCCAACCTATTATAACCAGACACTCGTTGTCGTGGACACCCCTCACCATTTGAATTGTATTCAGCACAATATGTGCCAGATAGCACATTCCTCGATAGCATATGTCGCAGGCTTCCTTCCCTGTCCGATAGCACAAGATACAAATAGGATCCACTGATAAGTTTGCACCAAATAGTAGCAATCGGGCGGCATGGTGGTGGTGCGGGCATGCATCCATGGACGCTCGGGTGTTGTTGAGGTTGTGTATCGGTGCCCGACATTCATGTATCTTCCCTTGGGTCTATGTGGCGTGCGTTTGTTTTGGATGCTTCAATGTTGTGTTGGTGCTTTATAATATAAAGCGGGGGAAACCCTTTTTCGTAAACCAAATAGTAGCAATCTGTACATAGGGGTTGTTTGGTTGAAACCCCGAGGAGCATGTTGAGCTGTTCTCATGGCTGAATGTGGCATGAAGTCGTATCTGAAATTGACAGATCAGGCACCCATGCTCAAGCTTCCAATTTCATAGGACGTCCACGGGTCCTGCAGAGTCACATGGTCGTCTGATTCCTCCAATCGACTCCCCGACGCTAGCGAGCGGGAACTCGTCTTCCTCAACTCCGAACGCGGGCTCCCCTGAAAGCCTCCAAGAGCACGTGCTCCGTTCGCGAGCTCTCCGTCTGTCCACCCTGGAGCCCATGCCGCCCATCGGTCGACGTGTATCGACGTCCTGTACCTCCATGTGATCAACTCAGATTGGGATGGCCGAATCAGCAAGTTGTTCGTTTCGATGATACAAAGGCTTCTTCATGTCGAGGTGCGTCTGTAACCAAGTTTATTGGAGTTGGTAGTTCCCGCGCTCATAATTTAAAAAACCAAACTGATAATCGAACCGGTGAGGCCGTCGATCCGGTTCGTTTTTTAAACTATGTCATCGTTTCCCCTATGGTTTGTAAAAAAGTTGGTGCATATGTCTTGCTCATTCTAGTAATTATTTCCTAATAATAGTGCATAATTAAATATATGTCTTCCTAATTACAGCAACAAATAATAAACTTGTGTTATATGCTCTGGAATGTTCTAAATTTGGCTCGGCGGCAAAAAGCGCGCGCACGCACGTTACAGTTTTCGCTCCAGCCGCGCGACCGCGCCAAGAAAAAAATAACGCAACGCGAATTGACGCTATTGCCTAGCAATGTTCCCCAAAATTACACATATGCATTCATCCACCAGTACCAGATGAAGGGCCTATTAGTAATTTGACACACACAAATGCCTAACCCCCACCGCACGACCAGCCAAATCCCCTCCCTCCCCCCGTATCGCCAAATCCCCTCCATCCTATTCCCCTTCCTCTTCCACTGCCGGCCACGGCTTCACCTCCTCCACCGCCGAGCCCACCTTCCGTTCCTCGTCCACCTCCACCGCAGAGCACGGATCTCCAACACGGATCCCCTCCCTCCCCTTGCTCTTCCACTGCCGGTCAAGACCCCCTCTCCCACACCATCCGCCTCTACCAAACCCTAGAGTCACTACTAGGAAAAGGGCTATAGATAGGATTGATTCTAATGGCGCACCGTGGAGGCAGTGCGCCACTACTATATACTAATGGCGCACCCGTTCCTGATACGCCATTAGAGTGGAAGACACTAATGGCGCACCGTGGAGAGGGTGCGCCATTAGTATGATTTTTTTTCCATTTTCCCATACATACTAATGGCGCATGAGGCCTACAGTGCGCCATTACTATATATAACTTCTAATGGCGCACCGTGGACAGGGTGCGCCTCTAGTATGATTTTTTTTTCCATTTTCCCATACATACTAACACTAGTAGAAAACAACCCATTAGTCCCGGTTCTTAAGGGCCTTTAGTCCCGGTTCATGAACCGGGACTAATGGGTCACATTAATGCCACCAGACATTAGTCCGGTTCAAAACGAACCGGGACCAATGTGACTCCACGTGGCGATGTGCACCGAGCCCAGTCGGAGGTCTTTGGTCCCGGTTGGTGGTTCCAACCGGGACCAAAAGTCTTTTTTTAAGAAAGTGGCTGCTTTAGGGTTTTGTGGTTTATTTTAGGTTGTTATTTATAGCTAGCTAATAGAGAGAAGTGTCCTCTCTTATCTTCGTCCTTGGTTTATCAACGCTGCTGCTATATGTTCATTGCACCCGCAGATATATATATGACATGGCTCATGCATGCTTTGCATCATACATCATCATATATATGTATATAATAAAGTCCTACTAATCATGCATCATCATACTACTTCTACTAGCTCGTTATTAATAATAAGTCATACGATCATCATCCTCGTATATAGTCATCGAACCCAACCCTACATATATAATTGTTCTTAGCACATGATCATCGATTACCGGTATAGGACCTAAAACACCCTTAAGGTAAAATAGCATAAAACAATATAGACCCGACTCTCCATTATGAAGAATGGCGATCATCCTGTCTCCAATTCTTGCCTTTCGCTGCTTATTGCTTCCAAGAAGCTCCTTACGACTGTCCATACATTTTTCCATTCTTTGATTGTTATGTCTCCACTTCTTTTAGAAACCCGATATGGACAGTTGAGATTCAGAGGACGACCTGGTAGTATGTTCAAAACATGAAGGCTACCACGCGTATACATCGGATGAGGGACACACTCATTCGGGATTATCTGTTGAAAAACATAGTAATAACCGTAGTTAGCAATGATGTACTAGTTTAGAAGTGTGCAAAAGATGCACGGATGTTGTAATAGTAAAAATAATCGTACCAAGGTATCTCCATGGTAGTTATCGTAGTTCAACACGTGCACTAGTGGCACGTATTGACCATAATGTTGAGGAGTTTGATTGTAGATATTGTAATTCTCAAGATCTCTACAAAATCCGACTAGATGTCGTTCTCCCGATAAGTTAATTCGCAGCCTTGATTGTAGTATGTTCTATCTACCATCTTCCGCACATTCTTTGAAGAATGAAAATAAGCTGTCAATGGAGATAAGTTGTCAACTATATATTTTGAAATAAACAATATAAATTACTTAATAACTATGTTTAGCTCACATGAGGGAGGAACTGGAGGTGTATGCACAAAGACCCAAATCGTAGGTGTCTCTTGCACGATTGTAGGATCACCAAGATCCATGGTGATAATCATACCCTCATCAAGACCATACATCTTGCAAAATGCATCGCAATTTTTCCAACCAAAATGGGTTACACTCTGAGCATTGTACAGCTTTACTTGAAAATCCACATCATGTTCGGTACTTAGGACAATTTTTTTTGTTTCGAAATTTTCATGGTCTTCAAAATTCATCCTCTCCAAGACATAGCGTCTTGCAAAGCATGGGATAAGCTAGTCGAATTGAAAAAGATGAAAATTACACGTTAAAATAGTTGAAGTCGTGCTTAATTACGAAAAAAACTATTGTAAATCGCTATGCCGTATGAACATCGCAAGTCTCCTCGAGCTTAATGCTGAATCGCCGATCTTCCTCCAGCTCAATGAATCATCGCACATACCTCGGTCATCGTGGCACCGGTCGCACTCCCGGCGATTTTCGTCGTCCGATGAGGACGACATTTCGACCACGTTCATAATTCAAATATTAAACTAGATCATTATTATAAATCACGGGTTGACTATAGATGATCGATGTACATACGGGTTGAATACTACATCATCTCTTGGTGTCCGTACATCATCGAATATTATCACTAATAAAACTAGAACCGTAGCGCCCGACGGTATCGACGCTGGCGGTGTCCGGATGCCTCACCACAAATCATCGCCCACGCGACCGCCACCAAACAAGGATCGGGTCAACAACGGGTTGCCTCCTCACCAACCTACTACGTCCCCGAAGGTAGCACCTCCCAATACCAACCGGCGGAGCCCAGTCCCGAACATGACCCCGATCAAGCAGGCCTCCATCGCCGACTCGACGGACGACGAGGATGCGGGATAGGCATCGCCGACGTCGACGCTGAACTACTTCTATATTTAGTTAAATAAAAGTAGTCTTATTAATTAAATCTATCTAGCTCAACTACTAAACACTTACTATAAATAAATAAGTAGTACTTACTAAAAACAAACTACTTCATATATAAACTACTTCTTCTTTTTTTCCTTACATAAAAAATCTAACATAAAAACCTTACATAAAAAATCTTACATAATATGAACAAATTTTACAGAAAAAAACTAACATAATATAATACATATCTAAATTACTACACATCTAATCCTACAAAAGATCTAAATTACACAATATGAACAAATTTTACAGAAAAAATCTAACATAAAGAAACTAACATAAAAAATCTTACATAATATGAACAAATCTTTTTACAGAAAAAAAATCTAACATAAAAACTAACTAAAAATCTTTTTACAGAAAAAAATCTAACATAAAGAAACTAACATTAAAAACTAACAAATTAATTACACAATCTACATTAACTACATATCTAAATTACACAATCTAATCTAACAAAAGTATCTATGAACTACAAAAAATCTAAAAAAATCTATCATAAAAAATCTAACATAAAACATCTAACATAAAAAACTAACTAAAAATCTTTTTACAGAAAAAATCTAACATAAAGAAACTAACATAAAAAACTAATATAAAAATCTAACATAAAAACCTTACATAAAAAATCTAACATAATATGAACAAATTTTACAGAAAAAAACTAACATAAAGAAACTAACATAAAAGATCTAACATAAAAATCTTACATAATATGCACAAATCTTTTACAGAAAAAAAAATCTAACATAAAAACTAACAAATTAATTACACAATCTACATTAACTACATATCTAAATTACACAATCTAATCTAACAAAAATATCTATGAACTAAAAAATCTAAAACAAATCTAAGAAAAATAAAAAGAGGCGACCTGCGGCGACGGCGACGGCGAGGTGCTTGGTGGGCGGCAGGGGCGTGGTGGGCAGGCGCGACGGCGGGGCGGGCGGGCGGGCGATGACGGGGCGGCGGGTCAGTGGTCGGGTCGGGCGGGCGGCGACGTGGCGTGGTCGGTGGGCGCTGGCCGGACGGCGACGGGCAGGCAGGGCGGCGACGGCTGCAGGGCAAGGCGGCGGCGACGGCGTCGGGCGGGCGGCGACGTGTCGGGCGGCAGGGAGGGCAGCGCGAGGAGCAGGAGATCGAAGTGGGGGATGCGGTTGTGAAATTCCTAAGTGCTACTTATATAGCTAAGGCTTTTGTCGGTTCGTGGCTGCAACGGGACCAATGCCCTCTTTGTCGGTTTGTGCCACCAACCGACCAATGCCTCTTTTCAAGAGCCCAAAGGGCGGAAGCGAAGATTTTGGTCCCGGTTGGTGGCACAAACCGACAAAGAGGGCATTGGTCCCGTTGCAGCCACGAACCGGGACAAAGTCGAAGATGGTCGGTTGGTGCCACCAACCGACCAATGGACTCTGCAGCTGTTTTTTTGATTCTTCCAGCAGCTTTCGTTTTAGTCCCACCTCGCCAAGCGAGAGGCACTCGACTGTTTATAAGCCCCGAGTGCAGATACAATGACGAAGATGCTCAATGCTCCTCAAGCGTTAGTGCCTTCAACCCTTGCGGGATACGGTAGACCGCGAGCTATGTGCGGTGCAGTTGACACTATCCCAAAAGGGTTGAAGCAGATTAACGAGCATTGCGTCTCTTTTTATTTGTAATGACTTATTATAACTCGTAAAAAATAATATAGCGAAAAAGAAAAACTATATAAAAACTACTCAGAAATGAATAGAAGCAAAAAATAGTTGTGATTAACTACAGTAAAAAGGAGCATATATGCTTATTTTTAATGGCTTATTACAACACGAAATAAAAAGAAAAAATAAATATAGCAGAAAAAGAAAAACTATATAAAAACTACTCAGAAATGAATAGAAGCAAAAAATAGTTGTGATTAACTACAGTAAAAAGGAGCATATATGCTTATTTTTAATGGCTTATTACAACACGAAATAAAAAGAAAAAATAATATAGCAGAAAAAGAAAAAACTATATAAAAACTACTCAGAAATGAATAGAAGCAAAAAATAGTTGTGATTAACTATAGTAAAAAGGAGCATATATGCTTATTTTTAATGACTTATTACAACACGAAACAAAAAAGAAAAATAATAATAGCAGAAAAAGAAAAACTATAAAAAAACTACTCGAAATGAATAGAAGCAAAAATAGTTGTGATTAACTATAGTAAAAAGGAGCATATATGCTTATTATTAATGACTTATTACAACACGAAATAAAAAGAAAAAATAAATATAGCAGAAAAAGAAAAAAACTATATAAAAACTACTCGAAATGAATAGAAGCAAAAAATAGTTGTGATTAACTATACTAAAAAGGAGCATATATGCTTATTTTAATGGAATATTACAACTCAAAAATAAAAAGAAAAATAAATATAGCAGAAAAAGAAAAAACTACTCGAAATGAGTACAGATGCGCTTATAGAGGAAATTCAACTTAAATTCATAACGAATTTCAAGAGAAATCGGTATGAATTTATGCTAAATTACCTATATAAGCGCATCTATTTTCATTATCGGAGGAGCTCAATAAAGTAGAGAGGGAGGGGCTTATAAACCAGTCCCGTTCCCCTTCGGTTGGCGAGGTGGGACTAAACTCTGGTCGCAACGGGCACCAACTTTTAGTCCCGGTTGATGGCTCGAACCGGGACTAATGGGAATTCTTTGGTCCCGGTTCAAGCCACCAACCGGGACCAACGGTGGTGGGCCAGGAGCAAGGCACATTGGTCTCGGTTCGTCCCACCAACCGGGACCAAAAGGTCCAGACGAACCGGGACCAATGGCCCACGTGGCCCGGCCGGCCCCCGGGGCTCACGAACCGGGTCCAATGCCCCCATTGGTCCCGGTTCTGGATTGAACCGGGACTAATGGGCTGACCCGGCCTGGACCATTGCCCCCTTTTCTACTAGTGTAATGGCGCATGACTTCTACAATGCGCCATTACTATATATAACTTCTAATGGCGCACCAGTCAGCATGCGCCATTATCAGATCCCTACATCTCGATCTCGATCCTCCATCTCGATCTCGATCCCCTCCATATCGATCGCACCGCAGACCTCCCGCTAGCTCCACCCATCGCAACCTCCCGCTCCACCGCCGAGCACTGCCCGACCCCAGCAAGACCAAGACTTTTTGAACATATTTTAATTTTTTAACTATTTTTATAAAAATATTACACTGTTATAATTTAAACAAGTTTGATAAACACAAATAAATATAAAAACAGCATTTAAAATGCATAAAAATATTATTGTTATGATTTAAACAAGTTTGAACATATTTAAACACAAATAAATATAAAAACACCATTTAAAATGCTTAAAAAATATTGGGGATCACAGGAATCGAACCAGGACCTCTGTGTGTGTGTGCTGCGTCTTGACCAGTCGGGCTAGTGGGTGGGTTCATTGTAGATAGGGTTGGGCTGTAGATATGGCTACTAGGCTAGGTTAAAACAAAATTCTAATGGCGCACCCGGTGGTGGTGCGCCATTAGAGTAGTTGTACTTATGGCGCACCGGTTTCAGGTGCGCCATTAGAAAGCTTCCCTCCCTCCACCTATTTCCCTCTGGCCTCTCTCCTCCCTCACCAGATCCCCACTGACCTAACGTCGACGCCTCCCGCCTTGACCCACGCCTTGCCGCCCGACCCTGCGGACTCCACCCCGCCCGCCCCGATCCCCGCTCCCCCACCCCGCCGCCCCGCCCCCCCCCCCGCCCAGCCCACCCCCCCCCGCCCCCCGCGCCTCCCCTGCCGGACTCCACCCCCCGCCCCCCCCCCGCCCCCCCCGCCGCCCGACCCTCAACGTCCTAGCCTTCCTCCTCGTCGTCGGCGCCGAGCAGCAACGCAGCACCGTGACGCCCCGACCATCCTCCTCCCTTCCCCTCCTCCTCCTCCCTTGCCCCTCACCTGCGCCAGGGTTGTATGCATTTGATTCCAGACTATATAGCTTGTATATGCAAAGTGCAAAAGTTTCAGAGCAATGCTGTACTTTTATCTGTTAGTTTCTTTGTCATGTTTTTTATTCAAGTGAAACTAAACCCTGAGAGCAACACATTTGCTTCTTATTGTACATGAGTATATATATGTATTGTGCTGAAACATCTGTCTGATCTAATTAGAATGTATAGGTGAGTTAAATAGGTTTCATTTTCGTTTTATGGGGTGGTAGAGGCATCATCCATGCATTTTGGGTAGCTAGTTGTTGTTTTTGCTGTATTGCAAGAAATGATATAATGCCTGCTGAATGTGCTTGAGGAAGAAGAGTAAAAAAGTGATGGGAATTGCATGCCTAGAAAGTTGTTCACTTATTGTCATCATATTTAAAATCAGCTGTTCTAGGTAAAGTAGGCTCTGAGAAAAACCTTCCAGAAAAAGCCAAACAGCACAAATATACTGCTATTGGATCCATGATTTAATTGTGTAGCATTCTGTCTGGGAGGCTCTAGTGGAGGATGGATTGGGAAATTATGTTATTATTTAAGAAAAGACTGTCTTCATCGATATATTTAGAGATCACCTAACGGCAGCCAAGATGGGTTGGCTAGTACTCACTGCAGGTTGGCAATACAATAGTTAGCGAGCATCGCACTCCATCGCACTTAGGGGCGGCGTAATTAAGTTAGATGCCAACATTGTTAAGCTATAGTAGTGTCCAAGCGGCAAATAGGGCATATATCACGCCCAGATCCGTATTATCACCGACCGAGCATGTGGGATGATGTTGATGTTTTGTTTTTGCACATGTTACCTCTCAAGACTTCCATACTTGTTGCAACGGGCTATTGGAACTTTCGATGCTCAAAACTTGCTTCCATGCTCGCTTGAGATAGCACACAGACAAGATACTAATCCATATACTACTAATACTACTACTGTATTTCATTTCAAAGTTCAAAATGCTGGTAATCGAGATTTTCATTTCCAATGAGTGATGTTTTTCGCTTAACTGTTATGGACAATTGTCATGTACTAGGAGTGCATTTTTATTCTAGGGTGATGGATAGATCTAGTGAGTACTGCATTTCAGTTAACTGTTATGGACAATTGTCAATTTTACGTAATGATGATGGAACATTATAAAGCATTAATTGTACTCCGGTGTATATGAAGGATGATGATCATCTTGCTAGTTTGTTGGGTTTTGTCTCCGACCATTGTGTCGTGATGAATTTGCAGGTACCCGAGAGGCCCTTGAGTTTGCGGAATGTCGATTAACTTCCGTTCCGGCAAATTGGTACTCCATATGTCCTATTTTCAGCAAAGGTCATGCTGAAATTTTCCGTGAATTTTAGCATGACTTTGCTAAAATAGGACATATGGGGTACTGCGACTAATGCATGTTTTATGATCTGTTGTAAGGGTACTAATTGGTCTCTTCGCTGCTTATCGAGATGGCGGAAGGAGCCACCGCCGATCTATGGCACCGCATCTGAGTTGGATGCTTCCAGTTCTTCACTATCATACTTGAGGCTTCATTGGATCCATGACGCTGGTATATAAAGCGAGAGATCTCCCTTCACCCATCTCATTATGATATCATTGTTTGCTACATCACTCATTTTCCCAAACTGCAGAGGCGGCCTGACAGTTTTATGAACATGCTGATGGGTGAAGATCCGCCAAATAATGTGAAGCTGCGACAGGCCGGCAGCGGGTTTCGCAGGCAGTGGGATGTGCAGTTGGCGATCAAGAAGGGCCACATGTACTTGTCTTGTGGGTGGGAGAACTTCTACCGTGCCACGACCTGCAGCTGGGGTACTTCCTTGTCTTCAGTACGACGACACGCCAACATGCTCATCGTGAAGGTGTACAACAAGACTATGTGTCGCATGCGATCGCTGCCGATGATGATGCGATGCGTTCGCCTCTTCTTATTCCTCTACATTTGGCTTTGTCTCACATCGATTGTTAACGGTCATTGTTGCATTTTGGACAGGTAGGAGCAGCAAGAGCGAGCATCAAGCTACTGACCAAAGCAAGGCGACTATGGCTGTAGCGAAGCAGCAGCGATTCTGGCAGTAGTAAAGCAGCAGCGATTCTCGCACCAGCATAGACAACAAGAAGGATGATCCGGACTGGAGTGCGGGAGAAGAGGAGCAGAGTGAGGATGAGGAGCTGCATCATGACGATGGGCATCAGTGAGGATGACCTAAGCTGGTGGTGGCTGACCAAGGGCAAGAGATGGTGGTGGCTGACCATGGGCAAGAGATGGAGGTGGCTGAGGATGACCTAGCGATGGTCGTGCCTGAAGGTGGCCTCGCGATGGTGGTGGTGCCTGACAATGACCACGCACTGGTGGTGGTGCCGGCGATCCCACAGCTGGGCGACATGACCACGCCAATTGTGGTAGAAGAATACATCCCACTACCTCCACTGCCTCCACCGCCTCGCCGCTCTAGGCGCATCAGGGAGATGAAGGAGAAGAAGGAGAAGAACTGCCTACTTTCTCAGGTATGTCAGATCTCCTATAGGTAAGCTATCCAAAATGATATATATATATATATATACTTAGTTACCTATGTTATCTCTAATATGCTTAGTTTCCTATAGGTTAGCTTCATTTTACCTAAGTTGGCTCTAATATACTAACTTAGAGCTTATATGCTTAGTTTCCTACATATAGGTTAGCTCCAAAATAACTTATGTTAGCACAAAATGATCAAGTTTACATAATAAGCTTATAGTCTTTTTCTTAATCTTCTTCTTTTCCAAAATGACATAGGTTATCTTCATTTTACCTAAGTTGGCTCTAATATACTAACTTAGACCTTATATGCTTAGTTTCCTATAGGTTAGCTCCAAAATAACTTATGTTAGCACAAATTGATCAAGTTTACATAATAAGCTTATAGTCTTCTTCTTATTCTTCTTCTTTTCCAAAACTCTTCTTATTCTTCTTCTAGTGTTCTTCCTCTTCTAGTATTCTTCTAGTCTTCTTCTTTTTCTTCTTCTAACTTCTTGTTTATCATTTTGCAGATTTGATTTAATTGACGGAAGCTTGCGTGGATGGGGTGCTTCTTTTCCATTTGTGTTTTTATTTTGTATCTATGTGAAACTTTTGTGAATTGATGGATAACGGTGTTGGATGAACAATGTGAAACTTTTGTAACGACGGAACTATGTGTTGGCTATGTACGTATGTATATATGATGAAACTTGTGTGTTGGATATGATTGCTATATGGATGCTTGTTGTATATATATATGTGTTGAATATCTCATATGTGAAATAGTGACCGGAGATTAAGAAGAAAAGAATTAAAAAGTTGTTACTAATGGCGACTACAATGTGTCTGCTTACTGTAAGTATAGCAGATTATAGTGGCGCACCGTGAGCGGTACTAATGGCGCACTGCCCTGTGCGCCATTAGAATACCAGATTCTAATGGCGCACAGGTGGTGCGCCATTAGAAAAAAATTCTAATGGCGTGATGCTAGTGGCGCACTAGCCATGCGCCATTAGAAGGCAAAACCAGTGCGCCACTAGCATGCCTTTTCCTAGTAGTGAGTAAGCAGCCGCTGCCACCGCCACCGCCACCACACCGCGCCACTCCCGAGCATGACTCCCCTTGCTCTTCCGCCTCCATCGCCGGCCGCTACCCCACCTCAACTGCCGGTCAAGAACCCCCTCCCCCTCCTCTCCGCTCCATCAAACCCTAGAACAAGCCGTCACTGCGACCATACTGCGCCGCTTCAAGGACCTCTGCACCACACCGATGGGGAAGAAGACTGCAGCGAAGAAACACCGAGGACGCAAGACAGCAAGTATAATCTTCTTAACCCACCCCACGTCTATCTATTTGCTATTCATGCATATGTATATCTAATGGGTGTGTGGTAAAAGCTGTTTTCTTGTGTTTGATTTAAGTTGCTAGTGTTTCTAGTCCATTAGAGTTCTTGCCATACCTATGAAAAAAGGGTCTTGTGCTGTCAAGTGTAGATTTGGGTCACATAAACTCAATCACAAAATAGTATTTTGTTATTAACTACAGATTATACACATAGTAATTCATGCTCATGTGTTCACCCATCTTAGAACGACCGCTGCATCCTTTGGAGGAATCGCGCATCAGAACATGCATAAGGAATAATTCAAGGCTGCAAGCACTCGGAATTCCTGCACTATCGACATTGTTTGCAGCCAAAACTGTCATTTCACCTGAAAAAAATAAATCCAAGCATAGTAGTGATGATTCTAAGGCTGAGTACCATCCTAACTAGGACAATACCAGTGAAGGAGAGTCATCCGATGATAGTTTAGTAGATGAAACAGAAGCACTGCAGTCCACACCTGCTGCTAGCTCAAACTCTAAGGTGCTAATTTCCTCAATCTAGTCATTCATTGCTTAGATATGTTGCTTGTTTGCCGTTGCAGCATAATTTTGTTACTGTTTGTTGATTAAACCAAGTTTTCATATCTATCAGGGTTGTAAGAAGACTAGTCAGAAAACTAGTAAGAAAAGATCTGCTGCCATGCCCCCTGGTGGAGTCAAGCCTCGACCTCCTAAGAGAGTTCATTCGGACCTCCCAACTAATCCACGAGTCACAAGGTCGAAGAAAGCTCTATCACAAGATGCCGATGGAGGTATTCAAAGTGAGGAAATGTCTGATCCTAAACAGCAAACACCAAGTGTCATCCATAAGCCAACTGCTTCTATGGCTTGTGTCCGCCAAGCTGAAGAAACTGTTCCCAACTTTGATGACCATGGTGTTGAAGGCAAGTTCCTTACTATTATTATCATATCATGTTCATGTTTTTTTCTTTTGAATTACTAGCCTAGGCTATTAGCTCCATGATGAACATACTCTCACTAGATGCTTTTTTCTAAAAAGGTGATGATCCTGGACATTGTGATGATGACAACTGGATTGCCAATGGAGCTGATCCCATTGTCCATCGTGATGACGAAAATGAGATGGCCAACGAAACTGGTGGTAGTGCCCAACCAAATCAGCAAACCCAACCTAACAATAACTCTGAAGGCATGTTATAACCTGAATCTTTCTTGCATCTATTAGAGTTAAACTTCTTGTTCAATCTATTGTTCTATGCATCTTCCTGTCTTAATTTATACCATATGTGTGCATGATTTTTATGAGTCATTCCAGTGTTGCGGGATGATGATATTCTCAAGGACAACTCCATTGCTCATTTCTTAATATCACAGTATTTAAATAATGACAATTTAGTTAACCTGTGCCTTGTAGAAATCTGCTCGAACCTTGTCTTCCATTCCAGTTAACATGTGCATTTGTAACAATCAGAAACACACCAACATGATAGATAATGCAATATTCCATTTAGTTGTTGCTGCCATATGGTTACTAGTATATTGTCTTTGACTTTTTTTGTGAGCTTAATTCTTGTTGTTATAGTTACACATTTTGAAACGATGTTCTACATTTATTAGTACACTTCTTTTCAGGTCCACAATCCTATGAGGAGCCAAGGGAAAGGGGCCCCAATTTGGGAAAAGGTCTAGAAAGGATCACTCGACGCCGGCAGGGCAAACTGCCGCTTGTCATTCCAGAAGGGAAGTTAAGGCCGGAGGCGCCTCTTCTTGCTGCAAAGTTCGCAACTGAATGCAACGTCACAGTTAGACACCATATGCCCGTGTTTAAGTGCTGGAAGGATTACAAGGACCCAGATGGACATGTCCGAGATGGGATTTTCAGGAACTTTGTAGGAAAAGTTGGTGTAAGTACAAAGTCCAAGCCTTTCTCCCTCAAATGGCTATCAACCTATCAATTTTGTGCAATCATGATGCTTACACATATTTTTTCATCAGACTAGAACAAGTTTCAGATGGACGTTGATGCTATGCCAGTTAGGAAGGCTTGTACTGAAATGCTGAAACGTGCGACTCGCCAACAACGATATAGGCTCAAGAAAGAGTATTTTGACCCTCACCCACTCCATTTGGTGACGAGAACGTCTCCTATCCCCTCGATGACCGATGAGCAGTGGAATGAGCTAGTGGAAAGCTGGAAGGATCCCAAAAAGATGGTATGTTTCTTCCTCGAGACCAATCTCTCGCCTTCTACATGCTAATCAAGAAATTATGCCTTACATGTATTTGGTCTCTTGATGTAAGGAATATGTGAAACTAACAAAAATAATCGAGCTCAAGTTAAGTTTCACCAAACCACTGGCTCGCGCAGCTACCCTGTGCACTGTGATAATCTGGTAAGTCAAACATGTGGCTCTGGATGTACATTGTCATGAGAAATATTCTTGACCATAGGTTAATGTAAACTGTTGCATCCATGTAGTAACTATGTATGATGCTCCCTTGCCTTCATATTTGTTGTTTCCAGGGAGACAAATACAAAGATAAAGAACCCACTGCATTGGATTTGTTCAAGGAGTGCCACTACAGCAAGAAAAAGAAAAGTTACACCGATGTTGTCCAAGCTACAATTGTAAGTCAGCTTCAAAAGACTACCAACCATCAATTTTTACCTTTTTGCGCACTAGAACTAATATTGTTTGAGTTACTCCACCAGATTGAAAACTGATAATCAAATGTCAGTGTATCTTAATTGAAAATGTTAACATGTTCACTTAACTATCTTGTAATAGCATGTCCTATATGATTGTACCCTTTTTTATTTTCATACAACTGATAAGTTTTGATGCGACTGAAAAACATTAGTTTTGATTTAGTATATGGCTACATGAAATGACTTCAATAAAAGCGCATAATCACTTTGACATGTGACCTATCAGCCACCTAAAATTACAGAATTTTTTTATTAATCTATTATTTGGCTTCATATATTGTAGTTTTGGCCATCCTTGGTGTCTTATATTTTTAGTGTGTATATATATATTTTATTGATTGACTTCTAGAAATAATTTGATTTGAATATTACTCACTTCTAGTTAATTCAGGAAATAGTCCACTTTGTTGTAGATGATAGTATATATGAATAATTTGAATCACCTCCGCACAGAAAAAAGATTAATCTGACTGTTATCACAAGTGTCTAGTTGTAAAGGATGCATGATAGCTTTCCTTACAAAGACGTTGCATGTAAGCTTGCTGATGTTGTCTTCTCTGCTTGTGCTTAAGCTGTCTTATAACCATGTTTGTTGCTTGCATTTCTAGACCGAGATGGAAAACAAGGCCTCTCAGCCTACAGAAGATGGACAAGAATCAAACTCTACGACCAAGGTTGTAGCTAAAGTGCTTGCTAACCACACTAAGAAGCCAAGGTTTCTTCAGCATGTGGGGATTCAGCATGTCCATGCGAGATCTAGCGATAGCAACAGTCAAGCAGAATTGGCAAAGAGGGGCAATGTCGAGCTTCGGGATCTTGTTGACACCTTGACCAAGCAGTTGAAGGAGTCCGAAGAAGCAAGGATCAGGCAAGACGAGGAGCACAGGCAGAGAGATGAGGAGAACAGGAAGAAGCAAGCTGAGATGGATGCAAAACTAGACTTTTTGCTAAGTCAGTTGCAAGAAAGATCAACTCAAGGGTAAGTTGTTTGTCCAAGATCAGCCGTCGTCCCTACTTGATACATGGAAGCTATGTGAATGTGACATACTGCTAGCACCTACCTTCTTATTTTGTAATGATTTTGCTGTGCAAACTGCACACTGTTGGATGCAAACTGGTTGCATTTTGCTGCTCCATTGTTCTTGGATTTGGAGATGCAAGGTCAATGTTACTGTGATTTGTGATGTTGTTCCTCTTTTCTGTATTTGTGATGGATCTGGAGATGTAAGTTCTTCGGCTTGGAAACCCATTTTTTGTAGAAACAAAGAAGGGTTCGGTTGGGTAGAGTAAACACTAATGGGCCGAATAAAGTGGCCTTGAAACACACTTTCTGGCTAAAAAAACACATGTGTCGCATAATTTTAATGGGCTGATGTGCATATTGAACACGTGCAAATGGGCCAACGAGAGTATGAATGATTATGGACCAACCCAAAACAAACAGGCCAACCAGCTGCGGTAAAATGGGTCCATAGGCATGGATGTACAAAAATAAATGGGCCAGACCACACTGGGCCGAATGCCATCGGCTGACCGTGCACCACGTCAGCTCCACGCTGGCGCCACATCACCTCCACGCTAGTGCCACATCACCTCCACGCTGGCGCCACGTTAGATTGTGGGAGATGCCACATGGGACTCATCTTTCTACACGTCATGTAAATTCATGACGGAATAGTCCGTCACAGAGGACCGGGCCTTGGGCGGGCCGGTGGTCAGATCGGTGACGGCAACAGACCGTCACAATTCAGGACAGAAATGAAAATCCGTCAAGGATGGGCGGGTGGGCAAATTATGACGCGATATACAAGAAGGATTTCAGGACCGTCACGACCGGTCATCCTTGACAGTATTTTGCATGTTTGTGACGGACAGTTACTATCACAGATTAACGACTTTCTTGTAGTGGTATGAACTATGGATAAGTTGGAATGCAGTAGATATTACACAAATATAAATGAAGAATGAGTTCACAATAGTATCAAAAAATGGTGATTTATTTTCTTATACTAATGGATCTCATGAGTTTTTTGTTGAGTTTTATGTTGTAAAGTTTTCATGTTTTGGGTAAAGATTTGATGGACTATGAAATAAGGAGTGGCAAGAGCCTAAGCTTGGGGATGCCCAAGGCACCCCAAAGTAATATTCAAGGACAACCAAGCATCTAAGCTTGAGGATGCCCTTGATGGCATCCCCTCTTTCGTCTTCGTTTATCGGTAAATTTGCTTGAGGCAATATTTTTATTTACCACATGATATTTGTTTTTCTTGGAGCGTCTTGTGTGATATGAGTCTTTGCTTTTTAGTTTGCACAATCATCCTTGCTATACACACCTTTTGAGAGGGACACATATGAATCGTGAATTTATTAGAATACTCTATATGCTTCATTTATATCTTTTGAGCTAAGCAATTTGCTCTAGTGCTTCACTTATATCTTTTTAGAGCACAGCGATGGCTTTATTTTATAGAAATTGTTGAACTGTCATGCTTCACTTATATTATGCATTATCGTTTATCTAACAAAGAGCCCAAATTGCCTTGTCTTCTCCTTTTTGAATAAAATGTTTGCAGATTCTAGCTTAGTCCACGACACTCTTGCACATTTGTTATTCTTATATCATTCGGTCGGGCAAGTGAAAGGCAATAATGATGATATTTGATGAACTGGCTGAGGTAGAGAGAAACGGGTATGGACTCAACTTGTTCGGTCTTTGCAAATATGTTTAACCTAGTATCCATGATTGCATATATATATTATGATCAAACATGTTTGCAATGACAATTAGAGATTATAGTTTCTCATGCCATGCTTAAGTAGCTAGGAGTGGATAATGACTTATCTTGGATGTCCACATTGCGTTAAAATGATGGTGACGTGGTATTATAATATGATATCCTGCTATGAATGTTTCAAGTGGCTAGACTTGGCACATGTTCATGCATGTAGTTGTATCAAAACCAACATAGCCTCTATGATATTTATGTTCATGGTGCTTAAATCCTACTCATGCTAGCGTCCAATGTTCATTATTCATAATGCATGTTCATGACCGTTTTTGCTCTCTAGCTGGCCGCTTCTCAACATATTTTCTAGCCTTCACCTGTACTAAGCGGAAATACTGCTTGTGCATCAAAATCCTAAAACCAAAGTTATTCCAGATGAGTCCACCACACCTACCTGTATGTGGTATTACCTTGCCGTCCTAAGTAAATTTGCATGTGCCACCTCTCAAAATTCAAATAAACATCCGTTTTTGTGTGCCTGGATTGTTCATAGAGCGACAGAGGGTGGTCGGTATCTTACATGCTAAGCGGTTACTCTCATGACAACTGTTTATTCACTTGTCCTTGCATGAGAGGCGATAATAAGGATTCCCAGTCCCAAAATAAAAAAGAAATGACTTACAAATAATCAAACAAAACTCCTACAGAGTAAAACATTTACTTTATCGCTTGGGAATCGCCACTAATGTATTTAGCATGGAAAATATTGATAATTTCCGGTCGTGACGTAAACAGAAAGGGTGCATTTATCAAAAATACATTTATCTCGGTTTTAAAACTTTGAGCTCTGGGACAGCTGCAAATCACTGCTTCCCTCTGCAAAGGAACTATCTATTTACTTTAATGTTGAGTCATCACCTTCTCAAATAAGCGCCAGATCTGGGAGCACTATTGTCATCCTCGTGCATTGTGTATAGTTAATGTTGGATACATCATGACTGCATCTTTTCTACCTTGAATTATAATGTTTAGTCGCGCTTGAACTTTGGAGGTGCTCTGCATTTATGTTTTGCGGTCTCAGAAAGGGCTAGCGAGATACCACTGTTGTCATAGTATATCATGGTTGTTTTGACAAAGTGTTGTCATTTGAGATATTGATACGTCTCCAACTTATCTATAATTTTTGATTGTTCCATGCTATTATATTAGCCCTTTTGGATGTTTATGGGCTTTATTTTACACATTTATATCATTTTTGGGACTAACCTACTAACCGGAGGCCCAGCCCGTATTGCTGTATTTTTGCCTATTTTAGTGTTTTGAAGTAAAGGAAAATCAAACGGAGTCCAAAACGGAATGAAACCTTCGGGAGCGTGATTTTTGGAACGAACGTGATCCGGAGAACATGGAGTGCAAGTCAAGAAGCTTGCGAGGCGGCCATGAGACAGGAGGGCACGCCCACCCCCTCTGGGCGCCCCCTATCTCCTGGGCCCCACAGGCGGCCACCGATGTACTTCTTCCTCCTATATATACCTACGTACCCCAAAAACATCCAGGGAGCCAATGAAACACAATTTCCACCACCGTAACCTTCTGTATCCGCGAGATCCCATCTTGGAGCCTTCGCCAGCACTCCACCGGAGGGGGAACGACCACGAAGGGCTTCTACATCAACACCATAGCCCCTCCGATGAGTTGTGAGTAGTTTACCACAGATCTTCGGGTCCATAGTTATTAGCTAGATGAATTCTTCTCTCTTTTTGGATATCAAGACAATGTGCCCCCCTCTCTTGTGGATATCTATTCGATGTAAACTCTTTTTGCGGTGTGTTTGTCGAGATCCGATGAATTGTCGGTTTATGATCAAGTTTATCTATGAGAAATATTTGAATCTCCTCTGAATTCTTTTATGTACGATTGAGTTATCTTTGCAAGTCTCTTCGAATTATAAGTTTGGTTTGGCCTACTAGATTGATCTTTCTTGCCATGGGAGAAGTGCTTAGCTTTGGGTTCAATCTTGCGGTGTCCTTTCCCAAAGGATGTTAGGGCAGCAAGGCACGTATTGTATTGTTGCCATCGAGGATAAAAAGATGGGGTTTATATCATATTGCATGAGTTTATCCCTCTACATCATGTCATCTTTGTTAATGCGTTACATTGTTCTTTATGAACTTAATAATCTAGATGCAGGCAGGAGTCGGTCGATGTGTGGAGTAATAGTAGTAGATGCAGGTAGGAGTTGGTCTACTTGTCATGGACGTGATGCCTATATACATGATCATGCCTAGATAATCTCATAATTATTCGCTTTTCTATCAATGGCTCGTCAGTAATTTGTTCACCCACCGTAATACTTATGCTATCTTGAGAGAAGCCACTAGTGAAACCTATGGCCCCGGGTCTATCTTTTATCATATAAGATTTCAATCTACTTTAATTTGCATCTTTATTTTTTGCATCTATATTCATAAAATACAAAAAAATATATTTATCTTATCATACTATCTCTATCAGATCTCACTTTCACAAGTGGCCGTGAAGGGATTGACAACCCCTTTATTGCGTTGGTTGCGAGTTCTTTGTTTGTTTGTGTAGGTGCGTGGGACTTTTGATGAGCCTCCTACTGGATTGATACCTTGGTTCTCAAAAACTCAAGGAAATACTTACGCTGCTATTGCTGCATCACCCTTTGCTCTTCAAGGAAAACCAACGCAAGCTCAAGACGTAGCAAGAAGGATTTCTGGCGCCGTTGCCGGGGAGGTCTTCGCTCAAGTCAAGACATACCAAGTACCCATCACAAACTCATCTCCCTCGCATTTACATTATTTTCCATTTGCCTCTCGTTTTCCTCTCCCCCACTTCACCCTTGCCGTTTTATTCGCCCTCTCTTTCCCAATCTCCTCCTCTCTCTTTCGCTTGCTTTCTTGCTCCTTGCTTTTGTTTGTTGTTATGTCTGAAATTGGGGAGATTATCGTCGATATAGACAATAATGATAACATGGAAAATTCTGAGGCTCCGGCTGAAGAACCCCCTATCTTGCATACTAAAAAGTTTCGAATCGGTAGTGGTAACATCATTGGAAAAGGTGTTATTCAAGATTTCTTTACTTGTTTCGGTGCTTTACCTGCCATGGGTGGTTCTATTCTTCATAGAACTAGTAGTCTTGCGGATGCTATCGCTATGCTTGTAGTTGAACTTGAAAGAAAATTTATGCATATGCATCCTTGCATACAAAGAATTTTCCTAGAATTTTCCAATATTGAGCATTCTTCTGTTAAGCGCGCTATTACTATCTTTTTGGCTCATGAGTTTAGATTTATTATAAGAGAGGCCAAAGAAATCTTTGCGCACTATAGGGTGGACGCCGGTCCTCCTCCATAGAGGCGATCCTCTTTGATCAAGAGGAAATTAGGCGTTTTCAATCTTTGGACTATGTTGCTTTCAATGAAAACCTTAGAAAAAAGGTTCCTACCAACGTCATGGTTGATAGAATTTCCGAACTTAATAATGATTTTGCTCTTCGAAATAATGAGCTAGGATACTCTCTTGAGTATAGGCTCACGAGATTTTGCCAAAAGAATGCTTTTAGTGATGAATTAGTTGTGCATTATAAAGGGCCAAAGGAGGAACCCGTTCCTCCTGAGATTGATCTTGGGTTCTTTTGTCCCGCTAAATTTAGCCCTTTTGATTACTTTTGCTTGCCTCAAAGAAAACTTGCTGCTGAACGTAGAGAATATGAGATGAGTTTTCAAGATCTATCTTATTATTATGGCACTACTTAGATCTATCTTCGATTTTATGCCTAGCTAGGGGCGTCAAACGATAGCGCTAGTTGGGAGGCAACCCAATTTTATTTGTGTTTTTTGTTTTTGTTCCTGTTTAGTAATAAATTTGCATCTACCTTCTGTTTATATGTGTTTTTGTCTTTTAATTAGTGTTTATGCCAAGTAGAACCTATAGGATAACCTACGATTATAGTTGATTTGATTCTGCTGAAAAACAGAAACTTTGCGCGCACGAATTTAGTTTTGTTATACACAGAAACGTGCTTTTGCGTTGATTCTTTTTGCTGATGATCAATAGACAAATTTTCCAGGACTTCCTATTATGGTAGGATTTGTAGAGTTCCATAAGTTTGCCTTAGTTACAGATTGCTACAGACTGTTCTGTTTTTGACAGATTCTGTTTTTCGTGTGTTGTTTGCTTATTTCGATGTATCTATGGCTAGTAAAATAGTTTATAAACTATAGAGAAATTGGAATACAGTAGGTTTAACACCAAAATAAATAAAGAATGAGTTCATTACAGTACCTTATGTGGTGGTTTTGTTTACTTTCACTAACGGAGCTTATAAGATTTCCTTTTGAGTTTTGTGTTGTGAAGTTTTCAAGTTTTGGGTAAAGCTTTGATGGACTATGGAATAAGGAGTGGCAAGATCCTAAGCTTGGGGATGCCCATGGCACCCCAAGGTATTCAAGAATAGCCAAAAGCCTAAGCTTGGGGATGCCCCAGGAAGGCATCCCCTCTTTCGTCTTCGTTCATTGGTAACTTTACTTGGAGCTATATTATTATTCGCCACATGATATGTGTTTTGCTTGGAGCGTCGTGTATTATATTAGTCTTTGCTTTTTAGTTTAACACAATCATACTTGCTATACACACCTTTTGGGAGAATCCCACTTGATTAGAATTTGCTAGAATACTCTATGTGCTTCACTTATATCTTTTGAGCTTGATAGTTTTTGCTCTAGTGCTTCACTTATATCTTTTAGAGCACGACGGTGGCTTAATTTTGAAGAAATTGCTAGTTTCTCATGCTTCACTTATATTATTTTGAGAGTCTTTTAGAACATCATGGTATTTTCTATCGTTACAAATTTGGCCCTAGAATGATGAGCATCCAAGTTGGGCATAATAAAAACTATCATAGGAAGTGAATTGGATGCTATGATCAATTTGATGCTTGATAATTGTTTTGAGATATAAAAGGTAGTAATGTTAGAGTCATGCTAGTGGGTAATTATGAAATTGAGAAATACTTGTGTTGAAGTTGGCAAGTCCTGTAGCATGCACGTATGGTAAAAGTTGTGTGACAAATTTGTTGCATGAAGTGCTCTTTTGATTGTCTTCCTTATGAGTGGAGGTCAGGATCACGCGATGGTTAACTCCTAACAACCCTTCCCCTACGAGCATGCGTAGTAGTACTTTGCTTCGAGGGCAAGTAGACTTTTGCAAAAAGTATATGAGTTCTTTATGACTAATGTGAGTCCATGGATATACGCACACTCATCCTTCCACTTTGCTAGCCTCTATTATACCGCGCAACTTTCGCCGGTATCATACACCCATTATTTACCTTCCTCAAAACAGCCACCATACCTGCCTATTATGGCATTTCCATAGCCATTCCGAGATATATTGCCATGGAACTTTCCACCGTTCCGTTTATTATGACGCGTTCCATCATTGTCATATTGCTCTTTGCATGATCATGTAGTTGACATCGTATTTGTGGCAAGGCCACCGTCATAATTTTCATACATGTCGCTCTTGATTCATTACATATCCCGGTACACAGCCGGAGGCATTCATATAGAGTCATATCTTGTTCTAGCTTTGAGTTGTAATTCTTGAGTTGTAAATCAATAAAAGTGTGATGATCTTCATTATTAGAGCATTGTCTCATTGAAGAAAGGATGATGAAGACTATGATTCCCCCACAAGTCGGGATGAGACTTTGGACTTTATAAAAAAAAGGCCAAAGAAAAAAAATAAGAAAAAAATGAGAGAAAAAGAGAGAAGGGACAATGCTACTATCTCTTTCTCCACACTTGCACTTCAAAGTAGCACCATGATCTTCTTGACAGAGAGTCTCCTATGTTGTCACTTTCATATACTAAGTGGGAATTTTTCATTATAGAACTTGGCTTGTATATTCCAATGATGGGCTTCCTCAAAATGCCCTAGGTCTTCGTGAGCAAGAAAGTTGAATGCACACCCACTTAGTTACTTTTGTTGAGCTTTCCTATATTTATAGCTCTAGTGCATCCGTTGCATGGCAATCCCTACTCACTCACATTGATATCTATTGATGGGCATCTCCATAGCCCGTTGATACGCCTAGTTGATGTGAGACTATCTTCTCCCTCTTTTTGTCCTCACAACCACCACTTTATACCACCCTAGTGCTATGTCCATTGCTTGCGCTCTTGTATTGCGTAAGTGTTGAAAAAGCTGAAGCGCGTTAAAAAGTATGAACCAATTGCTTGGCTGAAACCGGGGTTGTGCATGATGGGAGTATTTTGTGTAATGAAAATGAAGCATGGCCTAACTATATGATTTTGTAGGGATAAGCTTTCTTTGGCTATGCTATTTTGATAGGACATGATTATTTGTTAGTATGCTTCGAAGCATTATTATTTTTATGTTTTATAAGCTTTTATCTTGAATCATTTGGATCTGAACATTCATGCCACAATAAAGAAAATTACATTGAGAATTATGCTAGGTAGCATTCCACATCAAAAATTCTGTTTTTATCATTTACCTACTCAAGGACGAGCAGGAATTAAACTTGGGGATGCTGGATACGTGTCCAACGTATCTATAATTTTTGATTGTTCCATGCTATTATATTAGCCCTTTTGGATGTTTATGGGCTTTATTTTACACACTTATATCATTTTTTGGACTAACCTACTAACCATAGGCGCAGCCCGTATTGCTGGTTTTTTTTGCCTATTTAAGTATTTTGAAGAAAAGGAATATCAAACGGAGTCCAAACGGAATGAAACCTTCGGGAGCGTGATTTTTGGAACGAACGTGATCCGGAGAACTTGGAGTGCAAGTCAAGAAGCTTGCGAGGGGGCTAGGAGACAGGAGGGCGCACCCACCCCCTCTGGGCGTGCCCCTATCTCCTCGGCCCCACAGGCGGCCACCGACGTACTTCTTCCTCCTATATATACCTACGTACCCTGAAAACATCCAGGGAGCCAACGAAGCACAATTTCCACCACTGTAACCTTCTGTATCCGCGAGATCCCATCTTGGAGCCTTCGTCGGCGCTCCCCCCGAGGGGGAATTGACCATGGAGGGCTTCTACATCAACACCATAGCCCCTCCGATGAGTTGTGAGTAGTTTACCACAAACCTTCGGGTCCATAATTATTAGCTAGATGGCTTCTTCTCTCTTTTTGGATTTCAATACAATGTTCTCCCCCTCTCTTGTGGAGATCTATTCGATGTAAACTCTTTTTGCGGTGTGTTTGTCGAGATCCGATGAATTGTGGGTTTATGATCAAGTTTATCTATGAGAAATATTTGAATCTCCTCTGAATTCTTTTATGTATGATTGAGTTATCTTTGCAAGTCTCTTTGAATTATCAGTTTGGTTTGGCCTACTAGATTGATCTTTCTTGCCATGGGAGAAGTGCTTAGCTTTGGGTTCAATCTTGCAGTGTCCTTTCCCAGTGACAGCAGGGGCAGCAAGGCATGTATTGTATTGTTGCCATCGAGGATAAAAAGATGGGGTTTATATCATATTGCATGAGTTTATCCCTCTATATCATGTCATCTTTCTTAATGCGTTACTCTGTTCTTTATGAACTTAATACTCTAGATGCAGGCAGGAGTCTCGGTCGATGTGTGGAGTAATAGTAGTAGATGCAGGCAGGAGTCGGTCTACTTGTTACAGATGTGATGCCTATATACCTGATCATGCCTAGATAATCTCATAATTATTCGCTTTTCTATCAATTGCTCGACAGTAATTTGTTCACCCACCGTAATACTTATGCTATCTTGAGAGAAGCCACTAGTGAAACCTATGGCCCCCGGGTCTATCTTTTATCATATAAGCTTACAATCTACTTTTATTTGCATCTTTACTTTTTGCATCTATATCATAAAATACCAAAAAATATATTTATATTATCATACTATCTCTATCAGATCTCACTTTGGCAAGTGGCCATGAAGGGATTGACAACCCCTTTATTGCGTTGGTTGTGAGTTCTTTGTTTGTTTGTGTAGGTGCGTGGGACTTTTGAGGAGCCTCCTACTGGATTGATACCTTGGTTCTCAAAAACTGAGGGAAATACTTATGCTACTATTGCTGCATCACCCTTTCCTCTTCAAGGAAAAACAACGCAAGCTCTTGACGTAGCAGATATCTTATTATTGCTCTCTAGTTGATTATGCTATTGATATGAGTTAATCTAATTTCTAAGAGTTATTGTTGATATGGTTAGTCATGATCTTTGCTAACAACCTGGGTGCTACTTAAGCTTATTTATCTACGCAAGAGCAAAAGAGTTCGTAAAAAAATTCTTCATCACTTTCAGTTTATCAACTGAATTGCTTGAGGACAAGCAAAGGTTCAAGCTTGGGGGTGTTGATACGTCTCCGTCGTATCTACTTTTCTTAATGCTTTTCCTCTTATTTTGGACTCTAATTTGCATGATTTGAATGAAACTAACCCGGACTATGCTAGTCTAGGTTAAGAAAAGTAGATACGATAGAGACGTATCAATAATCATGACGGTATCCAAGACAATGATCATGTATATAGGCATCACGTCCAATATTAGTAGACCGACTCCTGCTTGCATCTACTAATATTACTCCACACATCGACCACTATCTAGCATGCATCTAGTGTATAAAGTTCTTGGATAAACAGACTAAGGCAATAAGAATGATGACATGATGTAGACAAGCTCTATTTATGTAGAAATAGACCCCATTTTTTTATCCTTAATAGCAACGATACATGAGTGCCTTGCTGCCTCTTCTGTCACTGGGAAAGGACACCGCAAGATCAAACCCAGCACAAAGCACCTCTTCCCATTGCAAGATAAATAGATCAAGTTGGCCAAACAAAACACAAATATCGAAGAATAAATACGACGCTATAATAATCAAGTATGGATATTAAGGCAAAATAAATCTGATCATAAACTCACAATTCATCGGATCCCAACAAACACAACACACAAAGTCATCACATCAAATAGATCTCCAAGAGAACTTTGTATTCAAGAACAAAGAGAGAAGAAGCCATCTAGCTACTTCCTACAGCCCGTAGGTCTAAGGTGAACTACTAACACATCATCGGAGGAGCACCAATGAGGATGATGAACCCCTCCGTCATCGTGTTCCCCTCCGGCGGAGTGCCGGAAAAGGGCTCTAGATTGCATCTTTTGGCTCTGGCACTTGTGGCGGCTAAAACAATTTTTCATCGACTCCCCTAGGGTTTCCGGAATATTTTGGTATTTATAGAGTTGATAGTCGGTGCGGGGGACCTCCGTGGGCCCCATAGCCCACCTGGGCACGCCTGGACTCTAGGGCGCGCCCAGGTGTCTTGTTGTCCTCATGGGCTTCCCCCTGGTTGATTCCTTGGCCCATACGCTTTCTTCTAGTCCAGAAAAAATCACCAATTTTTTTGTGGCATTTGGACTCTGTTTGATAAGGATTTTCTGCAAAGGGGGAAAAACAAGCAAAAACAACAACTGGCATTGGGCACTATGTCAATAGGTTAGTCCAAAAAATGATATAAAGTTGGTATAAAATAATTGTAAAACATCCTAGATTGATAATATAACAACATGGAACAAGCAAAAATTATAGATACGTTGGAGATGTATCAATGGTGAAGGAGGAATCACCCTTCATAAACCATGACCTATTAGCTACACTACATAGATATGATCAAGAGTGCGTTACAAGGTATCACCCTCGGCACTTGATAGTAGGCCTGCAGAGTCGTACAACTAAGGGGTGTGTAGTGATGTGACGGTGTCTGCACATCGATCACGTTGATCAAGTCATCCGGTAATAATGCGAGGGGAACAGGGACAAGGTGAGGGGTAACTGATGGATCACTAACCAACATATGCTAAGCATATAGGATAACATGTAAGGTAGCAATAGAAGGTTACAAAATCAGGATATGCATGAGCATAGAAGCAATCAAATAAAGTAGAAATTTTCTAATGCACGCATTGGAGAGAAGGAATGGGTGATATAGGAATGATCAAGGGGTTTTTGCTTGCCTCGAAGCTCTGCTGCACGTGGCTGGACATCAAGGGCATAGTTGTACACGGGAGCAGCGTCAGTCTTGGGGTCTACCGGAGAGAAGGAGGAAACAATAAATATAAAGCAAACAAATGCATGGCGATGCATGGAAAAGGCAATATAAAGTTCTAGGGGTGACCTAACGCAGTGCTACACGTTACAGACGAAGCGGGAAAACATTGGAATGTTTCACTGGCTTTTGACAGTTTTCAGGCAGGTGAACCGGAGGGTATGGATCCATGTTCATCATGTTAGAGGCATGTGACAGATGATTGGGTAGCATATCCGGATTTTTCATATTTTTCTGAGCAACTTTCATATATAAATTATTTTCAACTCACTTAAAGGTGCTAACAAAATGTGCAAGCTCCAGCAATCCATCTATGGACTGGTGCAAGCATCTCGTAGTTGTAATATACGCTTTGATGAGTTGATCAAAGCATATAGTTTAATACAGACTTGCGGTGAAGCCTGTATTTACAAGAAAGTGAGTGGGAGCACTACAACATTTCTGATAAGTATATGTGAATGACATATTGTTGATCGAAAATAATGTAGAATTTTCTGGAAAGCATAAAGGAGTATTTGAAAGGAGTTTTTCAAAGAAAGACCTCAGTGAAGCTGCTTACTTATTGAGCATCAAGATCTATAGAGATAGATCAAGACGCTTGATAAGGTTTTTTTTCAAATGAGTACATACCTTGACAAGATTTTGAAGTAGTTCAAAATGGAGCAGTAAAAGAAAGTGTTCTCGCCTGTGTTGCAAGGTGTGAAATTGAGTAAGACTCAAAGCCTGACCACGGCAGAAGATAGAAAGAGAATGAAAGTCATTCCCTATGCCTCAGCCATAGATTCTATAAAGTATGCCATGCTGTGTATCAGATCTATTGTATACCCTACACTGAGTTTTGCAAGGGAGTACAATAGTGATCTAGGAGTAGTTCACTTGACAGCGGTCAAAATTATCCTTAGTGGAATGAGGATATGTTTCTCGATTATGGAGGTGACAAAAGGTTCATCGTAAAGGGTTACGCCGATGAAAGTTTTGACACTGATCCAGATGACTCTAAGTCTCAATCTAGATACATATTGAAAGTGGGAGCAATTAGCTAGAGTAGCTCCGTGCAGAGCATTGTTGACATAGAAATTTGCAAAATACATACCCGTTGACTAAACTTCTCTCACAAGCAAAACATGATCACACCTTAGTACTCTTTGGGTGTTAATCACATGGCAATGTGAACTAAGATTACTGACTCTAGTAAACCCTTTGAGTGTTGGTCACGGTGATGTGAACTATGGGTGTTAATCACATGGTGATATGAACTATTGGTGTTAAATCACATGGCCATGTGAACTAGATTATTGACTCTAGTGCAAGTGGGAGACTGAAGGAAATATGCCCTAGAGGTAATAATAAAGTTATTATTTATATTTCCTTGTATCATGATAAGTGTTTATTATTCCTGCTAGAATTGTATTAACTGGAAACTTAGTACATGTGTGAATACATAGACAAACAGAGTGTCACTAGTATGCCTCTACTTGACTAGCTCGTTGAACCAAAGATGGTTAAGTTTCCTAGCCATAGACATGAGTTGTCATTTGATTAACGGGATCACATCATTAGAGAATGATGTGATTGATTTGACCCTTCTGTTAGCTTAGCATTTGATCGTTTAGTATATTGCTATTGCTTTCTTCATGACTTATACATGTTCCTATGACTATGAGATTATGCAACTCCCAAATACCGGAGGAACACTTTGTGTGCTACCAAACGTCACAACGTAACTGGGTGATTATAAAGGTGCTCTACAGCTGTCTCCGATGGTACTTGTTGAGTTGGCATAGATCAAGATTAGGATTTGTCACTCCGATTGTCGGAGAGGTATCTCTGGTCCCTCTCGGTAATTCACATCACTATAAGCCTTGCAATCAATGTAACTAATGACACTACTAGGGAAAACCCTGTACACAGAATCTTAGCAGCAGCGCGGCTCAAAAAGGAGCTATGCTACTAATTAGCAGTAGCGCGGGTGTGGAAAACCCGCTACTCACAAGTGTTTAGCAGTAGCGCGCTCGGTGTAACCCGCGCTGCTACAAATATCGACCGACAGTGCCCAACAAACTACATTTAGCAGCAGGGCGGTGCTGTGAGCCACGCTACTGCTAAAGCTGTAGTAGTAGCGAGGTTTTTCTGAGGTCACTGCTGCTAATTTTCAAATTGGGCACACTTTTGTTCCCGGTTAGCAGTAGCCTTGTGCCGAAAGCGCGCTGCTGCTACTTTCTTATCAGCAGCGCATTTTACATCCCACGCTATTGCTAATCCGCACCAACCCACCACCTTTTCCCCACCCGTCCTCCCTCTCCCCTCCTCTCTTCCCTTTCCCCTACCTCCCACATCCTCCCACTCTCACTCTTCCTCTTCCTCAATACTTCTCCCCCATTACTCTCCCTCTTCTACCTACCTTTCTATCTCTTCAGTACTCCTACCTAACTACACCACCTCCATTAATGCATCTCCTTCTCTTTTTCCTTCCCACTCCACTAGTTGAAGTTGTCTCCTCCCAAATTAGGTAGCTAGGTAGATGTAGCATTTAGTTAAGTGACCTATTTGCCCCCTAACTAGATCTATCTTTGTCAAGAAGAGATTTGTGCACTTTTGATCTCCGTACATCATCATCTCCACCGTGTGCTCGATCTCGAGATAGAGGTGATTAAAATTTCATGCTTTTGCAAAATGGAAATATGTTAATGTGTGTGATATGTTTATGGAAATTGTGTGTGTGGCATGAGTTGATGCCAAATTGTGCTTTTGAGTTTCCTATGTTTTGCCGAAATGTTGATTTATTTCCGTTTCGGCGAATTCCGGGCAAACTCTAGATCTATATATGTCCTATTTTTAAGGTAGGTCATGCCGAATTTTTGTATGACCTTGATGCCGAATTTTTGTATGACATGAGTTGATGCCAAATTTTTGTATGAATTTTTGTATGACCTTGATGGTCGTGTCGAAGCGCACCTGCTCATGACTGGTTTCATGGATGGCTATACTCGGTGGATAATTGAAGATGAGGATGACGATGTTGAGGATGCCGACGGGGCAGGCAATGATGACATGGGGCAAGACAAAGAGATGATCGATAATGGCGGCAGGGAAGAGGCCGGACATGGCGGAGGAGAAGGGCCCGGACATGGAGGCGGAGAGAACGACATGAACTCCACGCAGCAGAGTTCGTCGGTACTAAGTTCAATCGTGCGGGACCCTCATGTTCAAGCATTGCTTCGCAAGGAGACGAGTACTGAGAGAGCTGCTTCTAGAGAGGAGGCTAAGCTGGAGCAATTGGTGTAGACTCGAACACTCCATTGTATGATGGTTGCAATCCTGAGGTGACCCGCTTGAGTTTCACACTCCAACTCCTGAAGACGAAGGCTAAAAACAAATGGACCAACACTAGCCTCGATGAGCATCTCAAGTGCCTAAAGGATGTTCTTCCCGCGGGTAATCTATGTCCTACTAGTGTTGATGAGGCCAAGAAGATCGTGTGCCCTCTTGATCTGCCACACGTTAGATACCATGCATGCATCAACGATTGCATAATTTATCGGAAGGAGCATGCAGAAAAACAAGTTGTCCGGTGTGCAATGCTTCTCGATACAAGAAGGCTGGGAAGAAATGTCCCCAGAAAGTTGTATGGTACTTACCGATCACTCCCCGTCTCCAGAGGTATTTTGTAGATCACAAGGAAGCAAAGCTAATGCGCTGGCACGCAGAGAGGAAGAAGCCCGACGATGGAGATGATCCGAAGCCGAGACACGTCAAGGATGGAAGCCAGTGGAGAGCGTTGAACAACTTCTATCGGTATTTTGAATGTGATGCAAGGAACATCGTGCTCGGCGCGTGTATCGATGGCATGAATCCGTTTGGCAACCAGAACACCAACCGTAGCACATGGCCCGTGTTTGTATGGATGTACAACCTCCCCCTGGTTGTGCATGAAATCGAAGTACATTCACATGAGCATGCTTATTCAAGGGCCGAAACAACCAGGAAATAATGTTAATTTGTATCTGGGGCTATTCAAGAGGAGTTAGACACGTTATGGAAAACACCGGCCAAGACATGGGACGCCAGCAAAGGCGAGTATTTCAACATGAGAGCCGCGCTGATCACGACAGTGCAGGACTATCTCGGTTATGGATATGTGGCAGGCCAGGTGTGCCATGGATATTGCGGATGCACGCGGTGCATGGATGATACGACGTATCAGTAGCTAACGTCAAGGAAAGATGGCGGGTCTGGGAAAAGCATGTACATGGGGCATCGAAGATGGCTCAAACAGGACAACCCGTGGAGAAACCGTGGAGATCTATTCAATGGTCACGCTGAGCATCGAGGACCTCCACGTAAGCGGAGCGGTGTCGAAATCGACGAGCTACTGAAAAAACTGGAAGGAGTGCCCCGCGCCGGGAAAGACGATGAGAAAGGCGCCTGAGCCGCTGCTGAAGGTGTGGAAGACGAGGTCTGTGTTCTGGGACTTGGAGTACTGGCACAAACTCGATACACCTCATTGCCTTAATCAAATGCATATCTGTAAGAATGTCCTTGAGAGCTTGCTCACAACACTGATGAACATGCCGGATAAGACCAAGGATGGGCCGAAGGAAACAAAAGACTTGCAAGATTAGAAAATCAGGGAAGATCTGCACATGTCGCCCCGTAAAATGTCAGACGAGACAGAGACGGAGATAGAGGCATGGGAGAAGAAGGGCAAGAAAATAAATAAAGAGGATTATTGCCCCCCTCTTGCTTCACCTTAAGTCAGACTGAGATCGGTCAATTCTTTAAGTGCCCTACCGGAGTCAAAGCTAGTTCCGATTACTATGGCAAGATAAGCTGATATCTAGACACGGACAAGAAAAGATTCAGCAGGATGAAGTCCCATGACTGTCATGTGATGATGACGCAGATACTACCTGTTGCCCTTAGAGAGATAATGGACAAGCACGTCCGTGACACGCTTATTGGTCTCTGCGACTTTTTCGTTGTCATCTCTCGAAAGTCGACCAGTGTGAAGCAGCTCCGAAGGCTACAGGAAGAGATCGTTGTGATACTGTATGAGCTTGAGATGTACTTCCCGCCCGCGTTCTTTGACGTGATGGTGCATCTGTGTGTCCATATTGTGGATGACATAATAGACCTGGGGTCGTCATTCCTGCACAACATGATGCCGTTTGAGAGGATGAATGGGATCATCAAAGGATTCATTCGTAACATGTCCCATCCAGATGGAAGCATCGTCCAGGGCTATGTGACACAAGAGTGCATCTCTTTCTGTGAGAATTTTCTATATGGCGCAGACCAGCCGCCTGGTGTTAGTGTTGGTTTGCCCGTTAACAAGCACGATGTAGCGACCCGACCTCAGACGGTCAAGTCTCTGTGCTTAAGTGTCATCCCTGGATCGGTATGCTGACACACACAGTACTCAAGGATTTATAACAGAGTTAAATCACATGTATAAAATAATGTAAATACTATTACCTCGATCCAAAATAGCGGAAGTAACAAGGTTGTTGATTCCCATCAACACCAACGGCAAAGTTGAGTGTAGAAATTGTAACTCTAACGTATCACTTACTCGTCGTAAGATCCTGCAACATGAGACGTTGCAACCACAGAGGGTCAGTACATTGAATGTACTGGCAAATTCACACCATAGAGCAATGATGAATAAAGTCTATCACTACATGCATATATGGAAGGTGGAGGCACTATGGTTATAATGTTTTTGCGAAAAGCCAATTTTCCCTACTACAAAGGAATGAATTTATTTAACTATCATGGTGGTTGTTAAACATTGAGAATGGTTGACAGCATTCTCAATCCCAATTAAAAGTACTCATTAAACCCAACAATATTAATTAAAGTAACATGATGAGATTCACATGATAATCCAAGTACTAGATACTCAAGATGTCCATAACCGGGGACACGGCTAACCATGATTAGTTTATACACTCTGCAAAGGTTTGCGCACTTTTCCCCACATGACTCGATCTCCTCCGTTTGGTTTCTCGCACTACATGGTGTTTGAGAAACAGATGACCGAGACATAGTCTTTCAGAAGCGCTTGCACCTTACGTAGAGGGTAGACCGTACCAACCTACATCCCCTACATCTGCTAGTCTACCCTGTAAGAGTTCGCACGACTTAGTCAACTATGCTAGAGCCCATAATAGCATGTGGCTGCACACGGAAGTTTCTAGCATGAATAATCTCATGATCCCTTTGAGCATGAATAATCTCGTAAGATGATTCGCACTCAAAACTCTTGATAGTTCTACTCGTCACACTCCGGTCAATCTATTGTAAGCAATCAATAGTAACCACACATAAGCAATCACTCAAAAGATCGGAAAGAACGAAGAAGACAATTCAGAAAACATCAAATTCAAGAAAATAACTCTTGCAACATAAAACAATTTCTAACAGTACCAAAATTAAGTGAATTTGGCCTTATCAGAAAGTTTAGGTCAAGAGCTTCTATTTGCAAAAAGAATCAACTAAATCGGAGTTACAAAACTCAAGTTATGATCAAACAAAGTTCAAAGTCAAAACTGATCTAATTCGAATTTTAAACTTTGAAAAACATGTTTAAGTTGTTTTACTGGATAGAGTAGATCATAACGAATAAGTGGGCGTTGGTTTTGTTGGATTTGGATACACGAGTAAAAAGTAGTGATCGTTTGAAGTTCAGGGACTAATATGTAATAAAACATTCACGGATGGGTCCCTGGCCGAAAAATAAAAAGAAAAGAAAAACTCTAAATAACGAACGTTCGTTACAGAACGCTAATGAACGGAATCGTTCGCTAGATTTACCTAAACAGAGAACGACCGCTAAATAAAAAACGGGTTTCTAAACAAAACCGAACCTTAAAATAAACCGTTCGGATCGGGTTTGGTTTATCTCCGGTACAAGGGAAAAGACCGGCGCGGCGGCTACTCTGGCGAGGCTGTGGACTCCGGTGACGGTGACTTGCGAGGTGGCGCGGGGCGGCGGTTCCACGCGGCCTCGTGGCAAGGTGCGGGCGACGGCGCGAGGGGAGAAGCGGCGGCGGCGGTGGCGGCTTTCCAACGGCGGCGGCGGTGGCAACCGATGGCGGCGGTGGCGGATCTCGACGAGGGCAGCGGCGTGAGGGGAGGAGAAGTGGGGTCCGGGACCGGCTATTTACTGGCGACCGAGGCGGCGAGGCGTGGAGGAGGGGGCACGGAGGCCGAGGCGGTCCTGGGTGGCCTGACGACGGCGACAGCGGGACTCGGAGGAGTCCGGCCGGGACGACGGACAAGGCGGCGTGGAGCTGGGCCGCGGCCTGGCAGGTGCTGGGCCCACCCAGTCGGGGAGACGAAGTTTTTTTATTTAAGAAACCATTTTTCTCAGTCAAACAAATATAACAAAAAAAAATATATTATATAGGCATATAATATATCAAAATTTTAGAAAAAGATTTTCTACGACTTAAACATTTTTCTAAAGTCAAATAAAATACACACAAATTCAAATAAAGCAAAGAGTGCTTCTGCCCTAGTAAAATCCAATAAAAATCATTTTTAAAATACCAATATTAATTCAAATTTATTTCTCTCCAATTTTCTGATGTAGGGAATCATATTAACCTATTTTCCATATATTTTATTTTTGGAGAAAAATAATTTGAATAAAACTAAAATAACTCCAAATTGAAAATAAATTCAAAAGAACTTTGAATTTAATTCTTTGAAACTCCCAACTCATATTTCACATGTTTTGAAGAAGTCATTTTATCTTCTCTCGTGAAAATCGTTGAGTTGCATGAAGTTTATGAATCGAAAAATTTCCAAATGAAATTCAAATATTTCCAAATACCCTTTCATTTAATTAAATGGAAGAAGTCATATCATCTTCGCTCAAGGGTTTTGTATTTGAAAATAATTTGAATTCATGAAGATCAGAAAAGAAAATGAAAGTTTGGGAAAGTCCTTTTATTCCCTCTCATTTAACTTTCAAAAAGTTTTGAATTTCACTCAATCAATCAAACAATGAATCAAATCTATCTATTTATTATAACATTCCAAAATTTAGAATTTTGGGATGTTACAAACCTACCACCCTTAAAATGAATCTCGTCCTCGAGATTCGGAGAGGCTAGAAAGAAATAGGTTATGGTAGGGGGTCTTCAGAAAATCCATCGATCATCACAGGGGGTCTGGGGTGCTACCACCCTTAAAGGCATGGTTACTGTTCCATCAAAACTCATATATTGTTGACAGTGTCGATCTTCTCAGATCCTCTGAAAAACTTCCTTCTCTGAGCTCTTCCGGTAGTGGCATAACCTTTTTCTTAATTCCTTTATCCATTTCATCTTGGTAAGGTTATTCCAAGACTGGGTCTTCTTAGTTGACGGTTCTAGCGCCAATACTAAACAACTATCGATATCTCATGGTGGTCAACAATTTATGGTTTCTCCTGTAGGAAATGGGTCTGGGTTGAAACTCACCGTATATCCTACGATTGGCAACAACTGCCGTGTACAAGGGAAAATACTTATACCACTCTAAGGTTCAAACAAGGTTTTAATCGTTGTCTCTCTACTATAGGTAGGTCACTCAGATTTACCATCCCATATATCAAGGCGAATAATAAGAGTAAGTCGGTATGGTGATCAATCCATGCCGCACCCAAATCATTACCTTGTACATGGTTAAGCGAATCTCTTATTCTAGCACTCGGTCATCCTTACAAGCATTGCAGAATTTCTCTTGTCGACGAACCAAGTTCGGGTAAATCCATTGATTCTGCAAGCCAAACAAAAATCTATCGTTCCTTCACAACTCTCAGGTTTTGCGTTGCTCCTATAAAATCATCGGTGGGTAAAGGCATAACCTCTTCCAGGGTTTTTCCTTCAGCAAGGGTGTGCTTGCGTCTCGGCAGGTCCTGGGGCCTTTGGGTTATGGCCCATCTCATCACTTGCAAACCTTGAACTCATTATCTGGGCATCTGATCATTACTCCAACATTCAGCTTCCTAGCATTCTTAAATCCATCCAATTGTAATGTCTTCCTTCCTTCTATTGGCACCAAACTAGGACGTGATTATTCAGACTCATCATGGAATTTCCATTGATCCATATTTCCAACATCATACCTCCTATATATCCAATAGTAATTCATCTCTTCATCCTCGTGGGATATCCCTCATACCGAGATAAAAACTTATACTTATGAAGTCCATACTCCACTTCGTGGAACATCATTATCCTTTCCAGGGTCAAGCGTCCTTACAGGGGAATATTGGCCATCTCTGCATGGCACTACTTCAATTGGGAAACGTGAAACACATCATGAACTCCTGACAGCCTTCGAGTGACTCCAATTTGTTGGCCACTTCTCCCATACGCTCCAAAACTCGGTATGGTCCTACAAATCTCGGGGCTAACTTTCCCTTAACTCCAAATAGTTTAACTCCTCGCAGAGGGACATAGACTACCTCCTTGCGTTTTTGAGTCTTCATAGCTGTTCTGCCTAGACTGAGCTACCCTCAGTCTATCTCAAATCAACTTAACCTTCTATTCAGACTCTTTGATCAAATCTGGTCCAAACAACTGACGATCTCCAACTTCATCCCACACCAATGGTGTCTGGCATCCTTCTCCCATACAAAGCTCCAAAAGGGGACATCTTCAAACTAGCTTGGTAATTGTTGTTGTATGAGAACTCTGCATAAGGTAGATTATCATCCCTACTAGATCCATAATCTAGCGCACAGGCTCTCAACATGTCCTCCAGAATCTGATTAACTCTATCTCGGTCTATCCATCTGTCTGTGGATGAAAGGTTGTACTGAACTCTAGCCTAGTACCCAAAGTGTGGTGCAGCTGATTCCAAAACTTTGGGGTAAACCGTGTTCCTCTATCTGATACGATGGTCCTCGGAACTCCATGCAGACATACGATCCTGGTCAAATATATCTTGGCCAACTTCGCACTTGTATAGGTGGTTTTCACTGGGATAAAGTGAGGCACTTTGGTCAAGCAAATCAACTACTACCCAGATAGAATCATATCCTGATCGGATTCTGGGAAATCCGGTAATCAAATCCATGCCAGGCTTATCCCACTTCCATTCGGGTATCGGCATAGGTTGTAGTAATCCTGCTGGCTTCTGATGCTCTACTTTTATTCTCTCTAGCATACATCACCTACAACTACATACTTCGTAATATCCTTCTTCATACCAGTCCACTAGAAACACTCCTTCAAATCCAAATACATCTTGGTGTTTCCAGGGCGAATCGAGTATGGTGAGTCATGAGCCTCTTGAAGTATTTACTTCCTGATCTTTGCATTATTGGGAACATATACACGGTCCTGGAGCCATAAGGTGTCGTGCTCATCCTTACGAAAACCTTTGACCTTTCCTTTGCTCATCCTCTCTTTTATCTCAGCAATCTCTTTGTCATCCTTCTGAGTTTCACGAATCTTTCCCAACAACTAGTCGGGTGGCCCGCCCGATGTGCGGGCTAGAACTTTTCTAGTTTTATCGTGAGAATGCATTAGTTGATTTTTCTATAGAAAATGAAACAAAATGTGATCACTTTCACAAATAAACAAAGTGAAATTCACAACTGCAGTTTTCCAAACCTATAGTAACATTATTGTTTTACTTGTCCTGGTAGCTTAGAAATGCAGATTTCATTCATTTATTAGCATGGAAATAGACAACTATGATGAACTTACTTAACTCTGCACGTAGTACAAAATGTTGGATAACTAAAGGGATTTAATCCGATGCAAGATGTAGAAAGGAGAACAAAAGAAGCTTTTAGATTTCAACGTATTTAAATGCAGTGTGAGCTAAATTTTGTCGCAAGTTATGAAGAACAACCTGAATTTAACACATGTACACTCTCACAATACATCTTGGTATTACATAAGAATTAAGATCTATGAGAAAATAAAGAACTATTAAAAGGAAACTCAAGGACGCTTTTCAGGTTTCAATGTATCTATGAACAACTTTAGCTAATCTTTGTCCCATGATTGTATAAATAATGTTAATGACAAAATACAAGAAACTCTGGAGGAGACAAAAATTTCAGGTTTAAAAACACCTGCTAGCTTTAGCTAAACCTTTAATTTAAAAGTGTAAAATCTATTTGTTCAACTCTGACCCCAATTTGTTCTTGAGCTGCTAAGGACATCCAATAATGATGAGTTCTTTAATAAATTAGCTCAACAACATCAAACTTAAGTATATTTACATCATCTATTAGATGGCACTACTCTAATTTGTAGTAACCTTTACGAATAGACCGCTCCAAAGTTATTCTATATCATCCAATCCTTCTATTTCCTTGTCATGGCTGATCAATCAAGAAGATATAGAATGCGTAAATCATTGTCCATTTCTAGAGACTTCAAACTGAGCTTTGGTGGCGGAAAACTGAAAGAACAAACAAAATTATATTTGTCCTACGAATTTGGTTGTGAACTATTACTACTCACGAATTCAAAAATAATTTTGAAGTATAAACATAGTGGCCACTTTCCAAAGCATACGTGCGAACAAACATACCTGTACTTCTGCACATCGACCACCGGTCTGCAGTTTAATGAAGCCAATATTTGCTGATTTGGAAAGGAGCCTAAAGCAGTTCCATGTTTGCTAAAGATGAAGCAGGTTAAGCTCCAGTAACATCCCTAGGTGAGTAGTGGAGGCGCAGGTGAGCACAAGAGGTGAATGGAGAGGATGGCATGATGCGGCGGCGGTAAGCCAGTAAACCTCATGGGACGTGAGGATATAATGGTATAACGTTAGGTTGGACTATTATTTCCTTCCATAGAATTTATTCGGTGTAAGGGAGGCAGACACCCAATCTATTGTTGTGCTTCAAGCCGAGGCTGTTGTGTACGTGCGTGTATCTTGTCCTTTTTTCTTTTTTCTTTTTTTATCAGTTTTTAATTTTTAATTAGGGCATGTCTTGTGTTGTTGATCGATTGGTGATTGAGGGATAACTGAATGGCAATGGTGTAATTTAGTGATGATTACCTTTAAAGTAAATCCAACTGTTGTGATTTTCTGATTTACCTTTAAAGTAATAATTTTGGAATTTTCTAGTCTATTTATCTTTTTTCTGGTAGCCCATAATCCGGACGACTTGTCATTCGATCAAAGCCTTTTGGATTATTTCACATGAGGAAATTTAGGTTCGTGCTGTAGCAAAAGGATGTGCCAAATTAAAATTTAAACTGTGGAGATATTTGATCAGCGAATTAAATTATATATATAAATTTTTAGCCACTAATATTAACTGGTCCTCTTTTACTTTGCATTGGCCACAATTTGTGGTAGATGCATTGTGTTGAAGTGTCTACGTACGTGATGTTCCGGTTTTTCTATTTTGCAAGTGCACTCACGTATGTGTGTATCTTCTTTTTATGTTCAAATCTGACACATATCTTTCCTAGGACAACATGTTCCTTGTTTATTTTTCTAACTTAATTAACACGTTCCTTTTTTTAACTTAACACTTTGGTTTTTTCTTGGATGTCAACTTAACACGTTCCTTACTTTTGTAAGGAAGAGTCCGATTTTTTTACTCTTTTCCCTTGTATGCATGCCATCTTTTTAACGTAAGTTTTTTTTTTTGATGAGTGGAGTCTATCACGTAAGTTTGAGCCCCATCATATTATTCATGAAGTGCATATGTCCTAGGATTTTAAGTTTGAGTTGAGGCCCACCATGGACCAAATATATATTCTTTTAACATATGTACGTTTATTTTTACCAAAATGTTTTTGTAACATATGTACGTTTAGATGTGTCACGTGCAGTCGTTAGAGGCCCACAACAGTATGTATGTTACATAAATCAAACGGTCAACATAATCTTATTTTTAAAGATTTACTAGATCAAGGGCTAGTATTTTCTAATTAATGTGGAATTTTCTTTTTTTTTTGATCAGTTTTTTCTTTTTAATTGGGGTATGTCTTGTGTTGTTGATCGATTGGTGATTGAGGGAGAATTGAATGGCAATGGTGGTAATTTAGAGATGATTACCTTTCAAGTAAATCCAACGGTTGTGATTTTCTGATTTGCATAATTAAAGGCTAGATATTTCTAATAATTTTGGAATTTTCTAGTCTATTTTTTTCTGGTTAGCCCATAATCCGGACGACTTGTCATTCGTTCAAAGCCTTTTGAATTATTTAATATGAGGAAATTTAGGTTCGTGCTGTAGCAAAACGATGTGCCAAATTAAAATTTAAACAGTGGAGATATTTGATCAGTGAATTAAATATATATATATATATATATATATATATATATATATATATATATATATATATATATTCAGCCACTAATATTAAGCAGTAGAGGAGAATGTGAAACATGGTCATGTAATCAGTTCTCGAAGTGTATACGTACGTGATGTTCTTGTTTTTCCATTTTGCAAGTGCACATAGGTACGTTCCTTTTTTTAACTTAACACTTTGCTTTTTTTCTTGGACGGCAACATAACATGTTTCTTGCTTTTGTAAGGAAGAGTCCGATCTTTTTTACTCTTTCCCCTGGTATGTATGCTATTTTTTTAACGTAACTTATTTTTATTTTGATGAGGGGACTCTATCACGTAAGTTTGAGCCCCATCATATTATTCACGAAGTGTATATATCCTAGGATTTTAAGTTTGAGGCCCACCATTTACCAAATATATAATATTTTAACATATGTACATTTATTTTTACCAAAAAGTTTTTTAACATATGTACGTTTAAATGTGTCACGTACAGCCGTTGGAGGCCCACAACATTATGTATGTTACATAAATCAAACGGTCAACATAATCCTATTTTTAAAGTTTTACCAGATCGAGGGCTAGTATTTTCTAATTAACGTGGAATTTTCTAGCATATTTACATTGCTTTTGGTTCGCCTTATATTACTTTTAATATATAATAGATGTAGAATGAACTTCCATTGCTGCAACAAAACCTTTGGGAACAATCTCCAACCGAAGTTCCCCAAAAATTTCTCGGCTAACTCCTTTGGAAATCCTCCGCTTATGAGGGTATTCGTCCTTGTTTTCTTTATGGTTGTGTCCTATTTCTCCACCAAGCATGTATGCACAAAGTTTCTTCATATCCTTTCCATAAGGCTTCAATTTCTTGGACACAAATCGAGACTTTAGCAGAGTCAACTTAAATTCTTCCCAAGTGGTTATTCCTTGCCATCCATTGATGTTTTGGTACATCCTCCACCAAGTAGTAGCACCTCTTACAAAGCACCGAAGAGCATGCCGGGTCATATCCTTTCCGACTACAGGGTTATTCTTCATGTGATCCTCCATGTTCTGAATCCATCCGTCCGTCTCCAATTGACTCATCGGTCTAGAAAATTACAAGCTCATCTCCATTCATCCTCTATTGGGTCCATGGGTTTGGGGTGGGATAAGAGAGGTCGAGAGGGATGCACACAATACAAACAATAGTTTTGAAAAGATAGGTTTTATTGTGGCTGTCGGAAAAACAACAAACAAATGACAGCTCACAAACGTCGCATCTAACGTAGGTACAACGGGGTTTGGTCTTCTAATGGTCAATAAATCTTCAATGTCACCAAACTCTTCAAGTCTTGTTCATGTCTCTGATAGCTTCTTCCGATCATGCTTGTCTTTCTCAAGTTCTTTCGCCAGATCATCTCTATTGACGAGAAGTATCTCGTGACGTCCTTTAATATTCCTGGAGTTGCATTCCAAACTTCCGGTTTCAACATCCTTGACATGAAACATGGTACTACTGTTCTTCAGTTGCTGACGAATCTCTGGTATCTCGAGGTTTTGTTCCTCCAGCTTGTCTACTTTCAGCTTCTGGTTCCTGAGTTCTTCACAAATTTCCTCCTTGTCAAATATAACTTCCTGCGTGTCCATCTTAAACTTCTTCATGTAATACTCTAGATCCTGGCGATACACCAGCTAAGGTTAAAACTGCATCCTTTGCTGACACATGCTCCATCATCCTTTTACCATCCAATCCTTCCATGCATATGCATGCTTAACTCAGCTCGTTGACAATAGCATAAGCGGGCGATAACATCATGGATAGCCGTGTTTATGACTATGTCTCTATCATGAGCTATCATTCCATAGTTGATATTTCCTGTCTTGGGGCTTTCTTGACAAAACCTTGAGTTCTAGTGCTCCATCTTCCGGTCTTTCTCCGATACACCTTGATCTCGGGTATTGACAGCTTCCATAGTCTACCAAGTTCCATAAGGGTAGCCTTCCTACGTCATAAAAATGTGGGAATTCTTCAGAGCTTTCAAATTCTCCTAGTCTTCAGAGTCTTCAACAGTTGTAACTTCCATTATCCAAATGCACGGTAAAATCTCCTTCATTCCGTAGTGGTCGTGGTTGTCCTGATATCTTGTACTCCTTGGAGTGGTCTCATCAGTCGAATCTTCGAGTGGTCAAAAGGGAAGAGGGGTATGGTCTCTCTAAAAGGGAATATTTGAATAAGCTCAGAAGAGAAGAGAGGTAAAAGATTCTTTTGTAAAGAAAGTTGTAGAGAAAAATCTTTCCTATGGGCTTGCCAGTTTCTAGGGTCACGTCCTACAGTCAACATGTGCTCTAATATCATCTTGTAGCGACCCGACCTCAGACGGTCAAGTCTCTGTGCTTAAGTGTCATCCCTGGATCGGTATGCTGACACACACAATACTCGAGGATTTATAACAGAGGTAAATCACATGTATAAAATAACGTAAATACTATTACCTCAATCCAAAATAGCGGAAGTAACAAGGTTGTGGATTCCCATCAACACCAACGAAAAAGTTGAGTGTAGAAATCGTAACCCTAAGGTATCACTTGCTCGTCGTAAGATCCTGCACATGAGACGTTGCAGCCACAGAGGGTCAGTACATTGAATGTACTGGCAAATTCACAACATAGAGCAATGATGAATAAAGTCTGTCACTACATGCATATATGGCTGGTGGAGGCTCTATGGTTATAATGTTTTTGCGAAAAGCGAATTTTTCCCTACTACAAAGGAATAAATTTATTTAACTATCATGGTGGTTGTTAAACATTGAGAATGGTTGACAACATTCTCAATCCCAATTAAAAGTACGCATTAAACCCAACAATATTAATTAAAGTAACATGATGAGATTCACATGATAATCCAAGTACTAGATACTCAAGATGTCCATAACCGGGGACACGGCTAACCATGATTAGTTTATACACTCTGCAGAGGTTTGCGCACTTTTCCCCACATGACTCGATGTCCTCCGTTTTGTTTCTCGCACTACATGGTGTTTGAGAAACGGATGACCGAGACATAGTCTTTCAGAAGCGCTTGCACCTTACGAGAGGGTAGACCGTACCAACCTACATCCCCTACATCTGCTAGTCTACCCTGTAAGAGTTTGCACGACTTAGTCAACTATGCTAGAGCCCATAATAGCATGTGGCTGCACACGGAAGTTTCTAGCATGAATAATCTCATGATCCCTTTGAGCCTGGGTGGCGGTCCGAAGAAAAACAGGCAAGTCATGGAGACCCAGGTGCCTAGATAGGCAAGTCCTGGAGTAACCAGGTGCCTCAGTCCACCCAGATGTGTGTTTAAGTTGCCACCTTAAATAAACCATTAATTAACAATACATCTGTCATGGAAATTCACTCACCCAAACCACGTCTACTAGCATAGCATGGCATAATAAGCAAACGTAGAAGTAACTCCCAAGGGTTTGAAAATAAAACAGGTAATAGGTGCTACCTCAATCTACTTCCCAAAACCCACAATTTAATTCAGATCCTAATCATGCAATTGTTTGGAGGATTGAACTAATGCATAAAAACTGGGTATGAGAAAAGGTATGATCAAAGTGTGAACTTGCCTGCAATGTTGATGAAGATGATTCACACTCAAAACTCTTGATAGTTCTACTAGTCACAGTACGGTCAATCTATTGTAAGCAATCAATAGTAACCACACATAAGCAATCACTCAAAAGATCGGAAAGAACGAAAAAGACAGTTCAGAAAACATCAAATTCAAGAAAATAACTCTTGGAACATAAATCAGTTTCTAACAGTACCAAAATTAACTTTCCAAAACATGTTTAAGTTGTTTTACTTGATAGAGTAGATCATAATAAAGAAGTGGGCGTTGGTTTCGTTGGATTTGGATACACGAGTAAAAAGTAGTGATCGTTTGAAGGTCAGGGACAAATCTGTAATAAAACATTCACCGATGGGTCCCTGGCCAAAAAATAAAATGAAAGGAAAAACTCTAAATAACGAACGTTCGTTACAAAACGCTAACGAACGTAATCATTCACTAGATTTACCTAAACAGAGAACGACCGCCAAATAAAAAAACGGGTTTCTAAACAAAACCGAACCTTCAAATAAACCATTTGGATCGGGTTTGGTTTATCGCCGGTTCAAGGGAAAAGACCGGCGCGGCGGCTACTCCGGCGAGGTTGTGGACTCCGGCGACGGCGACTTGCGAGGTGGTGCGGGGCGGCGGTTCCACGCGGCCTCGTGGCAAGGTGCGGGCGACGGCGCGAGGGGAGAAGCGGCGACGGCGGTGGCACAGAACAGCGGCGGCGGCGGCTTTGCAACGGCGGCGGCGGTGGCAATTGATGGCGGCGGCGGCGGATCTGGCGAGGGCAGCGGCGCGAGGGGAGGAGAAGTGGGGTCCGGGACCCGCTATTTATGGGCGACCGGGGCGGCGAGGCGTGGAGGAGGGGGCACGGAGGCCGAGGCGGTCCTGGCAGTGGCCCAGCGCTGACGTCTGACGGCGGGACTCGGGAGGAGTCCTGGTCAGGGACGACGGGCAAGGCGGCGTGGAGCTGGGCCGCGGCCTGGCAGGGGCTGGGCCGCCCAGTCGGGGAGACGAAGTTTTTTATTTTTAAGAAACCATTTTTCTCAGTCAAACAAAAATAACAAAAACAAAATGAATAAAAATATTATATAGGCATATAATATATCAAAATTTTCAGAAAAAGATTTTCTACGACTTGAACATTTTTCTAAAGTCACATAAAATACACACAAATTCAAATAAAGCAAAGAGTGCTTCTGCCCTAGTAAAATCCAATAAAAATCATTTTTAAAATACCAAAATTAATTCAAATTTATTTCTCTCCAATTTTCTGACGTAGGGAATCATGTTACCCTATTTTCCATATATTTTATTTTTGGAGAAAAATAATTTGAATAAAACTCAAATAACTCCAAATTGAAAATAAATTCAAAAGAACTTTGAATTTAATTCTTTGAAACTCCCAACTCATATTTCATATGTTTTGAAGAAGTCATTTTATCTTCTCTCGTGAAAATCATTAAGTTGCATGAAGTTGATGAATCGAAAAATTTCCAAATGAAATTCAAATATTGACAAATACCCTTTCATTTAATTAAATGGAAGAAGTCATATCATCTGCGCTCAAGGGTTTTGTATTTGAAAAGAATTTGAATTCATGAAGATCAGAAAAGAAAATGAAAGTTTGATAAAGTCCTTTTGTCCCTCTCATTTAACTTTCAAAAAGTTTCGAATTTCACTCATTCAATCAAACAATCAATCAAATCTATCTATTTGGTATAACATTCCAAAATTTAGAATTTGGGGATGTTTCACACGATGGGAGGCTCGAAGGAGAAGGTCACTGCAACGGTCACAGGGAACTGCACATGGCATACTCAGATCGACGGAGCGACTTTGACAGAGCAAACTTGGTAGTGCTACAACACCAAGACGAGGTAGATCCTTTCGTGGCACTGCACAAAGAAATTATCACAAAGAAGTATCGTGACTGGGGGGTATGCACGGACGTCGAAGTTACTAGAGAGCAGAACTCCACTTTCCTGCATTGGTTCAAAGAGCATATTATTGCTAATCCCCTGGAGGAGGGCTCTAAGGACGGATTGCTCATATACGCCTTAGCACATGGCCCCTCGCCCAACCTCGTAACCTATCAGGCTTATGATATCAACGGATACACGTTCTACACGGAGGCCAAAGATATGGACTGTGATGATCAGAACTCAGGGGTGACGATGGAATGCATGACCGGCAGTGACAACGGCGCAACTGAACAATTTTGTGGAAGGGTCGAGGAGATCTGGGAGCTTGACTACTCTGCACTGCACAACACGATGATGTTCCGTGTCAGATGGGCTAAGAATGTCGAAAGAGAAAACCGGATTTTCACTATACCCGACACCAAGAGCGCTACCGTGAATGCTATCGCAAAAAACGAGCCATGGGTACATGCTAAGCACGTGACACAATACGCAATCCCAGTCGTGTTGTCGTGAGGAGAGGCAAAAGGAACATCATTGGAACGGATGGAGTCGCCAACGAGGAAGACTATGATCTGTACGGCAACCCAATGAGGGAAGATGACGATGATGATGAAGTATACGTCGAAAGAAGAATCAATACTAAATTACCTAAGAAAAATCGTACTCCATGGAAAAGGCAAAGTCACAATGAGGGGCACAATTATTCTTCGACAAACAAGAAGGGAAAGAGCTGACTCAAAAACGAAAACGTCAACGCTGAGGAATCGTATGTTATCGGTCAAATGATGTATATATATATATATATATATATATATATATATATATGTTCTTATTTTGTATACATATTTAACCATCAAATGATGCAATATATATTGCCTTCCCTTCGTTCACTGCTCTCGGGAAAAAAAGTGGGAGAAAATAAAGGAAAAGAAAAAGGAAAACTGGTTATAGTAGTAGCGGTTTACTGAAAAAGAGCTACAGTCAAGCTAGCAGTAGCGATTTCCTTATAACACCGCTACAGCCAGTGAACGTAGTAACAACGCATTTGGTCTAAACCGCTACAGCTAGTGAAGGTAGTAGCAGCGCATTTGGTCTAAACGCGCTACTGCTACGTCCACTTAACCCAAAATTCTCACTCTCCCTGCTTCATCCCGCCTCTTTTCCCCTCAAATCCCCACTCTCTCTTCCCCCGTCGCACCGCCACGCCCCGGCGCTTGCCCCCGACCCGGCCCTCGCCCCCAACCCCGACGCTCTTGCCCCCGACCCCGACGCCCTCGCCTCCCTCCTCTGCTTCCTCCCCTCCCAACCTCGGCCATCGTCGGGCCTGCCTCCTCGCCCCTGCACCCTCTTTAAACCCCCTCCCTCTCTCTGCTAGCTAGGGTTCTTCGGTTAATTTAATTAGGTTTTAGTTAGGGCAGTAGATTAATTAGGTTATATATTTAGTTATGAATTTAGCTAGGTTTTAAAATAGAACAGAAATTTAGGGTTAAGAAATTGTAGTTAAAAGAAAAGCCAGCATTTAAGCAATTGTCCAAATCAACATCCCTTGTTAAAGCAAATTTAGGTAGGCTGAATTTATATGCAAATTTGAACTGGACATGTGATATGTGGATATGTCATGTTTTCGACATGTCATGTTTGGAATTTGAACATGTCATTTGGACATGTGATGTTTTGGTTCAGTTTTGGTAAATGATCCGAGTGGCCTATGTTACGCCGGAATGTTGATTCATTTCTGTTCCGGTGAATTTCAGGCGCTCGATATGTCCATTTTTTTAGCAAAGGTCATGCCGAAATTTGCCGTGAATTTTGGCATGATTTGTGCTAGATAGTTGGCATATCGAGTGTTGGCACATAGATTTCTTTCTTATGTTGTTTCTCATTTTTCATACTTTTAGAAATAAACGAGGACACTTAATCATAGGAAACATGTCAAACAACGAATAAACTGGGCCTTCTGACCAAGATGCAGACGAGATGGATTATAAGGGTGAACAAGAGTACCTCGACTATTTGACTGCTAAGCAAGATTTGCAGGTCGGCCTCGATGATGGTACTGACGCTGACATCGACAACGACGGCGCCGGCACCGATGGCGGCACCGAGACCAGCGGGGAAGGTATGATACGTCTCCAACGTATCTATAATTTTTGATTGTTCCATGCTATTATATTACCCCTTTTGGATGTTTATGGGCTTTATTTTACACATTTATATCATTTTTGGGACTAACCTACTAACCGGAGGCCCAACCCGTATTGCTGTTTTTTTGCCTATTTCAGTATTTTGAAGAAAAGGAATGTCAAACGGAGTCCAAACGGAATGAAACCTTCGGGAGCATGATTTCTGGAACGAACGTGATCCGGAGAGCTTGGAGTGCAAGTCAATAAGCAGCCGAGGGCTCCATGAGATAGGAGCCCCCCCCCCCGTAGGGCGCGCCCCCTGTCTCATAGGCCCCTCGGGCGGCCACTGACGTACTTCTTCCTCGTATATATACCTACGTACCCCGAAAACATCCAGGGGCACCACGAAACACAATTTCCACCACCGTAACCTTTTTGTCGGCACTCTGCCAGAGGGGCAATCGACCATGGAGGGCTTCTACATCAACATCCTTGCCCCACCGATGAGGTGTGAGTAGTTTACCATAGACCTACGGGTCCATAGTTATTAGCTAGATGGCTTCTTCTCTCTTTTTGGATCTCAATACAATGTTCTCCCCTTCTCTTGTGGAGATCTATTCGATGTAAACTCTTTTTGCGGTATGTTTGTTGAGATCCGATGAATTGTGGGTTTATGATCAAGTTTATCTATGAATAATATTTGAATCTTCTCTGAATTCTTTTATGTATGATTGAGTTATCTTTGCAAGTCTCTTCGAATTATCAGTTTTGTTTGGCCTACTAGATTGCTCTTCCTTGCCATGGGACAAGTGCTTAGCTTTGGGTTCAATCTTGCGGTGTCCTTACCCAGTGACAAAATGGGTTGCAAGGCATGTATTGTATTGTTGCCATCAAGGATAACAAATGGGGTTTATATCATATTGCATGAGTTTATCCCTCTACATCATGTCATCTTGCTTAATGTGTTACTCTGTTCTTATGAACTTAATACTCTAGATGCATGCTGGATAGCGGTTGATGTGTGGATTAATAGTAGTAGATGCTGGCAGGAGTTGGTCTACTTGCTATGGACGTGATGCCTATATACATGATCGTGCCTAGATAATCTAATAACTATGTGCTTTTCTATCAAGTGCTCGACAGTAATTTGTTCATCCACCGTAATACTTATGCTATCTTGAGAGAAGCCTCTAGTGAAACCTATGGCCCCTGGGTCTATCTCTTATCATATTTTCTTTCAATCTATTTTATTTGCATCTTTACTTTTTGTATCTATATTATAAAATACCAAAAATATATTTATCTTAACATACTATCTTTATTAGATCTCACTTTCGAAAGTGGTGGTGAAGGGATTGACAATGCCTTTATTGCGTTGGTTGCGAGTTCTTAGTTTGTTTGTGTAGGTGCGTGGGACTTTCGAGGAGCCTCCTACTGGATTGATACGTTGGTTCTCAAAACTGAGGGAAATACTTACGCTACACTTGCTGCATCACCCTGTCCTCTTTGAGGAAAACCAACGCAAGCTCAAAACGTAGCAAGAAGGATTTCTGGCGCCGTTGCCAGGGAGGTCTTCGCTCAAGTCAAGACATACCAAGTACCCATCACAAACCCATCTCCCTCGCATTTACATTATTTGCCATTTGCTCTTGTTTTCCTCTCCCCCACTTCACCCTTGCCGTTTTATTCGCCCTCTCTTTCCCAATCTCCTCCTCTTTTCTCCTTTTTCTTTCCCGTTGCCATGGCCGAGTCAAGAAGAACTAAGGGTTTTCTCCCGAGCTCTATTGCCTTGGACAACCCCTCTATCCTCTCTAAGCTCATGAATAATGACGCTATAGAAAGACCCACCGGGGTCTCCAATGAGAGCTTGAATAATTTTGATGAGGATGACTCTGGAATTTTTCGCTATTTACTTGATGAATCTTTAAAAGATGCTTGTGATAGATTATTAAGGATTCGGGCCAGCTATGTGCCACAATATAAAATTGAAGATTACTTAAAAAGTTTTTATGTTGGCTTGCCCGCTTCTTTTAAACAAGTTTTAGATTCTATTTTTGAACGAAGTTTTCTTGAAAGGGATGCTATAGATACTTATGAAAAAATGAAAACCATATTTGGGCACCCTATGAATGATAAGGTTGAATCAACTATTCTCTTCTGCTTTTATCAAAATGAAATTATTAAAGAGATGAAGCCTAGTTTAGAGGCAAACTTCCGTAACGTGCTTAATCTTACTTCTTCCATTAATGGCCATGTGCTTACCTTAAATAGAAGAATGAATGCCATAGAAAGGAGATCCCCCTCTCCGAGTGCCAAAGATGGCACTCTTTAGATCTATCTTTGCTTTTATGCCTAGCTAGGGGCGTTAAACGATAGCGCTAGTTGGGAGGCAACCCAATTTTCTTTATGTTATTATTTTTGCTCCTCTTTAGTAATAAATCTTGCATATACCTTATGTTTAGATGTGTTTTTATCTTTTAATTAGTGTTTGTGCCAAGCAGAACCTATAGGATAACCTACGATGATAGTTGAATTGATTCTGATGAAAAACAGAAACTTTGCACGCACGAATATAATTTTGTTAAATCACAGGAACGTGATTTTGCGCTGATTCCTTGTTGCTTCTGCTAAATAAAAAAATTGTCCAGGACGTCCTATTTTTGTAGGATTTTCAGACTTCCATAAGTTTGCGTTAGTTACAGATTGCTACAGACTGTTTTGTTTTTGACAGATTCTGTTTTTCGTGTGTTGTTTGCTTATTTCAATGCATCTATGGCTAGTAAATTAGTTTATAAACCATAAGGAAGTTGTAATGCAGTGGGTTTAACACCCAAATAAATAAAGAATGATTTCATTGCAGTACCTTATGTGGTGGTTTTGTTTTCTTTCACTAACGGAGCTTATAAGATTTCCTGTTGAGTTTTGTGTTGTGAAGTTTTCAAGTTTTGGGTAAAGCTTTTATGGACAATGGAATAAGGAGTGGCAAGAGCCTACGCTTGGGGATGCCCATGGCACCCCATGATATTCAAGAATAGTCAAAAGCCTAAGCTTGGGGATGCCCCGGGAAGGCATCCCCTCTTTCGTCTTCGTCCATTGGTAACTTTACTTTGAGCTATATTTTTATTCGCTACATGATATGTGTTTTGCTTGGAGCGTCGTGTATTATATTAGTCTTTGCCTTTTATTTTACCACAATCATCCTTGCTGTACACACCTTTTGGGAGAAGCCTATTTGATTAGAATTTGATAGAATACTCTATGTGCTTCACTTATATCTTTTGAGCTTGATAGTTTTTGCTCTAGTGCTTCACTTATATCTTTTAGAGCACGGTGGTGTATTAATTTTGAAGAAATTGCTAGTCTCTCATGCTTCACTTATATCTTTTTGAGATTATTTTAGAACAGCATGGTATTTGCTATGGTCATAAAGTTGGTCCTAGAATGATGAGCATCCAAGTTGGGTATAATAAAAACTATCATAAAAAAGAGTTGGATGCTATGATCAACTTGATGCTTGATAATTGTTTTGAGATATAAAGGTAGTAATGTTAGGGTCATGCTAGTGGGTAATTATGAAATTGAGAAATACTTTTGTTGAAGTTGGCAAGTCCCTTAGCATGCATGTATGGTAAAAGTTGTATGACAAATTTGTTGCATGAGGTGCTCTTTTGAGTGTCTTCATTATGACTGGCAGTCGGGGACGAGCGATGGTCTTTTCCTACCAATCTATCCCTCTTGGGGCATGCGTAGTAGTACTTTGCTTCGAGGGCTAAGTAGGATTTTGCAATAAGTATATGAGTTCTCTTTTGACTAATGTGAGTCCATGGACATATGCACACTCATCCTTTTTACGTTGCTAGCCTTTATTATTACCGCGCAACTTTCGCCGGTATCATAAACCCCTTATTTACCTTCCTCAAAACAGCCACCATACCTACCTATTATGGCATTTCCATAGCCATTCCGAGATATATTGCCATGCAACTTTCCACCGTTCCGTTTATTATGACACGTTCCATCATTGTCATATTGCTCTTTGCATGATCATGTAGCTGATATAGTATTTGTGGCAAGGCCACTTTCATAATTTTCATACATGTCGCTCTTGATTCATTGCATATCCCGGTACACCGCCGGAGGCATTCATATAGAGTCATATCTTGTTCTAGCTTTGAGTTTTAATTCTTGAGTTGTAAATCTATAAAAGTGTGATGATCTTCATTATTAGAGCATTGTCATAGTGAGGAAAGGATGATGAAGGCTATGATTCCCCCACAAGTCGGGATGAGACTTCGGACTTTACAAAAAGAAAAAAAAATGAGAAAAGAAAAAATAGAAAGGACAAAAAGAAAAAAGGAAGGCCAAAGAAAGAAAAGAGAAAAGAAAAAAAAGAAAAAAAGAAAAAAAAAGAAAAATGAGAGAAAAAGAGAGAAGGGACAATGCTACTATCTCTTTTTCACACTTGTGCTTCAAAATAGCACCATGATCTTCATGAAAGAGAGTCTCCTATGTTGTCACTTTCATATACCAAGTGGGAATTTTTCATTATAGAACTTAGCTTGTATATTCCAATGATGGGCTTCCTCAAAATGCCCGAGGTCTTCGTGAGCAAGCAAGTTGGATGCACACCCACTCAGTTTCTTTTGTTGAGCTTTAATATATTTATAGCTCTAGTGCATCTGTTGCATGGCAATCCCTACTCACTCACATTGATATCTATTGATGGGCATCTCTATATAGCCCGTTGATATGCCTAGTTGATGTGAGACTATCTACTCCCTTTTTATCCTCACAACCACCACCATATACCACCATAGTGTTATGTCCATGGCTTACGCTCATGTATTGCGTAAGAGTTGAAAAAGCTGAAGCGCATTAAAAAGTATGAAACAATTGCTCGGCTCGTCATCGGGGTTGTGCATGATGGGAGTATTTTGTGTAATGAAAATGAAGCATGGCCTAACCATATGATTTTGTAGGGATAAGCTTTCTTTGGCTATGTTATTTTGATAGGACATGATTATTTGTTAGTATGCTTTGAAGCATTATTATTTTTATGTTTTATAAGCTTTTATTTTGAATCATTTGGATCTGAACATTCATGCCACAATAAAGAAAATTACATTGAGAATTATGCTAGGTAGCATTCCACATCAAAAATTTCTTTTTTATCATTTACCTACTCGAGGACGAGCAGGAATTAAGCTTGGGGATGCTTGATACGTCTCCAACGTATCTATAATTTTTGATCGTTCCATGCTATTATATTACCCCTTTTGGATGTTTATGGGCTTTATTTTAGACATTTATATCATTTTTGGGACTAACCTACTAACCGGAGGCCCAGCCCGTATTGTTGTTTTTTGCCTATTTCAGTATTTTGAAGAAAAGGAATATCAAACGGAGTCCAAATGGAATGAAACCTTCGGGAGCGTGATTTTTGGAACGAACGTGATCCGGAGAGCTTGGAGTGCAAGTCAAGAAGTAGCCGAGGGCTCCACGAGATAGGAGGCCGCGCCCCCTCCCCTTGTAGGGTGCGCCCCCTGTCTCGTGGGCCCCTCGGGCAGCCACCGACATACTTCTTCCTCCTATATATACCTACGTACCCCGAAAACATCCGGGGGCACCACGAAACACAATTTCCACCACCGTAACCTTTTGTATCCGCGAGATCCCATCTTGGAGCCTTTGCCGGCACTCTGCCGGAGGGGGAATCGACCACGGAGGGCTTCTACATCAACATCCTTGCCCCTCCGATGAGTTGTGAGTAGTTTACCACAGACCTACGGGTCTATAGTTATTAGCTAGATGGCTTCTTCTCTCTTTTTGGATCTCAAAACAATGTTCTCTCCCTCTCTTGTGGAGATCTATTCGATGTAAACTCTTTTTGCGGTGTGTTCGTCGAGATCCGATGAATTGTGGGCTTATGATCAAGTTTATCTATGAATAATATTTGAATCTTCTCTGAATTCTTTTATGTATGATTGAGTTATCTTTGCAAGTCTCTTTGAATTATCAGTTTGGTTTGGCCTACTAGATTGGTCTTTCTTGCCATGGGAGAAGTGCTTAGCTTTGGGTTCAATCTTGCGGTGTCCTTACCAGTGACAGAAAGGGTTGCAATGCATGTATTGTATTGTTGCTATCGAGGATAACAAGATGGGGTTTATATCATATTGCATGAGTTTATCCCTCTACATCATGTCATCTTGCTTAATGCGTTACTCTGTTCTTATGAACTTAATACTCTAGATGCATGCTGGATAGCGGTCGATGTGTGGAGTAATAGTAGTAGATGCAGGCAGGAGTCGGTCTACTTGTTATGGACGTGATGCCTATATACATGATCATGCCTGGATAATCTCATAACTATGCGCTTTTCTATCAATTGCTCGACAGTAATTTGTTCATCCACCGTAATACTTATGCTATCTTGAGAGAAGCCTCTAGTGAAACCTATGGCCCCCGGGTCTATCTCTTATCATATTTGCTTTCAATCTTTTTTATTTGCATCTTTACTTTTGCGTCTTTACTTTTTGCATCTATAATATAAAATACCAAAAATATATTTATCTTATCATACTATCTTTATTAGATCTCACTTTCGCAAGTGGCCGTGAAGGGATTGACAACCCCTTTATTGCGTTGGTTGCAAGTTCTCAGTTTGTTTGTGTAGGTGCGTGGGACTTTCGAGGAGCCTCCTACTGGATTGATACCTTGGTTCTCAAAACTGAGGAAAATACTTACGCCACACTTGCTGCATCACCCTCTCCTCTTCGAGGAAAGCCAACGCAAGCTCAAGATGTAGCAAGGTACCAGTGGGGAAGATACCGGTGGGGAAGGTACCGGCACCGATGCCGCTACCGAAAAGAGGAAGCATAAGAAGCAGAGGATACGAAAACCTAACAAACTAGGGATTGGATGACTTGTGATCACAAAGATTGCACCTGGCAAGTTTGATCCATTAGAGCCGGAAGAACCTCGCAAGTGCTATGGGAACCAAGTAGGATGCATCCTACGGGAATGCGTGAGCATCAACGATGATGACTTAAGGAGTAAAGAACATTTGACGCAGTTGCTCCTAACGAAGTTGCACAAGAGATTCAAGTTCCCCGAATGGGATGATAACATAGAACAACCGTGGGATGATCCGAAGATGAAAAAGATTAACAATCACGCCAAGGGCATGTTCATCAATGATTTGGCCTCCTGGAAAGGGAGGGTGAAACGAGCTATTGAGGCTGAGGAACCCCTGTCCAAGATTCTGGAGGAAAATCTAACACTTACGGAAGAGGAGTTTGAAAAGTTCAAGGACACTTGCGCTACCGAGGCAGCCAAGGCTAAGGCTGCAAAATTCAAGAGCCTTCAGCAAAAGAACACGGGGAAGCATCACCTCGGAAGCTGTGGCTACCTCGGTAAAAGGCCCATACGGGATAAGGAGGACGCGGAACGGGAAGCCGCGGGTCTCCCAGACCCCTTCACGAAGTTCACCAACCCCTTGGAGCGTGACTTCATCAGGGCCCGCTACAAGTGGGACAAGGAGAAAAAGGTTTTTTACACGGACCAGATCACGAGGAAATTGATTAGACTACTGGAGAAGCATCACCAGCTTGCAGCCGAAAGTCCTACTTCTCCGATGAGGCCCAAGTGGGACACCCCTCTCAACCGGGCCTTGAATGAACTTAAGGGACTCCCTTTGGGCCAGAGGCCGCAATATGGTCGTGTGCATGGTGCTGGAGACGGTGCCACGTGGAAGGTGTTTTACAACAAGGGCCCGGAGGCCAAGAAGCAGAAAAAGAAGTTTAGTCAGGTGGACATCGACGTGAAGGTGAAGCTTGCGGTCGAGAAAGAAGCAGCTGAGGACGCGGAAAAAGCAGCCGAGGAGAAAAATGAGTTGCTACAGCAGGCAGTCAATGCAGCTATAACTGCCTGCAGAAATGATTTCTCTACTAACTTGGTTCCTGCTATCATCAACTGGACGAAGGAAAATCCAGACAAGACGGTACATGATTTCCCGATGCCCAGTTTTGTCGGGAGCAACTCCATGAACAACAACAACACCACACCATCACTTGCTCACACAACAGGGCCTCCTCTCGCGGTCGCTCCCGCTCATAGCAGCCCGTCCTCAGTCTCTGGCGCGCTAGGTGGGCCTTCGTCTTTAGCTGAGCTCGACGTCGTCACGGTAATTACATGTCGCACCAACATATATATATATATATATATATATATATATATATATATATATATAGAATATTCCATTTTTGTTGCCTTTCGGATGTTTTACGCCATAGACTTATGTGTTTGCAGGGCGAAGAAACCCCATGCACCATACTCTACTTGATAAAAGGCCAGAAGGTCGATGTGTGAAAGGGGATGATATTGGACCCCTTGAAACCCATGTTCCACAACTAGCCGATCCCCGCTGGGCACTTCAGGTTAGCTTGTCCAGTGTGAAATCGGGGCACGAGGCATTGCCTCCTCCAGTACAGCATGTGGGAGAGGACGACGAGACCCCGCCGCGGATTGGAAGCTGCAAGGGTTGGGTGCTGCTATGGCCGAAGAATCTTATTAAATGCAGGAGCCGCCGAGAGCACACCAATAACCACACATCAACAAGCATGTGCGGAGACCACCACCCCGCCTACGCAATTACCAGCTCCTGTAGTGCCGAGTGAGAGCGGCGGACGACGTGATGAAGGGGGTGCAATAGTACTGGCTGATGTAATCGGTCCTATAGAACAGAGAAAGGATGATGAGACGGAGGTCGACCCTATGGGTTTCGTCAATATAAACGCGTATGACTGTGACATAGATATGATGAGTTAACCATATGACGAACCGGGCTATCAGCAAGCTAATGAGGATAAGGATGATATGCCCGGGCAGGAAGGTCGTTGGAAGGATTGTAAAAAGTCTCTCTTCATGAATTCCTCACAGGACACGCCTGAAGATGTCGCCTCAACACAGGCTGAACTAGCCGGGGGTCGTATAGTGCTTAGCCCGGGAACCCTGGGGCAGGGGTTAAGGAAGGGTCTAGAAGGTGTGCCCAAGAAAAAGGAGAGGAAGATATCAGGGAAGATAACTGCCTCCAAACAAGCCAGAGCACATAGCAACCAGATGATGCATTCTGAAGAGCTTGTACCCGTGAAAGGTGCGGCCATGTTCCATCTCACGGGCGAGCCGATGCTACCGCCAAAACCGCTGGAGGCACTATCAGGGGATCTCAGGAGACTGCATGACCATGTGATGTCGACTGAGAAAAGCCTACATAGCCTCATATGATCTAGGATATCCGACATACGCGGCTCGTTTGCCTGAGGGGAAGTGCTACGTCGAGACACGGCCCGCGGAGGTGTTCTTCCTGCGGTTTGACCATATCTTTGAGATGTTTTTGACAAGGCGGCTCGATTTTACAATCGTCCGCCTTTTTGCGCTACATATGAGCTCCGTCATGAAGAGTGAAGAAGTCTCGCAAATCTGTTTGGCGGATCCGTACTACATGCACGAGTCTTTCTTGAGTCTCGGCGACTTTGAGCGTGAAATTGCTAGGGAGTACCTCCAAAACTTCATGGTACAGAATAAGGACCGGGAAATTGTCCTCATGTCTTATCATCCAAAGTAAGTCAGCTCCGGACAACCCTTTCGTACATTTCAATCATTCCATCTCTCTCATATGGGGAATAATTTGAGGTGTCTTTTCCCCGCAGCAGCGGGCGCACCGTCCTTATCGTTCTTTACCCGCAAGTCTCCCACGCCGTGTATTTTGACCCTTCGAGAGACTACGAGAAAAAAGACAACACCCACATAATGAATATTCTAGATGATGCTCTCCAAGGCTTCAGCATTAGAGGTGGCCATATGCAGATCAGGAAACAAAGGAACAAGAAGATGGGTTTCGCGCATAAAACTAACTTCTCCTGCATCCATGTCCCAAAACCAAGCAAGAAGGATCGATTCTACATCATCCATCTCATGATTCAGTTCAACACGGATCACCAAAAGCTTCGCATGACAAGCAGAAATGATGATCATATCCACAAGTGGCTAGAATCTCGTGGAGAAGCGGATTATAAACTTAGAGATGACTTCTTTTACATCCAAAGGGACATTGCGACGATCATCATGAAAGAAGTCGTCGATGAGAAGGGGATGTTCCACCACGGCCCTATATCGCGAGCCGATGTCCGAACTTGCATAGGCATGCAACATCTAGACCTCACGCCGTTCAAGAAGCTAGGGTCCATCCTCGATGATATGGAAGGAGGGAAGTTCTAGTGATTTATGATGCCGATGATGATGATATGTGTCGGTTGAACTTTTATACTTTTTGTAGCAATGAAACTTTGTGATGTCCATGGTCCCTGCCAAACTTGCGTAATGCTACTTTGTTAGTTTGCATACAATGACCTGCGTACCTCTAGTTAATTTGTTTAGATGGATGACGTTGTAGTTTCATGTATTCGAGACTTGCATGTATTGCTATTTTCGAGATGATGACAAGATACCACTTTGTGTTGGATGATGATTATGATGAGACTATTTGTATGTATATGCTATGATTACATTTGTGGTCTCGCATGCATTTGTATGTGTATCATGATGACATTTGTATGTGTATCATGATGACATCTATATGTGCTAAAGATTCTTCTATAAAGCCTGTTCAAATACAAAACAAATATGCAGAAATATATATATTAAAATTAGCAGTAGCGAGTGGAGAAAAGTTAGCAGCAGCGCGGTAGTATCAGTAGCACGCATAGGGGAAGCACCGTATAGCTATTAGCGAGCGAGCTCCCATCAAGAACGATCTTTGCTACACTTGTATATCGATGGCCAGTAGCGCGCGTCTCTGCTGCTCTACGGTTAGTAGTAGCGCCTTATTAGTAGCGCCGCCTCCCGCGCTACTGATATACCTAAAACCCGCGCTGCTGCTAGGCTTTTCCCTAGTAGTGTGAGTTAGTTGCGGGATGATGCATTACAGAACGAGTAAAGAGACTTGCTGGTAACGAGACTGAACTAGGTATTGAGATACCGACGATCGAATCTCGGGCAAGTAACATACCGATGACAAAGGGAACAACGTATGTTGTTATGCGGTTTGACCGATAAAGATCTTCGAAGAATATGCAGGAACCAATATGAGCATCCAGGTTCCGCTATTGGTTATTGAGCGGAGATGAGTCTCGATCATGTCTACATAGTTCTCGAACCATAGGGTCCACACGCTTAACGTTCGGTGATGATCGATATTATGAGTTTATGTGTTTTGATGTACCGAAGATAGTTCGGAGTACCGGATGTGATCACGGACATGACGAGGAGTCTCGAAATGGTCGAGACATAAAGATTGATATATTGGACGACTATATTCAGACACCGGATGAGTTCCGGGGGTCACCGGATATTTATCGGAGTGTCGGGGGGTTATCGGAACCCTCGGGGAACTTATTGGGCCAACATGGGCCTTGTGGGAGAGAGATGAGAGAGGGCCTAGGGCAGGCCGCGCGCCCCACCCCCTTGGGAGTCCGAATTGGACAAGGAGGCGGCGCGGTGCCCCTCTTTCCTTCCCCCTCCTAGTGGGACTAGGAAAGGGGGGTCCTACTCCCACTAGGAGGAGGACTCCTCCTCCTGGCGTGCCCTCAAGGGCCGGCCGGCCTTCCCCCTTGCTCCTTTATATACGGGGGCAGGGGCACCCTAGAAGACACAAGTTGATTGTTTCCAGCCGTGTGCGGTGCCCCCCTCCACCATAATCCACCTCGGTCATATCGTCGTAGTGCTTAGGCGAAGCCCTGCGCTGGTAGCTTCATCATCACTGATACGTCTCCAACGTATCTACTTTTCCAAACACTTTTTCCCTTGTTTTGAACTCTAACTTGCATGATTTGAATGAAACTAACCCGGACCGACGCCGTTTTCAGCAGAACTGCCATGATGTTGTTTTATGTGTAGAAAACAGAAGTTCTCGGAATGACCTAAAAATCCATGGAGGCACTTTTTGGAAAATATAAAAAATACTGGAGAAAGAATCAAGACCAGGGGGCCCACACCCTGTCCATGAGGGTGGGGGCGCGCCCACCTCCCTGGGTGCGCCCCCTATCTCATGGGCCACCTGAGGCTCCACCGACCTCAACTCCAACTCCATATATTTCGTTTCGAGGAGAAAAAAATTAGAGAGAGAAAGTTTCATCGCGTTTTACGATACGAAGCCACCACCAAGCCCTAATCTCTCCCGGGAGGGCTGATCTGTAGTCCGTTCGGGGCTCCGGAGAGGGGGATTCATCACCGTCGTCATCATCAACCATCCTCCATGACCAATTCATGATGCTCACCGCCACGCGTGAGTAATTCCAACGTTGGCTTGCTGGACGGTGATGGGTTGGATGAGATTTACCATGTAATCAAGTTAGTTTTTTTAGGGCTTGATCCCTAGTATCCACTATCTTCTTAGATTGATGTTGCTATGACTTCTCTATTCTTAATGCTTGTCACTAGGGCCCGAGTGCCATGATTTCAGATCCGAACCTATTATGTTTTCATGAATATATGTGTGTTCTTGATCCTATCTTGCAAGTCTATAGTCACCTATTATGTGTTATGATCCGACAACCCCGAAGTGACAATAATCGGGATACTTCTCGGTGATGACCATAGTTTGAGGACTTCATGTATTCATTATGTGCTAATGCTTTGTTCCGGTTCTCTATTAAAAGGAGGCCTTAATATCCCTTAGTTTCCACTAGGACCCCGCTGCCACGGGAGGGTAGGACAAAAGATGTCATGCAAGTTCTTTTCCATAAGCACGTATGACTATTTACGGAATACATGCCTACATTACGTTGATGAATTGGAGCTAGTTCTGTGTCACCCTATGTTATAGCTATTACATGAGGAATTGCGTCCGATATAATTATCCATCACTGATCCAATGCCTACGATCTTTTCACATCTTGTGTTTCGCTTATATACTTTTCCGTTGCTATTGTTACCATCACTACAAAACCCAAAAACGTTACTTTTGTTACTGTTACCTTTATTATCATACTACTTTGCTACTCCCTCCGTCCCAAATTAAGTGACGCGACCGTGTATTTGCAAAAACAACCCCGTCGTTTGACTTAACCACGAACGAGTTCCTCCACCCCTGCAGTCACTCCTCTCCTTCCTGCGTCACTCCTCTTCCCCTTCGTCAGTCCTCGCCCCCGTGTCCTCTTCCCGTCCTCCTCGCCGCCGTCCTCCTCCCGCCGTCCTCCCGTCCTCCTCGCCGCCTTCCTCCTCCCCGCCTCCTCAATCATGCCTCTGTGGAGCTGCACCTCGCCCCCACCTCACCTCACCTCGCCTCGTGCTCCACCTCCAGCACTTGGTGGCTGAAAAAGCTTCGATTTTTCGGCGCATCCGGTGGCGGAAGTGCCAGATCCTGTGGCGGCGTTGTAGATCCGGTGGCGGGGAAGCTCGATCTGGTGGCGCGTACTCGGCGCTTCCTGGTGGTCCTCCTCGACGCCCGTGGTGTTGGCGTGATGCGGTCACCTCCTCCTCGCCGTGCAGGGACGGCGGGGGTGCTCTCTCTGTTCATGGCTACTGCTGGTGTTGCTGCTGGTGGCGCGACCGATCTGTGTTCTGCATCGGCTACAGCCACTGTTGGTAAGTTCTTCCTCCCACTCCTCTGTTCTATGGCTCGAACTCATGTGCTGCTGCTCCTGTTGATGCACTACTGCTTCTGCTGAGTACTGCTGCTGCTGGTGTACCTAGGATGCTTTGTTTACTTTACTCCTAGTTGCTTCTAGCACAATCAAGTTAGTTGCTGCTACCTGCATACGTCCACACCACCCTAAAACTGAAACTGAAGAAATCGGCAACATTCAGTTTCAAAACCACAAACTGACCTGCCAGTTTTCAGTATATTTTGGCTCCATTCATTTGCACAAGGAAGAAAGATTACATGGGGGATAATATAGGGGGGAATGGGAGTACAATTTCTGAAGTTCAGACGATCTATTTGCGGTCCATTAAGCTCAGTAGAACATGACGTACTTTTGCAAAGTACAGAATGGTTCAGTTGGTTGTTTCATCACTTAGGGAGAGTCAGGGAGCAAATACCCCGGGGAGCTGGCCCGCACGGACGGCCAGGAATCCGGTGGTGCGGACGACCGTGAACAGAAATGCTGCCTGCATAATCAGACCAAATGAAAATTCCAAATGTTTGATGATGCAAGTAGTGGCGCATGGTGGTGACTGACCGTGCGGCGCGACATGTAGGGCTGCGAGCTCCACCACTTGGGCCAGCCCAGCTCCTTGAGCTGGTCCAGCGACATGTAGGGAGGGAGTTCACTTTTTAGGTTTGTGTGTACTGCTATGATGGCCTTGTGTGGTGGATCTTCTGTTTACTCCTGGATGAGTATAATTACTAGGCTAATTACTGTGTGCAATGCTGCTGCTCCTGGATGCTCTGTTTACATGAGTAAGTTCCATGGAATAGCACTGCCCATGAGTAGATAACCATCAATATCCAATACTCCAAATTCTAATAAATTCCAACAAATTTAAATAAATTCAAATAAACAAGACAAGACATGCACAATACTCCACATTTCTCCAATTATCCGAATACAACAATACACAAGATAAAACTCCTCTCTCTCTCCTTCCCACACTCCTCTCAATCTCTCATTCCCTCACTCCTCTCTCTCTCCTTCCTCTATAAGGGTCTTGGTCTCAGCAACTAGTCGAGCATCGCAAGATAGAAAGATTGCTGGCCTTCCTTCATTTTGATGGCGATCTTTATGCAAATGCGGGAGTGTATACTCATTGCCTCCTTTATTTTTCATAACCTCAATCATAACTGCCTGGAGTGTCACAAAGCTTCTAAACAATTTCTGAACCTCATAGTTCTCGAACTGTTCCTCCACACCTTCTACCAATTCCTGAATAGTTTTAGGTGATAAGCAATCAGTTAGGGATTGAAGAGAATTGTGCAAGCATAGGTCTAAAACGTTCATATCGGGGCTGTTGGGTGGTTGTTGCAACAACCGAGTATCAAGATCCGTTTGTGCTACGGCCTCTTGAAAACCCACGTCATTAGGAAGGACATGTGGCTTGGCATTATCCTGCTGTATGTAGATGGTTCTTCCAATATCTTCGTCAGGCCATTTGTCTTGTATAGCAGGGATCACCTTGTTGCATAGATAATCCCTCATCACATTTCTGGTCACTTTCACATTTTTCAGTTCTTTAGTTCCTCTAATTCTGTTTTGACTCGTTCTGACTACCGCCTTCTCTTCCACGAAGGCCCAAGTCCCGATCTTGCCATCAAATATGACCTCCCCGTCATCACTATATCTTGGCTTGGCCATGGCTGTCAGGAACATGACCTTGCCACTGCAGTTCGTATTCGGCACGGGGCGCTCGGGTGTAAGTTCTTCTGGGAGTAGATAGTACGTATTCTTCACTCGTGTCATATCATACCATTTCTCATCTATATGGACCATGTCTGTCATTGGCTTGAAAAGAGGACACGGAGTTGAGATCCAAAGCTCATCGAGCATGGACATGCAAAATTTCAGTCTTGCAATCTTATTCTTTGGCTTGATGGTAGGCTTCACGGTGCTAGTGACACGCTTCAGCTCACCTAACTTGAATCTCCTGTGTAGGGTCGAGCGGGGAATACTAAGAGACCTTGATAGAGCTCGAACTGTTCTCCTTCTGTTGAGTGGGATTGTCGATGCCCTTGACAGATCCAAGTTCTTTCTCTTTCTTCCAACTCTACCTGGTCTTTTGCTTGCGACAACCACTTCTTGGCCTTCTGCAATTTGTTCATTTGCATCTTTCCAGATTCTTTCAACCGTTCGTATGCCTGTTTTCAATAGGCTTGCAATGAGTATCTTGTCTTCTGGCTGAATAGCTCCATCTCTGCTCTTGATCACTTTCAAAGCAAAATAAACAACAAATCTTTCCTTATCTGACAGGTTCACTGAAGTTCTTCTTATTGCTTCCTGATGAATTGCTTCTTCCTCATCCAGCAACATCTCCTCTCCTGTTAAATAAGGAGCAAAGGGTAAGTCATCTAGATATTGCAAAGGGTAAATCATGCAAAGAGTCATCTAGATATTTCAACAAAGTATTGTTAAACAGTAAATTTACTCAAATCAGTAAATTTAACTGAATGTTCACTGAATTTTGACAGTAAATTTAACTGAATATTTTGAAAAACTACCTGCAGGTATGTGTTGGTTACTGCTGCTGCTACTGCTGTAGCTGTTGTTGTTGCTGATGTAGCTGTTGCTGCTGGTGGTGGTGTTCATGGCTGCTGCTGCTATTTTTGGAGTACTGCTGCTGCTATTACAGGTATGTGATGCTGCTGCTTCAAACTACTGGAGTAAACTGCTGCTGCTTCTTCAGACTGTTGGAGTATATTGGGTCATCTAGATTAACAGACCTCCCTGCATATAAATTTAGCCATGCCTGCTCCCATTCGCCTAGTGATTTCTTCAATAGCCTTTTGGTACCTAAAAACAAAAGAAAGATGATTATATTCTGCAAGTTTCAAAAGAACTTGATGGACAAACCGTGTCTGATGGAAAAACAAATGCGGAAAAAAGGGAGTAGATGCTCAATGTGTTTACTTCATGAGTTTGTTATGTTTATTCAAAGCCTATTGAATCGCTTGGGAATGGCCCGTCCTTCTGGACATTGACCATCTGTTTATCCATTCTCACATTCTGGCAGTCTAACTAGTACTGGTAGGACATGCTTATCGTTGCAGCATTTTGAGCTCATGCAATACTACTGTTTATATCTAATCAAGAGCTTGTGATTCGGAGCTGGAGTAATAATCTGTTAAAGAAGAAAAACAAAATTGATCCAGTCAGTTACAAATGAGGAGTAGAAATTGCTAATGTTTGTGTGTACATAACAGATCATTTGGTTTGAAGGTGAAAGATACATCAAGACCATTTGAAGGTGAAAGTATACATCAACCATTTGAAGGTGAAAGGATACATCAAGGCCATTTGAAGGTGAAAACTGTTTCCTTCGCTGGCGGTAATCTACCTTTACTAATTTCTAGACATATTCCATGAATGACTTTAACAAGCATGTCCAAATCACAAATTACAACTGTTCTCTTGCTTCCATCGTGTACTCATCTATCATGTCTAGTGTAAGGAATGAAATAGTCCAGTTGTCAAATTCACCCACATGTTCATGCAAGGTGCAGACAAGCAATTTGTACTGTGGTAGTATCGTTCTATACGTTCTTCCTGATGCCCAGATGGTCAACATGTATTCTTTCAGTAATATCTGAGCTGCAGAATTCAAATTAGCCTTCATATTTCTCTCTTTTATCTGCAGGGCAATGTGTTAAACTAAGAGTACAATGAACTTGAATGGTGCTGATTTCTGGTTTTAACATTTTTGCACCCGTCTGGCTACACATGTCTTTATAATGTTGTTGATTCCTGGTTTTCCTAATATCTTTATTTCGTGTTTGAGAATAACATCAATGTTCATACTCCTGAAAAAAGGAACCATAGGCTCTTAAATTAGAGGTTAACAGTTTTTGTATCCTTGAAAATTGTTGTAGCAGATCCACTTTTTGATTGCCGAGCACACATAAATTTGACTATACTGTACCGGACACTTGTCTTGTCAGTCCTTGTTCAACTTGCATCTGAATTATGCATGCAACCATTTTTTTCATGTCAGGGAAAGTTTGAATACCTCTAGAATTGAGCTGCTGTTGGAATCATCAAATTTCTTCTAAATTTGCACAGGAAGAATTGCAGGTGCGGTGGAGGAGAAGTAGCAGCAGCCTGGAGCCTGGATGTGGTGGAGGCGTGGTGAATTGCAGGGGCCGTGGGGCAGAGGGAGCAGGAGCTCCACCAACGGCAGGGGTAGAAGGAGCTCCGGCGAGCAGAGCCTGGAGTTCGAGCAAGATCCTAGCGAGAAGGGGCTCCGACGAGCAGCGGGACCTTGAGGAGGGAGCTCCACCGGCAACAGGGGGAGAAGGAGCTCCGCCGAGCAGATCCTGGAGTTCGAGCAGGATCCTGGCGGGAAGGGGCTCCGGCGAGCAGCGGGACCTTGAGGAGGGAGCTCCACCGGCAACAGGGGGAGAAGGAGCTCCGGCGAGCAGATCCTGGAGTTCGAGGAGGATCTTGGCGGGAAGGTGCTCCGGCGAGCAGCGGGACCTTGAGGGAGCTTGAGGAGGGAGCTCCACCGGCGGCAGGGGGAGAAGGAGCTCCGACGAGCAGATCCTGGAGTGCGAGCTTGAGGGCCTGAGGGGCGCCTAGCAGGAGCTTGAGGGAAGCTCGCTGGAAGAGGAGGTGCTGGCGAGATCCTGCCCCGGCGAGGTGCTTGGGATCGCGAGGTGCTGGGGAGCTTGAAGTCAGAATTTGAAATGTACTGGACTGTAGTGTAAAATTGACATCAGTGCAAAAAATTTCTCTCCTGCGTCACTTAATTCGGGACGGAGGGAGTACTAAATACTTTGCTGTAGATACTAAGTTATCCAGGTGTGGTTGAATTGACAACTCAACTGCTAATACTCAATAATATTCTTTGGCTCCCCTTGTGTCGAATCAATAAATTTGGGTTGAATACTTTACCCTCGGAAGCTGTTGCGACCCCCAACACTTGTGGGTTATCAGACTAATTTCTGGCGCCGTTGCCGGGGAGCTTCGCTCTATTCTCTGAGTCACTTGGGATATATATCTATTGATCACTATGAGGAACTTGAAACACGAAAGAACCAAGATCTTGCCCTCAACTACAAGGGGAGGTAAGGAACTGCCATCTCTTTCTGCACTAGATTCTTCTTCCATTATTAGTAAGCTTGCGTCACCTAAACCTGCTATTGCCATGAATTCTAATATGTCGCATGTTATTGATGATGCCACTTCTTCTATGCATGATACTTATGATGAAACTACTTCTGTGCGTGATACTACTTTGCCATTAGGTGAATTTCTCGATGAACAACTTGCTAGGGCTAGAGAGAATGAAATTATTGAAGATGCTATTATTGATGATAGTGATGATGAAAGTTCTCCCAATGATTATGAATTGCATGTTGTTCCTGGGGGTTGTGTTATGGAAGAGGAAGCTGCTAGAGCTATCTTTGCTTGTAAAGATAGATATGATCTTAAAAATTTATTAGCTAAATGGAAGCAGCAATCTCTTAATGCTAGAATGAAACCTGACCCTGCTTTTGCTACTTCACCTATTTGTGTTACTGATAAGGATTATGAATTCTCTGTTGATCCTGAGATTATTACTTTAGTTGAATCAGATCCTTTTTATGGCCTTGAATCTGAAACTGTTGTGGCACATCTTACCAAGTTGAATGATATAGCCACCCTTTTTACTAATGATGAGAAGTCTCGCTATTATTATATCCTTGCTTTTGCTACTTCACCTATTTGTGTTCCAGATCAGGATTATTATGATTTTTCTGTTGATCCAGATATAATTACTTTGGTTGAATCTTATCCTTTTTATGGTTATGAATCTGAAACTGTTGTGGCACATCTTACTAAGTTAAATGATATAGCTGCCCTGTTTACTAATAATGAGAGATCGCGCTACCTTTATTTACTCAAAATATTCCCGTTCTCATTAAAGGGTGATGCTAAGACTTGGTTTAATTCTCTTGATCCTGGTTGTGTGTGTAGTCCCCAGGATATGATTTATTACTTCTCTGCTAAATATTTCCCTGCTCATAAGAAACAAGCTGCCTTGTGGGAAATATATAATTTTGTGCAAATCAAAGAAGAGAGTCTCCTACAAGCTTGGGGGAGGCTTCTCTGATTACTTAATGCTTTGCCTGATCATCCTCTTAAGAAAAATTAAATACTTGATATCTTTTATAATGGACTAACCGATGCTTCCAAGGACTACTTGGATAGTTGTGCTGGTTGTGTTTTCAGGGAAAGAACAGTCGACGAAGCTGAATTACTATTGAATAATATGTTGACTAATGAAAATAATTGGACTCTTCCTAAGCCAAATCCTGAGGCAATTCCTGAACCAATTGAGCCAAATCCTGAGGATATTCCTAAACCCACTCCGAAGAAGAGAGGCGTTTTATTTCTTAGTCCTGAAGATATGCAAGAGGCAAAGAAAACAATGAAAGAAAAAGGTATTAAAGCTGAAAATGTTAAGAATTTACCACCTATTGAAGAAATACATGGTCTTAATATACCGCCTGTTGAAGAAACACATTGTCTTGATAACTCGACACAGGTAGTAAAGGTAAATTCTCTCTATAGATATGATAAAGTTGAAATCCCCTCTACTAAATTTCATAGCCCATGCTTAGATGAATTTGTTGACTTTATGGCTAGACAAGAAAGTTTTAATGCTTATGTTGGTAGAGAATTAAATAATAACGCTTTCAAGATAGGACGCGTGAGCGATTATATGGCTAGAGTTAAAGGTGAACTTAAACTCATTAGCAAATATGCTTCTATGGTTGCTACTCAAGCTGAGCAAGGACTTCAAGCTCAAACTGATTTGCTTGATTAATTAAATAAAAAAAGGACTTTGCTGTTAGAGTGGCTACTAGAACTGGTAGAATGACTCAAGAACCTTTGTATCCTGAAGGCCACCCTAAGAGGATCGAGCAAGATTCTCAGAGAAATAATTTAGAGGCACCTAGTTCTTCCAAAAAGAAGAAAAAGAAAAACGATAGGACTTTGCATGCTTCTAGTGAACCCGTTTTAGACACACCTAAGAATCCCAATAATATTTCTATCTCTGATGCTGAAACTCAATCAGGTGATGAACATGAACCTAGTGATAATGTTAATGATAATGTTCATGTTGATGCTCAACCTAGCAAAAACAATGGTGTAGAGATTGAACCTGTTGTTGATCTTGATAACCCACAATCAAAGAATCAACATTATGATAAGAGAGATTTTGTTGCTAGGAAGCACGGTAGAGAAAGAGAACCATGGGTTCAGAAACCCATTGTCGGTGTCAAAACCGGCGGATCTCGGGTAGGTGGTCCCGAACTGTGTGTCTAGGCGGATGGTAACAAGAGACAAGGGACACGATGTTTTTACCCAGGTTCGGGCCCTCTCGATGGAGGTAAAACCCTACTCCTGCTTGATTGATATTGATGATATGGGTACAAGAGTGGATCTACCAAGAGATCAAGGAGGCTAAACCCTAGAAGCTAGCCTATGGTATGATTTTTGTAATTGTTGTTGTCCTACGGACTAAAACCCTCCGGTTTATATAGGCACCGGAGAGGGCTAGGGTTACACAGAGTCGGTTACAATGGTAGGAGATCTACATATCCGTATTGCCAAGCTTGCCTTCCACTCCAAGGAAAGTCCCATCCGGACACGGGATGAAGTCTTCAATCTTGTATCTTCATAGTCTTGAGTCCGGCCGATGATGATAGTTCGGCTATCCGGACACCCCCTAGTCCAGGACTCCCTCAGTAGCCCCTGAACCAGGTTTCAATGACGACGAGTCCGGCGCGCATATTGTCTTCGGCATTGCAAGGCGGGTTCCTCCTCCGAATAATTCATAGAAGATTGCGAACACCAGGATAGTGTCCGGCTCTGCAAAATAAATTCCACGTACCACCGTAGAGAGAATAATATTCACACAAGTTCAATCTGCTGACGTATTTTGTGGTGTGACGTCACACCACTACCAAGCTTTTACTCGAATCATTTTTATTATACCACCTCAGTGCGTTTAGCGAAGCGGTTTCCTTGGCACGTCTTGTCGAAGCAGAGATCGTGTTCCCCTTATTCCGGGATTCCCATCAATACGGACATGGGTAACCCAACCGTGCCCGTTGCCACGCCCCCTCCATCGAAGGCGAGTTCCAAACGGTCATGGGGACGGCTCATGGTATTCTCCCTCTTTATAATGAGACCAAGGCTCATTTCTTTTCTTCAATCCTCAATCGAATCTACCCCTCGCCCCAAGTTCCAGCACTCAGGGCTCCAGATTCGAGCGCTTCGGACCTTTGACAATGTCCGGCTCCGACCTACAGGGCCGGTGGATGCCCTCCTCCGTTACGGAAGAGGACGTGCTAAAGCTGAGAGAAGCCAGTTACTTAACCTACGAGATTTCGCATAGGTTGCCTGCCCAAGGGCAAGTCATTCCTACTCTCGAGCCAGGCGAGAGCGTCGTGTTCATGTCTCACCTCCGTCGGGGTTTAGGCTTCCTGATGGATCCTTTTGTGAGAGGGCTCATGTTTTACTATGGGCTGGAATTCCATGACTTGGCTCCGGAGTCCATCCTCCACATCTCATCATTCATTGTCGTCTGCGAAGCCTTCCTACGCACCACCCCTCACTTCGGTTTGTGGCTCAAAACCTTCAACGTGGATCCGAAGATGATTGAGGGGCGTCAGGCAGAGTGCGGCGGGGTGATTATAAGCAAGAGGGGCGATGCTCCATGGCCCGAGGGCTCCTTTCAGGAGGAGCTCGGTTTGTGGCAACAGGAGTGGTTCTATATTACCACTCCCAGGGGCAGCAGGCAGAGGCCTCCGCCCGTCTTTCGCTCTGGCCCTCCACAATGGCTGACGTCATGGGTCAACAAAGGGCTTGACTGGGGGCCGTCCAAGGACGTATCCCTATTGCAGGGCCGGATTCGAGACCTCCAAGAGAGGGAGATCAATCTGGTCGTGGTGACGTAGGTTATGCTGATTCGGCGCCTTCTGCCCTGCAAGCGTCGCCCCCTCCGCCTGTGGGAATTCAATCCAGAGGGGCCACGAGCTCTCCAATACTTCATGGGTACGACACCCATGGAGATGTACAAATTGTTCTTCGGATCACCAGAGGTGTGTCCGGAATTGACCGAGGACACCGGCTTAAGCTACAATCGCCCGGATACTCAAGTAAGTAGCCCTATGTCCAGACATACCGTTCATTTGCATATCTTGGATTTGCCTTTTAACCAATCATCCTTTGAACAGGAGTGGATAGCGCAAGCAAAACTGATACGGTGTCCGGCCCCCCTCCCGGAGACCACGCCGGATCCCGTGTTGGTCAAGATGCTGGAGGTTGTACCTTCAGGAGAGGGCGAAGGGGAAAATAGGAAAACTACCGCCTCTACCAAGGAGGCTTTCAAGAAAGGGGGGATCGAGAATCCATCCTTCCAGGGGGAGAAGAGGACCGCTTCCGAAGATCCGGAGGCTAAGGTCTCAAAGCGGGGGAAGAAATCTTCACCAGAGGGTCCTGCGCCAGGAGAAGCCCCGGCTGCACTATCTCCCCTAAGGAATCAGCCCTCCAGCAAGCCATAAGTAGGGAAGGGGAGTTTTGTAATAAGGGACATCCCTATTTTTGCTTCTGAGGATAACCGAAGTTTTTACCTTGTAGTTCGGATCTCCGCCCTTCTCAGCTGAGCTCTTCTTCGGGGGACCTTCGTCCAGAGATGATGGAGAGCGAGACGCCTCCATCTGCCGCACCGTCAGGCGGGGCGGACGACCCTGAGGTGTCACCGCGGAGGGTCTCCCCGAGTCCGGCAGGGCCGAAGAGTTCGGCACCAACTGGTGTACGGCCGGGGGAGCTGAAGAATCTTCTCGAGAGGGCGTCTATCTCAGAAGATCACCGTACATTAATGAGTATGGTGATTGAAAGGATTTCATCCACTGAGAGCGGGTTGCATGATGCCGTCAGAAGTTTACTGGCGGGGTTTGAGGTACGTAAAAATGACATACCTTTTGACAGTTTTGCACATAGAGTGCGCCCTGTATAGATAGTAGCCCCTGAGACTCAGTACGTTGTCAGAAGTGACAGCGCGCCGAGGATCATGATCTCAGTTTTAATATGTCGCCATTCCTATTCAGGGGGCGGAGCGTTCGGTGGCCAGCCGGACTGATAGAGTTGCCGAACTGAAGCGGCAAATGGATGTTGCGGATGCGGACATCACGTTGGTCAATAGGCGACTTGACGAGTCACAAGGTGAGTGGTTTCTCCGCGGTTACCTTGTAAGGGAGCTGACGCGCATTCCTTACAAGATATATGCTTGATGCAGATGGTCCCGCTGCTGTGGAAAACCTTCGAGCAGAGCTTGCTCGAGCCAATGAGCAGGCCAGAAGGAGTAATGCGGCTGCCTCGAAGGCGGCCGAAGAGCTAAAATCCGAAAAGGCTGCTCACTTCCGAAGTAGGGAGGAGATGGCCGAAATGGCCGTGAAGCTGAAGGATGTTACCGACCGCTATGAGGTTCTTGAAAAAGAACACCGAGCGGAGCAAGAGGACCTGAAGAAGGCCACTGCCGAAGCCAAGGATGCCCATTCTGCAATGAGGGCTATAAAGGAGGAGCTGCGTCAGGCCGGAGACATTGCTGCTGGAAAGCCCTTTCTGCTGTGCAGGAAGTTCACAGATCAGAAGTATGCTCAGCTGGGCCAGCTGTGGGGTGTGGAGGATCCTCATCTTGATTTGGCGGCGAGTGCGGCGGATGCGGTTGTGCACTTCCGAAGCCAAAAGGATCACGAGATGGAAGAGTTGTTTTGGTCTCAGTTCCACAGTCCGGAGCGTTCACTTCCGTTCACCGATCGGTTGGCTGAGTGGGCTGAGCTGAATAGATTGTCCGGATTTGCCATGACGGATGTAGTGGCTCATCTGTGGCCGGATAGGCCCAAGCCGAAGAGTTATTTTGGCTCATTGCAGCAATTCCTTGGGGCGGTGCCGCATATCAAGGCGATGAAGCGGTCGGCATGCATAGAGGCTGCACGGATGGCTCTCGCCCGTGTGAAGACATACTGGGCGGAGATGGATGCCACCGATGTTGCATCTCGGGGTTCGGACGAGAGCCGGTTACCCGCAGAGCACTATTTTGGGGAAGTCCTGCAGGGCGCTCGTTTAATAGAGTCGCAGTGCTTGAAAAATGTTATGATCAAATGACATGTATGATTTGTAAAACCATATTCGTAATATAAGTGCTTTTTATACTTGTGCGTTCAAGTATTCAAATATCTCCTGTGCAGCCGTTAATGTATACGTGTATATAACCTGAAAGATGGCAGTCTTCGGCTTCAGCCCCCACACACATAGTGCGGGGGTGTTTGCAAAGTAGCGCATTTTCACACTTAATCCAAAGTCTTGGTCCTGTGAAGGAGGTGTTAGCGTAGCAAACTAGGCAACCGGACTATAATGCTTTATCACTTTCACATAGCCATAGGAGTTCGAAGGTGGGGCTATGATATAGCCCCTAGGGGCACCGCGTTCTTCGAATTCGGGCGCCAGATGCTGACCGGAAGCGGTCCTTCGTCAAAGCGGCGGAATTCTAGACATTCGGTAGTCGATCGAGTGGTTGACCAGTCTCCGCTATATCATGACGATCGGTTTTCGGCTTTCTCTCTTGAGGTGCTCGCTTTGGCGAACCGAGGCACAATCGCGATAGTTCTCTGGTGGTGCGTTAGCCGATGATACGGAACGTAAGGCAGCAAAACACAGGAGTCGAGCAAACCCAACATTTGACCAAAGACATGATTCGGAGCTGATGCATATAAGGCCTAACTCGAGACGCCGAACACTCCCTGAGGTATTCAGTCTTTATGAAAACGGGCAGAATGATGCCCTAAGCCCCTAGTGTCCAGGTACGGGCGAAAACTTTTGACGCGACCGATGCCAAAACGCCAGCCTCCTCCTCGGTTATAATAGGAAACCGGGGGATGTGTATCAACAAGAGACAGTAAGAAAGGTTTACGCAGGGTCTTAATCTAAAAAGAATCCTTGCAACGGGTCCCTGCTGCACGTATGCGCCTGTGTCTCTGTTGTGCTGTGTCCTGGATGGGTGTAGCACGCTGTTCATTTGTAAAAGAGAAGAACTTAGCTTGGGAAAATACCGTGCAAAAAATGTATTTAAAACAGAGTATGAAAAAATGAATAAGGTTGAGCTTTTATTGGCTCTCATTGTTTATGCGCATAGCCCCTTGTAAAGGGGTATGCGGCTAGGAAGCCCCTAGTTTATTTATGCCGGACTCGCCTAGCCGTATCCGGGGTCTTGAACGACCTTTTAATGACATGATGCCACGTGGACCAGGCATTTTAAGTGTGAGAGATGCGTAATGCGGTATTGCGTTAAAGCGGGCGAAAGCTTCGCGTCCCAAGAGTGCCTGATGGCTACATTTAAATGGGGCGATATGGAAGATTAGCTTTTCACGACGGAAGTTGTCGGATGAACCGAACACAACTTCTAGTAGTAAGGAGCCCTTGCAATTGGCGTAAGGGCCTGGCGTCACTCCTTTGAAGGAAGTGATGCTATTGCGAATTTTGGTAGGGTCTATCCCCATTCTGCGGATTGTGTCCGGATATAGCAGGTTTAAATCGATGCCGCCATCCATTAGGACTTGTGTAAATTGTAGCCCGTCGATTATAAGATCCGATATCAAAGCAGTCCATCCGCGTTTCGAATACTTCTCGAGTAATCCAGATGGTCGAAAGTAATTGGTTTTGACATCCAATCTCGGGATTCCGCTGGGGTGGGCCGTGCGACGCGTACTTTAGCAGGTGGGCACCATTGTCCCGTATTATCAGATGAAGTGAGTTTACTATTTTGACTTCTTGTGGGAAAGTCTTTTGTTTTCCGGCGCTCTGCTTGTGGGGCTCGTCATCGTCTTCACATGGTGTGTCGAGCCCCTTGTGTTCGGCGTTGAGTCGGCCAGACTGCTTGAAGACCCAACAATCTCGGTGGGTGTGGTTTGCAGGCTTCCCGGAGGTACTGTGGATTTGACATATCCTATCCAAAATTTTGTTTAGGTTGGATAGCTCGTCACTGTTGTCCTTAAGAGGCAGTGTTTTGCTGTTCGGCCGAGAGCTTTTGAATCCGGCGTTGACCGCCGTGTTCTTTGGGCCATTTTCTTTATTCCGACGCTGATCTTTTCTGCGTCGTGATTTCCCATTTCCATCTCTGACCTCGGATGTACTTGGGTCGCTAGTGCTGCATCTTGCTAGCCAGCTATCTTCTCCCGCGCAAAAGCGGGTCATGAGGCTCGTTAGCGTGGCCATTGTTCTTGGTTTTTCTTGGCCGAGGTGTCTGGCGATCCATTCGTCTCGGACGTTATTTTTGAAAGCTGCTAAGGCTTCGGCGTCCGGATAGTCGACTATTTGGTTCTTTTTGGTGAGGAACCTGTTCCAGAATTTGCGTGCTGACTCTTCGGGCTGTTGAGTTATGTGACTTCAATCGTCTGCATCCGGAGGGCAGACATAAGTCCCCTGAAAATTTGCTCCAAACGCATCCTCGAGCTCTTCCCAACTTCCAATGGTATTTTCTGGGAGGCTTTTGAGCCAATGCCGAGATGGCCCTTTGAGCTTGAGGGGTAGGTATTTTATGGCATGGAGATCATCTCCTCTAGCCATATGTATGTGTAGGATGTAATCCTCAATCCAGACTCCGGGGTTTGTTGTTCCGTTGTATGCCTCTATGTTTACGGGCTTAAAACCCGCTGGAAATTCATGATCCAGTACCTCATCGGTGAAACATAGTGGGTGTGCGGCGCCCCTGTATTTAGGTGTGCCGTTATTTTCGAACACTCGGCGTGTTGTGTTGCTTCCTGGGGCCCTCTTTTTTGGCCCATAAATGGACCTGACTGGGCCATCCTTTTTGCGAGGATCTTTATGTGTATCATGTGCCGGCTTGTGTGCGGCCCCGCTTGCCGCTCTTAGCCTGTCATCTGGTCATCTATCCGGCCAGGCGGCCTCTTTGCTTTTTTATTCTGGTGGCTCTATGGCCTCCTCGTCGAATTCGGGCAACAGCTTGCGCTTCGGGTAGCTCTTTGCTTGGTGACTATTGTCGTATTTGTCTGCGGTCTTGAGTACTTTGCTCCATCTCATTCTGAGTACGTCTTCCGCTGTTTTGAGCTTCCGTTTCTGCTTCTTCAAACTTCTTGCAGTGGCAACGAGCCTTTTGTGAAGGTTCTTATGCTCCGGTGATGTGTCCGGTGTGAGATCGTCTGGACTGTTGTTTTCGCCGGGGATGGGTTGCTTGTCCAATTCATCTTGTTCGGATGGTTGCTTGGTTGCATGTTCGTCGTCCACTGGTTCGCCCTGCTCTACGGCTGGGTCATTATTGGTGCTGTTGTTATCGAGGTGGGACTTTGGGCGGCGCTTGCGTCGCCGTTTTGGTTGTTTTTCGGGGGAATTATCCTTCGCCGCGTCCCGTTGTTCCTCGTTATCGCTTCCTTTTGGTGTATCCACCATGTATATGTCATGAGTTGAGGTGGCTTTCCAGTGCCCAGTAGGAGCTGGTTCTTGGTCGTCTCCGGCATCGTCGTCCATACCGTCGATGTCTTCGGATTCGAAGTCTAGCATGTCGGTTAAATCGTCGACAGTGGCTATAAAGTGGGTGGTGGGTGGGCATTGAATTTCTTCATCGTCCACATCCCAACCGTCCTGACCGCAGTTCGGCCAGGGCTCTCCTGATAACGAGAGATACTTTAGCGATTTCAGGACGTCGCCAAAAGGTGAGTGTTGAAAGATGTCCGCGGCGGTGAGCTCCATGATCGGCGCCCGATCGGATTCGGTTGGAGGGGGCGCAGGAGGTTCGGAGTTCGGCGAGGAGTCCGGCACCACGGAGTCACGAGCGTCATAAGGGACAAGGTCAGTATTCGGCTCCATCGCCGTAGGGGCAGCAGTCCCCGAGGCGGCGTCTAGCCACCCATCCTCGATCTGCGCAATCGGCTCCAAATTAGGGGTCGGAGCGGACTCATGTGCGGCCTCCAGGGCACTGTCCGGCAACAGAGCTAAATCATGCCCATCGAGACAGTGCGGCGCACTCAGCTGTGGCTCGAATCCATCGAAGATCAAGTCTCCGCGGATGTCAGCCGTGAAGTTTAAACTTCCAAATCTGACCTGATGGCCATGGGTGTAGCTTTCGATCTGCTCCAGATGGCTGCTTAATTGCCCGCAGTGCAAAGCCGCCGAATATGAAGATCTGTCCGGGGAGAAAAGTCTCACCCTGGACTGTGTCGTTGTTGATGATCGAAGGAGCCATCAAGCCTATCGGTGATGACACAGAGGAACTCTCAATGAAAGCACCAATGTCGGTGTCAAAACCGGCGGATCTCGGGTAGGGGGTCCCGAACTGTGTGTCTAGGCGGATGGTAACAGGAGACAAGGGACACGATGTTTTTACCCAGGTTCGGGCCCTCTCGATGGAGGTAAACCCTACTCCTGCTTGATTGATATTGATGATATGGGTAGTACAAGAGTGGATCTACCACGAGATCAAGGAGGCTAAACCCTAGAAGCTAGCCTATGGTATGATTGTTGTAATTGTTGTTGTCCTACGGACTAAAACCCTCCGGTTTATATAGGCACTAGAGAGGGCTATGGTTACACAGAGTCGGTTACAATGGTAGGAGATCTACATATCCGTATTGCCAAGCTTGCCTTCCACGCCAAGGAAAGTCCCATCCGGACACGGGACGAAGTCTTAATTCTTGTATCTTCATAGTCTTGGAGTCCGGCCGATGATGATAGTTCGGCTATCCGGACACCCCCTAGTCCAGGACTCGCTCACCCATGCCCTTTCCTCCTAAACCATCCAAGACAAAGGATGATGAGGATTTTGAGCGCTTTGCTGAAATGATTAGACCTATCTTCTTACGTATGCGCTTAACTGATATGCTTAAAGTGAATCCTTATGCTAAATATATGAAGGATATCATCACAAATAAAAGAAAGATACCGGAAGCTGAAACTTCCACCATGCTTGCTAATTACACTTTTAAGGGTGGAATACCAAAGAAACTTGGAGATCCGAGGGTACCAACTATACCATGCTCCATTTAAAGAAATTATGTTAGAACTGCTTTATGTGATCTTGGAGCCGGTGTTAGTGTTATGCCTCTCTCTTCATATCGTAGACTTGAATTGAATAAGTTGGCGCCTACTGAAATATCTTTGCAAATGGCTGATAAATCAACTGCTATACCTGTCGGTATTTGTGAGGATGTGCCTGTTGTGGTTGCAAATGTCACTATCTTAACGGACTTTGTTATTCTTGATATTCCCGAGGACGATAGTATGTAGATTATCCTTGGTAGACCCTTTTTGAATACCGCAGGGGCTGTTATTGATTGCAACAAAGGCAATGTCACTTTTCATGTTAATGGTAATGAGCATACGGTACACTTTCCGAGGAAACAATCTCAAGTCCATAGCATCAATTCTATTGGAAATGTTCCAACTATCATTATTGGAGGTTTTGAATTTCCTCTCCCTACTGTCAAGAAAAAGTATGATATTCTTATTATTGGGGATGTTTATATCCCCGTTGAGGTAACTTACTGTTATTCGAAATTTCTCCGGTTCCATGTTATTCGGAATGAGTTTGTTAACAAGACTTGATCAACCTTGTTAGTGGATTCATTTTGATGATCATGAGATGGATGAAACTAAAAGGCGCAGCCTTCTATACCCTCTTTTTACTTTCTGTTATTTAGAATAAATAAAGCAAAAATTGTATTATCCGTCTGTTTTCTGAATTACCCGTGCATTAAAAAATATCCCAAAAATAAAAGTGCTCCAAATGCCTTGCAAATTTAGTATGATTTTTTATGGAATATTTGAGGATTTGAGGCACTGAAATTACTGCAGGAGGGGCGAGCACCAGGACACGAGAGTGGAGGGCGCGCTCACCCTCCTGGGTGCGCCCCCCCCCCGTCTCGTGGGCCCCTGGTGGCCCCCCTCCACTTATGCTAGCACCCACACACTCCATCTTCTTCGCAAAAAAATCCCCATCCAGCTCAAGCACGAGTTCTAGCTCATTTTGCTACGATTTTCGATCTCCTTGCTCAAAGCTCCATTCACAAAACTGCTCTGGGAGATTGTTGCTTGGTATGTGACTCCTCCATTGGTCCAATTAGTTTTTGTTCTAGTGCTTTATTCATAGCAAATTTTTGCTGCATAGGTGACCATGTTCTTGAGCTTGCATGTTAAATTTATGAGGTCCCAAGTAATTCTATTGCATGATATAGGCTCTAGGCACTTGTAGGAGTAGTTGCTACCAATCTTGTTTAGTTTTATTGATTTTTATTTTGAAGTTACTAAAATTTCAGAAATTTTCATAAAATGTTAAGGAGACTTTTGAGGGGCTCTTCTAGCCAAGCCTCCTAGGAAAAACAAGCTAAAGAGAAGGAAAAAGCCAAGTATAATCTTCCTCGCATAGCGGAAGTACGGCCGTGTGAATGGCCATGCGATAATTTCTTGAAAGAAGCTGGAATTCATGAAGATTTTTATTCTTTGATAGAGAATGCACGCCTCACCGATTTCCTCCACGACCGGATCGATCAGTATCTCATACTCACCAATACTTTCGTGCAAAAATTTTACTATTATCCTAAGAAGTCACCGCCTTCAGTATCATTTCATTTATATGATGAATTCAGGGAAATGTCTTCACGTAATTTTTGCGTGGTATATGTAGGATACCCTTTGAGGGAAAATTAGAGGAACCCCATCGTATAGATGTGGATGGCTTTGTTAACACTATCACTGTAGGGGATCCAAAGAAGGGTTCCGATGCGAGAATCTCTAGCATACACTTTCCTGTTTTATGCTACTTTGCCATATTTGCTAGTAGATGCTTGATTGGTCGTGGAAATAGTGGAAACTTCAATGTTCCTGATATTATCATTCTTCACCATGCCTTGTTTGGAAATAATAGTTTTAGTATGGGTGTCATCATTGCTAAATGGCTAAGCCTGAATCGTACAAAAGGCCCTGTCGGTGTCAAAACCGGCGGATCTCGGGTAGGGGGTCCCGAACTGTGCGTCTAGGCGGATGGTAACAGGAGATGAGGGACACGATGTTTTTACCCAGGTTTGGGCCTTCTCGATGGAGGTAAAACCCTACGTCCTGCTTGATTAATATTGATGATATGGGTAGTACAAGAGTAGATCTACCACGAGATCAAGGAGGCTAAACCCTAGAAGCTAGCCTATGGTATGATTGTTGTAATGTATGTTGTCCTACGGACTAAAGCCCTCCAGGTTATATAAACACCGGAGGAGGCTAGGGTTACACAGAGTCGGTTACAATGGTAGGAGATCTACATATCCGTATTGCCAAGCTTGCCTTCCACGCCAAGGAAAGTACCATCCGGACACGAGGCGGAGTCTTCAATCTTCTATCTTCGTGGTCTTGGAGTCCGGCGGACAATGATAGTCCGGCTGTCCGGACACCCCCTAGTCCAGGACTCCCTCAGTAGCCCCTGAACCAGTCTTCAATGACGATAAGTCTGGCGCGCATAATATTCGGCATTGCAAGGCGGGTTCCTCCCTTGAATAATCCAGAGAAGATCATGAACACCAGGATAGTGTCCGGCTCTGCAAAAATAATTTCCACATTCCACCGTAGAGAGAATAAAATTTACACTAGCTCAATCTGCTGATGTATTATGCGGCGTGACATCACACCGCTACCAAGCTTTTGTTTGAATCGTTTTTTTACTATACCACCTCAGCACGTTTAGCGGCGATTTTTGGCACGCGTCTTGTCGAAGCGAGATCGTGTTCCCCTTATTCCAGGATTCTCATCAATACGGACGTGGGTAACCCAACCGCGCCATTGATGGTGGCGCTTGGGAGATAAGCGAGTTTTATCAAGCCGGTGGGGGATGCACAGTGTCCGCCTATATATAAGGGATAAGGATTCACCTTCTCACCTACGCCTTCTTCCTCCTTTGCTTATCCATCTCCGCGCATTCAAGCTCCAACACCCAAGCTTGCGCATCTCGCCTCGACCTTCTCCGAATATGTCCGGAGCGGGAGGTAAATGGTTAGCCTCCACCGCTAAGGAGGAGGACATCACCAAGCTGCGCGACGCCGGATACCTTTCCAGCGATATCGCGCATCGGCTGCCCGACGAGGGGCAGCTCATCCCTACCCCTGGGCCTCATGAGAGGGTCGTCTTCCTCCCCCACTTCCTCCGCGGACTGGGCTTTTCGCTCCATCCATTTGTCCGGGGGATCATGTTTTACTACGGCCTGGATTTCCACGATCTGGCGCCGAACTTCATCCTCAACATCTCGGCGTTTATCGTGGGTATGCGAAACCTTCCTCGCATCGGCCCCACTTCAGCCTGTGGCTCAAGACCTTCAATGTCAAGCCGAAGGTGGTAAAGGGCACGCAAGCGGAATGCGGAGGCGCCATGTTGGGAAAATTGCCCAACGTACCTTGGCTCGAAGGGACCTTTGTGGATTCCGTCAAGGGGTGGCAATCGGGGTGGTTCTACATCACCAAGCCGCGCAAGCCCACATGGGCGGCGGCCCCCGAGTTTAGATCTGGCATTCCCACGCAGCTCACCTCCTGGAAAGAGAAGGGCTTGCAGTGGGGCAATCCGGTGGAGGTGACGGGACTCCGAGCCTGCATCAAGAAGATGGTGAGCAATCCGGTGGAGGTAAATGGTTAGCCTCGGCTCTCGAAAGTGCCAAGTCCGCCAAGGCCGAGGCCCCTAAGGCCCTTCAGGTGGTTGAGGAAATAAAGAAGATAGCGGCGGGTAAAGCATTTTTCATGCAAAGCAGGCATGTTAATGTGAACTACCTGACACTTACCCGAATTCGGAGCTCTCCAGGGGCGTTTGCAGATCTGCCGCGTAGTGCGTCTAATGCCGCCGCATTCTATCATGGCGAGGAGGGGAGCTCGGCGGAGAAGGTCTTCGGTCTCAATACTCGAGGCCAGCCATCCGGTGCCTCAAGCGACCAGTGAAGCAGCTGGTCGAACTCCACAAGGTAGCCGAGGAGGCCATGAAGGGTCTCATAGTCCGGTGTGGGCTGGACAGGCCATGCACAGGAGCTACTTTGGCCTCGTGCGGCGGCTGGTGGATGCATGCCCCAGGCTGGATGTAGTCAAGCGCTCCGCCTGTATTGAAGGCGCTCGTCGGGCCCTTGCCCGCATAAAGGTGCAATGGGGCAAACTGAATGCGGAGAAGCTTCTCACGGACCCACCGCCACCGGGCAAGGAGCATCGCACGCCGGAGAGGTATTATAAAATTGTCTTGAAGGGAGCCTGCGATATTGCAGATGAGTGCTCCCGAAATGTAATCTTTGAGTGAACTCGCTGTGTTTTTATCCTGTGCGCTGAAAACTTCTTTCATATGCGCCATGAGCAACGCTTTTTAATTTAAAATATTACCTTACATGCGGCCGTTTGTAAGATTTGAGAGATGGCAAGTCGTTGGCTTCAGCCCCCAAGCCACAGTCTTTGGGGTGTTGGGATAAACTTGAGCAGTCTTGTTCCCATTTTGGGTCCATCAAGGAGGCGCTCAAACGCAGCGAACAAGGCAACCGGACTTATAATGCTTGAACACTCTCACCTAGCCATAGAATTCTATAATTTTAAATTTGGTGAAGCCCCGGTATTCGAAGACCGAATCCGGGCGCTATCCACGCCTTCTTGAGACATCATCCGAACTTCGCTCAAGCGGCGTGAGTCTTTAGGACCGAAAAAACCTCTCGAACAGCGACCAGTCTCTTGCCTTATCATGCCGTCAGTTTTAGCTTTCCATCGAGGCGTTAGCCGGCTCAACCGAGGCGCAATCGCAGTGGTTCTCCCAGTGCTACCTTAGCCGATGGAGCGGGCGTAAGGCACCAAAACATGGGAGCCGGGCAAACCCAACTATTGACCCAAGACATGATTCGGAGCTGATTCATATAATGCTATAAGTTCGGGGTGCCGCACTTGTGAAAGTGTTCGGACTTATCACACCATAGAGTGGGGAACGGAAGCCCTGGCGTATTCGGCCGTACCAAAATATATGGGTGCAAGATGTCATATAATGATCATATATATAAAAGATAACGCAATCACAATAAAAAGGTGCTGCATTATTTATGAAAGAAAGTCTGCTAGTAGAGCGGACTGATACAAATAGTGCGGTAAGCAAGGGATTTGGAATCAATAAACATGTCCCCCTCCAGGGATGAGCTGCAGACATGGTGTATATAATCAAATTTAATGCTCGTAATTGAGACCACCTGAATGTTCGTCGCGGCCTTCTTTAGTCCCTGACTGTTGCATCATGAGTTGGCGGGTTCACCACGGACAGGCTTCAGTTATGAGTCCTGTGTACATAAAAGAAGAAGTAAATAAAAGTAAAAAAGGGGGGCACACCTGTGAGCCCCTGGTGTGGTCGAGACGCACTCTGGGTCCATTGTGATCGTGCCCCTTTCCCTGCGCCCATGGTATCTCCAAAGCATAATGATGTACGCGGAGTGTTATTCTTGCGATCATGCGCGGGCGAGGGTTGGGGCCCCATTGCTATGCGTGCTCTGATCGCACCAGGTGGTCTTGGTTGGCATTGCTCCGGGCGCGCTTTGCTGTGTCCGGCCTTTTAACTGCCGGACTTGAGAATTGCCTTAGAAGGCTGCTCTGTACTTCTACCGCGAGAGCTGCGTATGTTCCTCCATTCGGAGGGAGCGTTCCGTATTCCCATTGACTGTGATGACTCCACGAGGGCCTGGCATCTTGAGCTTTAGGTATGCCTAATGCGGCACCGCGTTGAATTTTGCAAACGCGGTTCGTCCGAGCAGAGCGTGATAGCCGCTGCGAAACGGGACTATGTCGAAGATTAACTCTTCGCTCGGAAATTATCCGGGATCCAAAGACCACTTCGATGTATGGCGAGCCTGCATATTGGCCTCCACTCACGGATGACACCTTTAAAGGTTGTCTTTGTAGGTTTAATCCTTGATGGGTCTATGCCCATTTTGCGCCCTGTATCCTGATAAAGCAGGTTCAGGCTGCTACCGCCGTCCATCAGGACTCTCGTGAGGTGAAATCCATCGACGATTGGGTCTAAAACCAATGCGGCGAATCCGCCATGGCGTATGCTGGTCAGATGGTCTCTTCGATCGAAAGTGATTGGACAAGAGGACCATGGATTGAACTTTGGGGCGACTGGCTCCATTGCATAGACGTCCCTTAGTGCGCGTTTCCTCTCCCTCTTGGGTATGTGGGTCGCGTATATCGTATTACCCGTCCGCACTTGTGGGGGAAAACCCTTCTGTTCTCTATTGTTCGGCGGCCGGGTCTCTTCCTCGTCGTTGCTATTTAGCCCCTTGTCATGGTTTTCGGCAATTAACTTGCCGGCTCGCTTGAACACCCAGCAATCTCTATTGGTGTGGTTAGCTGGCTTTTCAGAGGTGCCATGTATCTGGCATAAGCGGTCGAGTATTCGGTCCAGATTGGACGGACCCGGAGTGGTTCTTTTGAATGGCTTCTTCCACGACGGGTTTAGAGCCTCGGAATCCAGCATTGACCGCCGTATCCTCCTTATAAATCGCCGTTAACGCGGCGCTTTGTTTTGTTTCGGCGTGACTGCCGTTGTTGTCCTTTGTATCCGGACTGCCAGAATTTTTACGTAGGTTGTTGCTACGGGCTAACCAGTTGTCCTCTCCCGCGCAAAACCGGGTCATTAACGATGTGAGGGCTGCCATGGAATTTTGGCTTTTCCTGCCCCAGGTGCCAGGCTAGCCATTCGTCCCGGATGTTATGTTTGAAGGCTGCAAGGGCCTCTGCATCTGGACAGTCGACGATTTGGTTTTTCTTTGTCAAGAACCGTGTCCACAATTGTCCGCCGATTCGTCTGCTCTTGAATAATGTGGCTTAGGTCATCGGCGTCTGGTGGTCGCACATACGTGCCCTGGAAGTTGTCGAGGAATGCGGCTTCCGGGTCTTCCCAGCGCCCAATTGACTCTGCGGGCAAGCTGTTTAGCCAATGCCGAGCTGGTCCTTTAAGCTTGAGTGGGAGATACTTGATGGCATGGAGATCATCACCGCGGGCCATATGAATGTGGAGAAGATAGTCTTCGATCCAAACCGCGGGGTCTGTTGTGCCATCGTAAGATTCGATATTTACGGGTTTAAACCCTTCGGGGATCTGATGATCCATTACTTCGTCAGTGAAGCATAGAGGGTGTGCGGCGCCCCTATATTGAGCAATATCACGACGCAGCTCGAGAGAGCGCTATCTGCTTTGTTCGGCCAGGCCGGGGTTATTGTATCCGGCACGACGGTATTGCCTTGCCTTGCCTTGTCCTCCAATATGTCTCGCAAGTCCAGCGCGTTCCCTCGTGGCTTCGTACTTTTGGAGCGATGCCGGGGTACGGTCTTGGCTGGGGGCCTGGATGCCTCTCTGTCACGACCACGTGGTGGTCGGTCAGCCATATCGAGCGCTGGTGATGAAGGTATGTATCCTTCCTCCTCTAATCGGGGGAGCAGCTTGCGTCTTGGGTAACTTTTGGAGGGGCGTTCGAGTTTATACTCTTCGGCCACGAGGACCTCAGTCCATCGATCGGCCAGTAGGTCTTGATTAGCTTGGAGCTGTTGCTGCTTTTTCTTTAGGCTGTTTGCTGTGGCGATAAGCCTGCGCTTGAAGCGCTCCTGTTCGACGGGATCCTCAGGTACGACAAATTCATCATCGTTGAGGCTTGCTTCGTCTTGGAGGGAGGCATGTAGTTATCATCCTCAACCCCTTCGCGCCGCCTCTCGTGGGGCTTGCTTGCGTCCTCTGTCTTTGAGTCTTGCTGGAGGGGATTGTCTTCGGCACTCTCCGGAGTATTATTATCTCCCGTGCCGGAATCTCCATTCTTGCTATGGCGGGATTTAGAGCGGCGCCGCTGATGTCGGCGTTTGGGCTGCTTCTTTAGAGAATCTGCCTCCGCTGCTTCTTCGTCATCCCCGTCTTTTGGGGTGTCCACCATGTATATGTCGAATGACGAGGTGGTCTTCCAGTGCCCTGTAGGCACTGGTTCCTGTTCGTCTCCGGCATCGTCGTCCATAGTGTCGATGTCGTCGGAGTCATAGTCTAGCATGTCGGTTAGATCATCGACAGTGGCTACAAAGTGGGTGGTGGGTGGGCTCTGAATTTCTTCGTCGTCCGTACCCCAACCATCCTCGCCATAGTCCGGCCAGGACTCTCCTGATAGCGAGAGATGCTTTAGTGAATTCAGGATATCGCCAAAAGGCGAGTGTCAGAAAATGTCCGCGGCGGTGAATTCCATAACCGGCGACCAATCCGGATTGATTGGTAGGGGCGTGGGAGGTTTGGAGTCCGGCGAGGAGTCCGGCGCCTTGGAATCACGAGTTTCGCAGGGGACAAGATCAGTGTTCGGCTCCATCGCCGTGGGTGTTGAAGCCCTCAGGGCGGCGTCTATCCACCGGCCCTTGATATGGGCGATCGGCTCCGGCTGATGGCCGAAGCGGATCCGGGTGCGGCCACCAAGGCACTGTTCGGTGGCAGAGCTAGATCATGCCCATCGTCACAGTGTGGCGCGCTCGGCTGTGGCTCGAGTCCGTCGAAGATCAAGTCTCCGCGGACATCGGCCGTGAAGTTTAAGCTTCGAATCGACCGATGGCCAGGGGCGTAGCTTCGATCTACTCGGATGGCCAAGTGAATTGGCCCGCGGCGGCCGCCGAATCGAAGATCTGTCCGGGAGAAAAGTCTCACCTCGGACAGCGTTGCTGGTTGAAGATGCCATCAAGCCTATCGGTGACGCATACGAGGAACTCTCAATGAAAGCACCAATGTCGGTGTCAAAACCGGCGGATCTCGGGTAGGGGGTCCCGAACTGTGCGTCTAGGCGGGTGGTAACAGGAGACGAGGGACACGATGTTTTTACCCAGGTTCGGGCCCTCTCGATGGAGGTAAAACCCTACGTCCTGCTTGATTAATATTGATGATATGGGTAGTACAAGAGTAGATCTACCACGAGATCAAGGAGGCTAAACTCTAGAAGCTAGCCTATGGTATGATTGTTGTAATGTATGTTGTCCTACGGACTAAAGCCCTCTGGTTTATATAAACACCAGAGGAGGCTAGGGTTACACAGAGTCGGTTACAATGGTAGGAGATCTACATATCCGTATTGCCAAGCTTGCCTTCCACGCCAAGGAAAGTACCATCCGGACACGAGCCGGAGTCTTCAATCTTCTATCTTCGTGGTCTTGGAGTCCGGCGGACAATGATAGTCCGGCCGTCCGGACACCCTCTAGTCCAGGACTCCCTCAGGCCCCATCTTAGGAGGTATCTATGCTTCAGGTCTTGCTAGACATTTTGAGATACCTATTAGGCACCATGAGAAAGAGGAGACAAAATTGCCTCCTTACATTTTAGATTACAAGAGCATGGTAGCACACGATTTTATTGTTGACAACAAAGAGAAGATGCTCTTGTATAACCTTAGTTTAATAAGAAACAAAATGAGACTATTATTTAGCCTGCACCTCTGTTGTTTGATTTAATTGCAGATAATTTTCTTGTCACACCGGAAGCGGTGTACGCTCATCGAGGCCAAGCATCCACTCCGGAACGTGAGCCTGAGCTGGAACCTGCACTGGACCCTTATCGTGCATCATCCTACCAGTGGGACCTGGAGATGGCCGGCTAGTGGTATCCTGATTACACTCTCAGTACACCGGGGAGAGTAGCAGCGGTCCTTGGCATTAGACCAACTTAGGCCAAAAGCCTAAGCTTGGGGGAGTACGTATTTCTCACCGACTTTACATTCATGTTCACACACTATTCTAGTTGTCAGTGCTCATACTCTTTCATTGTATTATCCATGCTAGTTTGAATTTCTTTTCCTAGTTTTCTTCTTGTGTGTTTGATAAACCTTAAGAAAAACCAAAAAAATTAGTTAGTTTAATTTCCATGCTTGTAGTAGAAATTAAAATGAAAACCCAAAAAGATTTCTCGTTCTTCTTCTTACTTGTTGGGAGCTTTCCCGTGTAAATAGTTTTGTTTTGTTTTCTTTTCTTTGGGGGTCGAGAGTAGAAGACCATATTGAAAATGTTTAGTGGCTCTCCTATGCATAATTTTTTATTTAAACTTAGAGCCCATATTACCTTGTCTTCTCTCTTGAGTTGAATACTTGCAGATTCCAGCTTAGTCCAATGCACGTGCACTATTATTATTATACACATCATTCGGTCATGCGAGTGAAAGGCAATAATGACGATATATGATGGACTTATTGAGATGAGAAAAGTTGGTATGAACTCGACCTCTCTTGTTTTTGTAAATATGATGAGTTCATCATTTCTGATTCAGCTTATTATGAGGTAAACATATTTGCAATGACATTTAGAGATTATAGTTGCTTGTGCCATGCTTGATTAGCTATGAGTTATAATGGTTTACCTTGCGTGCCAACATGTTATTAGAATGATTATGATGTGGTATGATGGGATGGTATCCTCCTTTGAATGAATTGAGTGACTCGACTTGGCACATGTTCACGCATGTAGTTGAAACAAATGAACATAGCCTTCATGATATTTATGTTCATGGTAGATTATATCCTACTCATGCTTGTACTCGGTGTGAATTAATTTTAATGCATGTTTATGACTGTTGTCTCTCTCGCTTGGTCGCTTCCAGTCTTTTGCTAGCCTTCACTTGTACTAAGCGGGAATACTGCTTCTGCATCCAAACTCCTTAAACCCCAAAGTTAATCCATATGAGTCCACCATACCTTCCTATATGCGGTATTTACCTGCCGTTCCAAGTAAATTTACATGTGCCAAACTCCAAACCTTCAAATGAAATTCTGTTTTGTATGCTCGAGCAGCTCATGTTTCAACTAGGGCTGCCTATATCTTCCATGTTAGGTGGGTTATTCTCAAGAGGAGTGAACTCCGCTCCTCATTCACGAGAAAGGGCCGGTAACCAGGATGCCCAGTCCCATGATCCAAAAAGATCAAAGCAAATCAATATAATTAAACAAAACTCCCCCAGGGTTGTTGTTAGTTGGAGGCACTCGTTGTTTCGAGCAAGCCATGGATTGATGCTTGTTGGTGGTTGGGGGAGTATAAACCTTTACCATTCTATTTGGGAACTACCTATAATGCATGTAGTATGGAAGATACAGCCATCTCATAGTTGTTGTGTTGACAGTGAAAGTATGCCACTCAAAATGTTATCCAATCTCTATTTTAAAATCAAGCTCTGGCACCTCTACAAATCCCTACTTCCCTCTACGAAGGGCCTATCTATTTACTTTTATGTTGAGTCATCAACTTCATATTAAAAAGCACCTGATGACCCACAAGTATATGGGATCTATCGTAGTCCTTTCGATAAGTAAGAGTGTCGAACCCAATGAGGAGCAGAAGGAAATGAGAAGCGGTTTTCCGCAAGGTATTCTCTGCAAGTACTAAAATAAGCGGTAACAGATAGTTTTGTGATAACATAAATTGTAACGAGCAACAAGTAACAGAAGTAAATAAAGTGCAGCAAGGTGGCCCAACCCTTTTTGTAGCAAAGGACAAGCCGGAACAAACTCTTATAATAGGAAAAGCGCTCCTGAGAACACATGGGAATATCGTCAAGCTAGTTTTCATCACGCTCATATGATTCGCGTTCGTTACTTTGATATTTTGAATTGTGGGTGGACCGGTGCTTGGGTACTGCCCTTACTTGGACAAGCATCCCACTTATGATTAACCTCTATTGCAAGCATCCGCAACTACAACAAAAGTATTAAGGTAAACCTAACCATAGCATGAAACATATGGATCCAAATCAACCCCTTACGAAGCAACGCATAAACTAGGGTTTAAGCTTCTGTCACTCTAGCAACCCATCATCTACTTATTACTTCCCAATGCCTTCCTCTAGGCCCAAAGAATGGTGAAGTGTTATGTAGTCGACATTCACATAACACCACTAGAGGTTAGACAACTTACATCTTATCAAAATATCGAACGAATACCAAATTCACATGACCACTAATAGCAAGACTTCTCCCTTGTCCTCAGGAACAAACGTAACTACTCACAATGCATATTCATGTTCATAATTAGAGGGGTAATAATGTGCATAATGGATCTGAACATATGATCTTCCACCAAATAAACCAACTAGCATCAACTACAAGGAGTAATCAACACTACTAGCAACCTACTAGCACCAATCCCGGACTTGGAGACAAGAATTGGATACAAGAGATGAACTAGGGTTTGGAGATGAGATGGTGCTGGTGAAGATGTTGATGGAGATTGCCCTCCCCCGATGAGAGGAGCATTAGTGATGATGATGGTGATGATTTCCCCCTCCGGAGGGAAGTGTCCCCGGCAGAACAGCTCTGCTGGAGCCCTAGATTGGTTCCGCCAATGTTCCGCCTCGTGGGTGAGTCTCGTCCCAAAGGTTGCTTCTTATTTTTTCTCATCGAAGACTTCAGTATAGGAGAAGATGGGCGTCGGAGAACCACCAGGGGCCCACGAGGTAGAGGCGCGCCCGGGGAGGGCACGCCCCCACCCTCGTGAGCAGGGTGTGGGCCCCTGGCCTTCATCTTTGGCGCGATTTTCTTTATTTCTTTTAAGATATTCCGTGGAGTTTAAGGACTTTTGGAGTTCTTGCAGAATAGGTCTCCAATATTTGCTCCTTTTCCATCCGAATTCCATTCTCTGTCATTCCCCCTCTTCATGGTAAACCTTGTAAAATAAGAGAGCATAGCCATAAGTAATGTGACATAACATGAAATAACAGCCCATAATGCGATAAATATCGATATAAAAGCATGATGCAAAATGGACGTATCAACTCCCCCCAGCTTAGACCTCGCTTGTCCTCAAGCGAAAAGCCGATAACAATAAATATGTCCTCATGTTTAGAGGTAGAGGCGGGTGATAAAAATAAAATACGCACATGAAGGCATCATGATTATTTTCATAACAGCAACATAAATAGATTTTGTCATATGATTGCTCATGTTCAAATGATGATCTTTTCACAAAGTGCAAAAGTATGAATCGGAAACCTTATTGGGCACTAACAAATTATAACCTCAGTCATTGAAGCAATTGCAATTTATCATAACAGCGGAAATAGTCTATGTCAGAGCTTAAAAGCAAATTCACATACTCAACTATCACTTAGTCCTTCATAATTGCTAACACTCACGCAATACTTGTGGTTACGGAGTTTTAATCAAACACAGAGAAAGATAGGGGCTTATAGTTTTGCCCCACAACCTTTTACCTCAAGGGTAATGTCAACAATAATAATTCATGCTCCCCTACATCCAGTTGGATATATATATCCTGTTCTTTCCAACATGCTGAGCTTGCCAAAGGATAAAATGAAAAAGGAAAGGTGAAGATCACCGTGACTCTTGCATAAGATAGAAGATAATAATAAAAGATAGGCCCTTCGCAGAGCGAAGCAAAGGTTGCCATGCGCTTTTATGGTTGGATGCACAAAATCTTAATGCAAAAGAACGTCACTTTATATTGCCCCTTGTATGTGAGCCTTTATTATGCAGTCCGTCGCTTTTATTGGGTCCACAACAAGTTCGTACAAAGCTTATTTCTCTGCACTAATAAGTCATGCATATTTAAAGAGCAATTTTTATTGCTTGCACCGATGACAACTTACTTGAAGGATCTTACTCAATCCATAGGTAGATATGGTGGACTCTCATGGCTAAACTGGTTTAAGGGTATTTGGAAGCACAAGTAGTATCTCTACTTGGTGCTAAGAATTTGGCTAGCATGAGGGGGAAAGGCAAGCTCAACATGTTAGAGGAAGCATGACAACATACTTTATCTCAGATGGAAGAAAACATAACTCATTACGTTGTCTTCCTTGTCCAACATCAACTCTTTAGCATGTCATATCCTAATGAGTGTTCCCAATCATAAAAGATGTCAATGATAATATATCTATGTGTGAAACCTCTCTCTCCTTATTACTTCCTATTAATTGCTACGATGACCAAAGCTATATTTGCCAACTCCAAACAACTTTTTAATCATCATACTCTTTCTATGTAAAGATATTACTCTCAATAAGATCAATATAAAATCTTTGTTTCTTTTTATTGTTTTCTTTTATTTACCCAAGATCATGGCAAAATAATCAAGCCCTTGAATCAACACTGATCTTTATTATATATAGCTCACGGACTTGATTGCATAGAGGGATCATAAAGCAAAACTTCAAAACTAGATCATGCCATGACTTTTATTCTACTAAATCAAGATACTACTAATAGGATCGAACTAAGATAAACGGTAAAGATAGGAGTTGTGACGGTGATACGATACCGGGGCAACTCCCCCAAGCTTGGCAGTTGCCAAGGGGAGTGCCCATACCCATGTGATTATATCTCCTTCTTTGTTGTTGGCGGTGGAGGTGTTGTTGATGATGGAATCTTGTCGTCCACCTTCCATTGCATAGGCTCACCCTCATAGAAGGATGACCGAGTCTCCGGAATCCTCAAATCTGCAATGGAAACAGTTCGAAACGAAAACAGAGGATATTTGCGTGATACTGTCGTCAAAACCTTCGGGAGAATATACAATGAATTTTTACCAAACAAAATACGTATCGTGCAAGAAAACGGAGTCCGGAGGGCAGACGAGGTGCTCACGAGGTAGGGGGTGCGCCCAGGGGGTAGGGCGCGCTCTCCACCCTCGTGGAGGACTCGTGTCCTCCCCGGACTGCTACTTATTTTTCTATTTTTCTAAATATTCCAAAATGGAGAAATATTGCTTTAAAAATTGTTTTGGGGTTGGTTTACTTACCATACCACATACCTATTCCTTTTTGGAGTCTGGAACGTTCCGGAAAGTGTCCCTTATGTATTCCTCCGGGGTTGCGGTTTCAATAACATTAGTTTCAACATTTATAGGATTACCTGAGATATAGTGTTTGATTCTTTGACAGTTTACCACCTTCGGATTTGTGCCTGCGAAGTTGTTGATTTTTATGGCACCGAAACGATAGACCTCCTCAATAACGTAAGGACCATCCCATTTGGAAAGAAGTTTTCCTGCAAAAAATCTTAAACAAGAGTTGTATAGTAATACATAATCACCTACATTAAACTCACGTTTTTGTATCCTTTTGTCATGCCATCATATAACATTTTCTTTAAACAGCTTGGCATTTTCATAAGCTTGGGTTCTCCATTCATCAAGTGATCTAATATCAAACAACCTCTTCTCACTGGCAAGTTTGAAGTCATAATTGAGCTCTTTGATAGCCCAATATGCCTTATGTTCTAATTCAAGAGATAAGTGACATGCTTTTCCATAAACCATTTTATACGGAGACATGCCCATAGGATTTTTGTACGCAGTTCTATCTCCAGCGTGGTGTCCTCCATAGGCTTCGGAGTGACACTTGCGTAGGATCTGTTCCTGTTCATGCTCAGGTACACAACGTCTAATAACACCATCTACTCCTTCTTTATAAATATGTGGGTCATCCCAAAAGTAATGTCGCAAGTCTTAGAAAAACTTTTTCTTTTGTTGGTATCTGAAGCTAGGCGGTATAAATTTAGCAACAATATAATTAGCATAATCAGCATACCACGGAGTGCTACGAGAAGTACATATGACATTTAATTGCTCATCAGGAAAGCTATCATCAATAGGTAGTGGGTCATCAAGAACATTCTCTAGCCTAGACAAGTTGTCTGCAACGGGGTTCTCAGCTCCTTTTCAATCAAAAATATGTAAATCAAATTCTTGAAGCAAGAGAACCCATAAAATGAGTCTAGGTTTTGCATCTTTCTTTTCCAGAAGATATTTAATAGCAGCATGATCTGTATGAATAGTTACTCTAGAATCAACAATATAGGGTCTGAATTTATCACAAGCGAATACAACCGCTAAAAGTTCCTTTTCGGTAGTAGCATAATTTCTTTGAGCATTGTCTAGAGTCTTACTAGCATAATGGATAACATTTAATTTCTTATCAACTCTTTGCCCTAGAACAGCACCTACAACATAATCTAGTCCTTAATGAACCTCCTATAAAATCCAGCTTGACCAAGGAAACTTCTTATACCTTTGATGTCCTTGGGACATGGCATCTTTTCAATAGCATCAACCTTGGCTTTATCAACTTCAATACCTCTTTCAGAAACTTTGTGCCCTAAGACAATACCTTCATTAACCATAAAGTGGCACTTTTCCCAATTCAAGAGAAGATTAGTTTCTTCACATCTCTGCAAAACTCGATCAAGATTGCTCAAGCAATCATCAAAAGAGGAACCATAGACGGAAAAGTCATCCATGAAAACCTCACAAATCTTTTCACAAAAATCAGAGAATATAGCCATCATGCATCTTTGAAAGGTAGCAAGTGCATTACATAAACCAAAAGGCATACGCTATAAGCAAAAGTACCAAAAGGGCATGTAAAAGTAGTCTTTGATAGATCTTTAGCCGACACAGGTATTTGAGAGAAACCAGAATAACCATCTAGGAAGCAATAATGTGTATGTTTGCATAATCTTTCTAGCATTTGATCAATAAAAGGTAAGGGGTAATGATCTTTCTTAGTATCTTTATTTAGTTTGCGGAAATCAATTACCATTCTATAACGTGTGATAATTCTTTGCGGGATCAATTCATCTTTATCATTAGGGACAACAGTAATACCTCCCTTCTTAGTGACACAATGGGCAGGACTTACCCACTGACTATCAGCAACGGTATAAATTATACCTGCCTCCAGAAGCTTGAGTATTTCTTTTCTTACCACTTCTTTCATTTTAGGATTCAAACATCGTTGAGGATCACGAACTGGTTTGGCATCCGCTTCCAAATTTATTTTATGTTGACATAGAGTGGGACTGATGCCCTTAAGATAATCCAGAGTATATCCAATAGCGGCACGGTACTTTTTCAGAGTTTTCAATAATCTTTCTTCTTCATGCTCTGAAAGGTTAGCACTAATAATAACAGGATATATTTTCTTTTCATCAAGATAAGCATACTTAAGATTATCAGGCAATGGTTTAAGCTCAAGCACGGGATCACCCTTGGGTGGAGGAGGATCCCCTAGGATTTCAACAGGAAAATTGTATTTCAGAATAGGTTTCTGTTCAAAGAATACTTCATCTATTTCCCTTCTTTCATTCATGAACATCTCATTTTCATGGTCTAGCAAATAGTGTTCTAAAGGATCAGTAGGAGGTACGGCAATAGAAGCAAGACCAATAATTTCATCCTTACTAGGCAATTCTTCCTCACAATGTTGTTTACTAAATTTAGAGAAATTAAACTCATGAACCATATTATCCAAGCCAATAGTAACAACATCATTTTCGCAGTCTATCTTAGCATTAACAGTATTCAAGAAGGGTCTACCAAATATAATGGGGCAAAAGCTATCTTGTGGAGAGCTAAGAACAAGAAAATTAGCGGGATATTTAGTTTGACTTCAACATCTCTAAAAATTCCCACTGGTGAAATAGTATCTCTATTGGCAAGTTTAATTGTAACATCAATATCTTCTAACTCAGCAGGTGCAATCTCATGCTTAATTTCTTTATATAAATCATAAGGTATAACACTAGCACTAGCACCCATATCACATAAGCCATGATAACAATGATCTCCTATCTTAACAGAAATAACAGGCACGCCAACCACGGGTGTATGTTTATCTCTATCACAGGGTTTAGCCATTCTAGCGGTTTCACTAGAGAATTCAATGACATGCCCATCAATATTATCAGACAAGAGATCTTTAACAATAGCAATATTAGGTTCTACTTTGACTTGCTCAGGAGGTGTATAAGTTCTAGTATTGCTTTTACAAACAACAGTTGAAGCTTTAGCATGATCCTTTACTCTAGCAGGGAAAGGCGGTTTCTCAACATAAGAGGTAGGAACAATAGGATCATTATAAGTGATGGTTTCTTCTTCAGCTTTAATAGGTGCAACTACTTTTACTTCTATGGGAGTATGATATTTAAACCAATTCTCCTTGGGGAGATCAACATAGGTAGCAAAAGATTCATAGAAAGAAGCTACTATCTCAGAGTCAAGTCCATATTTAGTGCTAAACTTATGGAAAATATCGATATCCATAAAAGATTTAACACAATCAAAATTAGGTGTCATACCTGACTCCTTACCTTCGTCGAGGTCCCAATCTTCAGAGTTGCATTTAATTCTATCCAATAAATACCATCTGAATTCAATAGGCTTCATCATAAAAGAGCCAGCACAAGAAGTATCGAGCATGGTTTTATTATTATCAGAGAGCCGAGCATAAAAATTCTGAAGAATTGTCAATTTTGAGAGCTCATGATTGGGGCGTGAATATAACATGGATTTAAGCCTCCCCCAAGCTTGAGCGATGCTTTCTCCTCCGCGAGGCCAAAACTTATATATATAATTGCGATCACGATGAACAAGATGCATAGGGTAATACTTTTGATGAAATTCCAATTTCATTCTTTTATAGTTCCATGATCTCGTATCATCATATAGCCTATACCATGTCGATGCGTCTCCCTTCAAAGATAAAGGGAAAGCCTTCTTCTTAACAACATCATCGGGTATACCTGCAAGCTTAAATAATCCACAAATATCATCCAAATAGCGTAGATGCTCATCGGGATGCTTTGTCCCATCTCCTGTAAAAGTATTAGCCAGCAGTTTTTCCATAATACCCGAAGGAAATTCAAAAGGAATTTCATTTTCAAAAGGTTCAGTAGGTTCAGGAGCAACTCTTTGCTCTACTAGACAGGGTGAAGATACCCCGAACAAGCCCCTCAGAGATTCACTTTCCATGGTAACAAGACAGAAAATTTCAGCACACTATATAAATTTTTCCTTACCAAATTCCACCTACCAAAGGCCCTACACTCCCCGGCAACGGTGCCAGAAAAGAGTCTTGATGACCCACAAGTATAGGGGATCTATCGTAGTGCTTTTGATAAGAGTGTCGAACCCAACGAGGAGCAGAAGGAAATGATAAGCGGTTTTCAGCAAGGTATTCTCTGCAAGTACTGAAATAAGCGGTAACAGATAGTTTTGTGATAAGATAAATTGTAACGAGAAACAAGTAAAAAAAGTAAATAAAGTGCAGCAAGGTGGCCCAATCCTTTTTGTAGCAAAGGACAAGCCGGAACAAACTCTTTTAATAGGAAAAGCGCTCCCGAGGACACATGGGAATATCGTCAAGCTAATTTTCATCACGCTCATATGATTCGCGTTCGGTACTTTGATAATTTGATATGTGGGTGGACCAGTGCTTGGGTACTGCCCTTACTTGGACAAGCATCCCACTTATGATTAACCTCTATTGCAAGCATCCGCAACTACAACAAAAGTATTAAGGTAAACCTAACCATAGCATGAAACATATGGATCCAAATCAGCCCCTTACGAAGCAACGCATAAACTAGGGTTTAAGCTTCTGTCACTCTAGCAACCCATCATCTACTTATTACTTCCCAATGCCTTCCTCCAGGCCCAAAGAATGTGAAGTGTTATGTAGTCGACGTTCACATAACACCACTAGAGGTTAGACACATCTTATCAAATATTGAACGGATACCAAATTCACATGACTACTAATAGCAAGACTTCTCCCTTGTCCTCAGGAACAAACGTAACTAATCACAAAGCATATTCATGTTCATAATCAGAGGGGTAATAATGTGCATAAAGGATCTGAACATATGATCTTCCACCAAATAAACCAACTAGCATCAACTACAAGGAGTAATCAACACTACTAGCAACCTACGAGCACCAATCCCGGACTTGGAGACAAGAATTGGATACAAGAGATGAACTAGGGTTTGGAGATGAGATGGTGCTGGTGAAGATGTTGATGGAGATTGCCCTCCCCCGATGAGAGGAGCGTTGGTGATGACGATGGTGATGATTTCCCCCTCCCGGAGGGAAGTGTTCCCGGCAGAACAGCTCTCTCGGAGCCCTAGATTGGTTCCGCCAAGGTTCCGCCTTGTGGCGGCGGAGTCTCGTCCCGAAAGGTTGCTTCTTATTTTTTTCTCACTGAAAGACTTCACATAGGAGAAGATGGGCATCGGAGAGCCACCAGGGGGCCCACGAGGTGAGGCGCGCCTGGGAGGGCGCCCCACCCTCGTGAGCAGGGTGTGGGCCCCCTGGCCTTCATCTTTGGCGACGATTTTTCTCTATTTCTTTTAAGATATGCCGTGGAGTTTCAGGACTTTTGGAGTTGCGTAGAATAGGTCTCCAATATTTGCTCCTTTTCCATCCAGAATTCAAGCTGCTGGCATTCCCCCTGTTCATGGTAAACCTTGTAAAATAAGAGAGAATAGCCATAAGTAATGTGACATAACGTGAAGCCCATAATGCGATAAATATCGATATAAAAGCATGATGCAAAATGGACGTATCAGCACCCACTGGAGAGCACACTGTCATTTGCATTCATTATTATTGGTTTATATTTGGTATGACTTGACTGGATCTCTTTTACCATGAATTACAATGTTTAGTCAGTCCTTGATCTTTAAAGGTGCTCTGCATTTTGTTTCTTGGTCTCGAGAAAGGGCTAGCGAGATACCATTTTGTTATATCATGTTATGATTGTTTTGAGAAAGTGTTGTCATCCGAGTTTTATTATTATGGCTCGCTAGTTGATTGTGCTATTGATATGAGTAATTGTGAGACCGAGGTGTTATTGTGAGTATGGTTAGTTCATAATATTGGCTGAAACTTGAATGCTGGCTTTACATGTTTACAACAACAAGAGCAAACAGAGTTTGTAAAAGTTTTTCTTTATCACTTTTAGTTTATCAACTGAATTGCTTGGGGACAAGCAAAGGTTTAAGCTTGGGGGAGTTGATACGTCTCCAACGTATCTACTTTTCCAAACACTTTTGCCCTTGTTTTGGACTCTAACTTGCATGATTTGAATGAAACTAACCCGGACTGACGCTGTTTTCAGCAGAACTGCCATGATGTTGTTTTATGTGTAGAAAACAAAAGTTCTCGGAATGACCTGAAAATCCATGGAGGCGCTTTTGGGAAAATATAAAAAATACTGGCGAAAGAATTAAGACCAGGGGGGCCACACCCTGTCCATGAGGGTGGGGGCGCGCCCCCCTATCTCGTGGGCCCCCTAAGGCTCCACCGACCTCAACTCCAACTCCATATATTCTGTTTCGTGGAGAGAAAAATTAGACAGAGAAAGTTTCATCGCGTTTTACGATACGGAGCCGCCGCAAAGCCCTAATCTCTCTTGGGAGGGCTGATCTGGAGTCCGTTCGAGGCTCCGACGAGGGGGATTCATTGCCGTCGTCATCATCAACCATCCTCCATCACCAATTTTATGATGCTCACCGCCATGCATGAGTAATTCCATTGTAGGCTTGCTGGACGGTGATGGGTTGGATGAGATTTACCATGTAATCAAGTTAGTTTTGTTAGGGCTTGATCCCTAGTATCCACTATGTTCTGAGATTGATGTTGCTATGACTTTGCTATGCTTAATGCTTGTCACTAGGGCCCGAGTGCCATGATTTCATATCTGAACCTATTATGTTTTCATGAATATATGTGTGTTCTTGATCCTTGATGTCTACTACACAACCTTCTTCTTGTAGATGTTGTTGGGCCTGCAAGTACACAGGTTTGTAGGACAGTAGCAAATTTCCCTCAAGTGGATGACCTAAGGTTTATCGATCCGTGGGAGGCATAGGATGAAGATGGTCTCTCTCAAACAACCATGCAACCAAAAAACGAAGAGTCTCTTGTGTCCCCAACACACCCAATACAATGGTAAATTGTACAGGTGCACTAGTTCGGCGAAGACATGGTGATACAAGTGCAATATGGATGGTAGATATAGGTTTTTGTAATCTGAAACAATAAAAACAGCAAGGTAACTAAAGATAAAAGTGAGCGTAAACGGTATTGCAATGACAGGAAACAACGCCTAGGGTTCATACTTTCACTAGTGCAAGTTCTCTCAACAATAATAACATAGATAGATCATATAACAATCCCTCAACATGTAACAAAGAGTCACTCCAAAGCCACTAATAGCGGAGAACAAATGGAGAGATTATGGTAGGGTATGAAACCACCTCTAAGTTATTCTTTCGGATCAATCTATTCAAGAGTTCGTACTAGAATAACACCTTAAGACACAAATCAACCAAAACCCTAATGTCACCTAGATACTCCATTGTCACCTCAAGTACCTGTGGGCATGATTATACGATATGCATCACACAATCTCAGATTCATCCTACCAACACAAAGTACTTCAAAGAGGCCCCAAAGTTTCTATCAGAGAGTCAAGAAAACGTGTGCCAACCCCTATGCATAGGTTCACAGGCGGAACCCGCATGTTGGTCACCAAAACATACATCAAGTGGCACATGATATCCCATTATTACAACAGATAAACACGGCAAGACATACATCAAGTGTTCTCAAATCAAAGACTCAATATTATAAGATAACTTCAAGTGGGAAACTCAATTCATCACAAGAGAGTAGAGGGGGAGAAACATCATAAGATCCAACTATAATAGCAAAGCTCGCGATACATCAAGATCGTGCCATAGAGAGAACACGAGAGAGAGAGAGAGAGAGATCAAACACATAGCTACTGGTACATACCCTCAGCCCCGAGGGTGAACTACTCCCTCCTCGTCATGGAGAGCGCCGGGATGATGAAGATGGCCACCGATGGTGGCTACAGAGGCTTGCGACGGCGGAACTCCCGATCTATCTTGATATTCGATGTTTTTAGGGTACGTAGGCTTATATAGGCGAAAGAAGTTGGTCGGGAGGTGCTCGAGGGGCCCACGAGACAGGGGCGCGCCCTCTGGGGCCCTCCTATCTCGTTAATGGAGTAATGGGCCACAGGTAGGCTAACCCGAGTCCCGAACCTTTCAAGACATCAGGCGCATGCGCCCTCAAGTACCCTCTGGCGACTCCAAGATAAGCCGAGTCCCAGAAGGCGACTCCCGGATGAGCCGAGTCCCAAAGGGCGACTCCAAGATAAGCCGAGTCCCAGAAGGCGACACCAGGATGAGCCGAGTCCCAAAGGGTGACTCCGAGAAAAGCCGAGTCCCAGAAGGCGACTCCAGGATGAGCCGAGTCCTAGAAGGCAACTCCAGGATGAGCCGAGTCCCTGAGGCGACTCTCGTCTCAGCCGAGTCCCAGAGGCGACCCCGGAAGAAGCCGACTATGGGGAGTCGGCCCGCGACTCCCAACCACCCGGTAATTAAAGACGAGCATGGCCATAGTGCGCCGTACTCACGGAGATCTCCGCCCTACGCGGCACTGTCGCCATGCCAACCCTGACATCAGCCCCTGGGGCGGGGCCCTGTACCCACGGCGCCTTGTCTCAGATGGCCCAGAGAAGGCGGCCTTGAGAGTCGGACCCGTGGGAGTCGGCCCCCGAAGCCGGCCGGCCCCTCCCACGGGGCCCCATGCGCCATTAACCAGATGCGACCGGGGAATGGCTACAGTGATCGCCCGCAGGCGGCGGCACTGTCGCCATAACCCCATGACCAAGCTCGCATCATTAGAAGCACGGCTATAGTGATGTGCAGCCGGCAAGACCCGCCCGCCACAAGTGACGCTGGCCGACGCCACGGCAGGTTCGGCGGGACCCACCAGTCGGCGGGCCCCAGGAGTCGGCGGAGAAGACGGCGCTTGAGAGTCAGACGGCTGGGACCCGCACCCAGCCGGTTTTACCATTGTAACCCTGGGGGTAGGCCTATATAAACCCCCCAGGGCACCCAAGCAAAGGGTTCGCACCCAGTAGCATTAGACAGAACGTACCGGAGGGAGAGAGCTAGCCTTGCCTTCTCCTTCATCTAGAAACAGCTCTAGGAGCACCCTTGTAGTCACTTTGCCTTAGTGATCACGCGGAGACCCCGCAAAGCAGCAGTAGGGGTGTTATCTCCTCGGAGAGCCCTGAAGCTGGGTAAGATCCGCCGGCGTACATGTCTTCGCCTCATTCCGTTTCCAGGCACCGGCGACGTTCTACTCGCCCCCACCATGATAATCCATCCTTTGGCATATGTCGCGCCCAACCGCCGACATTTGGCGCCCCCGTGGGGCCTGTTGCACCGTCATCCGGAGATCTGTTCTGGACGGGAACCCTCTTCCTCCCTGGCGAGCGCAGCCAGCCGGGCTCGCCAGATGGAGTCTGCATCGACGCGCTGCGTGGCACTGAGGCCGCCTATGCAGCGAGTAGCCTCGCCGAACTTGTCGGCGACGTGCGCCTCTCCAACAAGCCTGCATCCGACGCAGGCACGGGTGGGCCTGAGAGTCTCCTCGCAGGCCTCCTCGCACGTCACCGGCGAGCCTGCCGTGGACTTGGAGTCCGTAGGCTCCACCGACCCGATGCTGGTCGACTCCGATGCCGTGTCGCTTGACACTTTCCCCATCAACGTGGTGCTCTAGGACGAGCCGCTTCCTCACGAGGAGAGTGGCGGAAGCGCCGTCACGGAGGTGCTCATCATCAGCCACGATGAGCGCTCCGGTGAAGAAGCTCAGGACCCACTTGCAGCGGCCCTACAAGACCTAACGGCGCCCATTCCAGAGGTCGCAGACACCGAGACGCTGGAGACGCGCCACCTTCAGATCATCGAAGGCGCCAAGAGGCTGGCGAGCATGAGGCGCTTGTTAGAAGCCTACCAGCGCGAGATGGATCGCACCGTGGGCGGCTCGCCGGCTCCAACTGGGCCGAGACGCCTAGGCGCGGTCCGGCAGCGTGGCGCGACCATCGCCGACTTGTTCGGGGCAAAACGCCCCGTGTATGCCACCCCTGCGGAGAACATCCGCGCCGCCCAGGCGGCGACTGACGAGCTGAAAAACTTCGAGGGCGAAGAGCGCCGCATGATGACGGAGCGAGTCCAACAGCTCCTCGACGCGGTTGCTGCGCAGAACACGGCCGGCGGCCGCACGGATGCGCTGCAGCAATCGAACGACGACTTGCCCCCCGCCGAGATCAAGGCGCGACATCTCGGACGCCGACTGGCGGAGTCCGCGGAAGGAAAGAAAAGGAGCTGGCTGTCAGTCGCAGTCGGACTCACATCACCATTGAGCACGACCAAGACGGCCGTCCGAGAGCAGTAGAGCGGCGGGACGACTACCTGCCTCCCCCACCCAGAAGAGAATGACGAGTTTCCCCGCCGCCTGTTGAGCATCCGACTCTCGGTGGCTGCCTTGGCCGCCGAGAGGGAGTCGGAGAAACGACGCCTGCATCGGATCGACCGACTCCACCGATCCCTGGCGCTGGAAGAAGAAGACGAGCTGGGTCCGCCTTGCTTTGGACCCCGCATCCGAGACGATCCCTTCACCAAAGGGTTCATGCTCCCCCGAGACACACCCAAGTACACCGGCTCCATGAAGGAAGAAGACTGGCTGATAGATTACTCCATGGCCGTCAGCATAGCAAACGGCAACAAGTGGGTTGCCGTGAAGTACGTTCCACTCATGCTCCAGGGCATGACTCGGACATGGTTGAACAGTCTGAAGCCCCGCAGCATCAACAGCTGGGTCGACTTCACCGAAGCCTTCATCCGCAACTTCACGAGCACCTACAAGCGACCTCTCAAGCCGCGCCAGCATTCCTCGTGCGTGCAAGGCCCTGATGAGTCAACACGCGACTACCTCACGCGCTGGGGCGAGCTTCGGAACTCCTGCGAGGGCGTGCACAAGGTGCAGGCTATCGACTACTTCACTGCCGGGTGCCGAGAAGGCACCTCCTCAACACTGAGCTCCTGCGGCGAGCCGTAAACCCTCGACGAACTGCTAGTCATAGAAGACAAGTACGCCATGGCCGACTCCACCATGAAGACAGAGATTCAAGTCAATGCGGCCGGCAAGGTGGCTCCTCAGGCTCCCAGAACTCCAGCTGGAGACACCAGTCGGCGACAGCAACAGAGCGACCACAAGCGCAAGGCCCAACTGCCGACTTCCAAGATCGGCAGAGTTGCGACTGATCGAAGATCAACAGCCGGAGGGGCAGCCTCCGGCCAAACGGCAGAAAGGTGGCAAATCCAATTGGTTGCCGGCCTTTTCCTATGAGCAGACTCTGGATGGTCCCTGCAAATTCCACAGTGGCGCAAAATCGTCAACCCATACCACCTGAAATTGTCACTGGCTCACTAGAATCGCCAAGGGGGACGGCCTCCTTCCCCCTCCGCCTGCTGGGCCGCCGCCTCCACCGCCACCCCAGCAGCCGGCTGCTCGGCCAGTCGGCGCAGTGCAAGATGAGTACCCAGAATAGCATGGAGCCTACGTGGTGTTCACCAGTGTGGCTGATGACCGACGCAGCAGATGGCAGCAATAGCAAGAAGTAAATGCAGTGGCAACAAGCACTTCGGAGTTCATGCATTGGTCCGAGAGACCTATCAGTTGGAGCAGAGCAGATCACCCAGAGGTGATAACGAGTCCGGGCTCCTATGCCCTGGTCTTGGGTGCCACCTTGGCCACTGATAGGCGGGCCGCCTGCTTTTCGAGAGTGCTGATAGACGGAGGCAGTAGCATCAACATCCTATACAAAGATACTATGGAAAAGCTAGGAATCAAGCAAAGACAGCTGCAGAGCAGCCGGACTGTGTTCCATGGTATTGTACCCGGCCTTTCCTGCTCACCAATCGGCAAGATCCTGATAGATGTCCTCTTCGGAGACAAAGATCATTTCCGCCGAGAGCCGGTCTGGTTCGAAGTAGTGGACCTTGAAAGCCCATACCACGCACTGCTTGGCCGACCTGCCTTGGCCAAGTTCATGGCGGTTCCTCACTACGCCTACCTCAAGATGAAGATGCCGAGTTCCAAAGGAATTCTGACCGTAGCCGGCGACTACAAGAAGTCGTCCGCCTGCGCGGCCGAGAGCAGCCGGCTGGCCGAGTCCCTGGTGATCGCAGCTGAGAAGCGGCTCCTTGACCGGGCCGTGGTGATGGCCGGAAAGCAGCCAGAGATGTCGCCCGACCCCAAGGAGTCGGAAGCTGAGGGATCGTTTAAGCCAGCCAAAGAGACCAAGAAGATACCCTTGGACCCAGAGCACCCAGAGAGGAATGCTGTCATGGGTACAAACCTTGACAGCAAATAGGAAGGCGAGCTTGTCGATTTCCTCCGTGAGAATCGAGACATCTTTGCATGGTCCCCCAAAGACATGCCAAGTGTACCGACGGAATTCGCCGAGCACAAGCTACATGTCAGGCCAGATGTGAAACCCGTCAGGCAGCCCTTGCGCCGCCTGTCAGAAGAGAAGAGAAGAGTTGTTGGAGAGGAGATAGCCCGGCTTCTTGCGGTCGGCTTCATCATGGAGGTGTTTTTTCCAGAGTGGTTGGCAAACCCGGTTTTGGTACTGAAGAAAAACAAGCAATGGCGGATGTGCATTGATTACACAAGCCTCAACAAAGCCTGCCCAAAGGATCCGTTTGCCCTGCCAAGAATCGATCAGGTGATAGACTCCACAGCCGGATGCGAGCTGCTGAGTTTCTTAGATGCATATTTAGGTTATCACCAGATCAAGCTGAACCCGGAAGACAGACTGAAGACCGCCTTCATCACACCATTCGGAGCCTTCTGCTACCTGATGATGACGTTCGTCTTGAGGAATGCTGGCGCCACCTTTCAGCGTTGCATGCAAAAGTGCCTGCTCAAGCAACTCGGCAGGAATGCCGATGTCTGCGTAGATGATGTGGTGGTGAAGACGGAGAAGCATGGGACGCTGCTAGAGGACCTCAGGGAGACCTTTGAGAACTTGCGCCGATTCCAGATCAAGCTCAACCCTGAAAAATGCGTTTTCAGAGTACCAGCCGGCCAGCTCCTTGGCTTCCTGGTCTCCGAACGCGGCATAGAGTGCAACCCCGTGAAGATCAAGGCCATCGAGAGAATGGAAGTACCCAGCCGATTGTTAGATGTGCAGAAGTTCACCGGCTGCTTGGAGTCCATCAGTCGATTCATTAGTCGGCTAGGCGAGAAGGCTCTCCCTTTGTATCAATTGATGAAGAAGACCACCTTTTTCGAGTGGAATCACAAGGTGCATGAAGCATTTCTCCAGCTGAAGAAGATGCTGACTACTCCCCCTGTGCTGGCGGCTCCAACTCCTAAAGAGCACATGCTCCTGTACATTGCCGCCACCAGCCGAGTAGTCAGCACAGTTATCGTAGTCGAACGCAAAGAGGAAGGTAAGGCGCTCCCTGTCCAGAGACCGGTATATTACCTGAGCGAGGTACTGTCGACATCCAAGCAGAACAACCCCCATTACCAGAAGATGTGCTACGGCGTGCATTTTGCCGCCAAGAAGCTGAAGCCTTACTTTCAAGAGCATCCAATCACCGTGGTTTGCACGGCTCCGCTAGCCGAGATCATTGGAAGCCGAGACGCCTCTGGCCGAGTAGCCAAATGGGCCATAGATCTGGCTCCTTACACCATCTACTACCAGCCCCGCACCGCCATCAAGTCGCAAGCACTGGCCGACTTCCTCGTCGACTGGGCCGAGACCCAGTACTTGCCGCTAGCGCCCGACTCCACCCATTGGTGAATGCATTTCAACGGCTCCAAGATGCGCACCGGCCTGGGAGCCGGCGTCGTCCTCACCTCCCCTAAAGGCGACAAGCTCAAGTATGTGCTGCAGATCCACTTCGCCGCCTCCAACAACGTCGCCGAATACGAGGCGCTCATTCACGGGCTCCGGCTTGCCAAAGAACTCGGCATTCGCCGGATCCTGTGCTATGGCGACTCCGATTTGGTGGTCCAGCAGTTATCTGGCGACTGGGACGCCAAAGATGCAAACATGGCGAGCTACCGCTTCCTGGTGCAGCAACTCAGTGGATACTTCGAGGGGTGCGAGTTCCTTCACGTGCCAAGAAACGACAACGATCAAGCAGACGCCTTGGCACGAGTCGGCTCCGCCCGCCAAGCAATACCATCCGACGTCGCTCTTCAGCACCTCCTTAAGCTGACTATCAAGCCTTCACCAGAATCAGACTCCATCTTTGTGTCGGCTCCTCCCGTAGAAGTTGGATCCGACTCAAGAGCCCCAGCAGAAGGCCCCAAGAAAATCACAGTCGAAGCAAGCCCGGGACTTGAACCTGCCCGGGATCTGCGCTTAGTCGGCCTGTGGACTACGCCGATCGGCCCGGGACTCGTCAATCCACAAGCGGCAGCGAGCTCCAGCCGCCGCCTTCCAGCCCAGCCACCCTTGTCCAAGTCGCTGTGGTGCGGTTGAAGAAATAGCAGCACCCTCCTGGGCACAGCCCATCCTCAAGTTTCTAGTAAAAACAGAGAGCTGCCAACTGATGAGATCTTGGCTCGGCAAGTGCAACGCCGCGCGGCAGCATACACCATAATCAACAGAGAGCTAGTCAGGCGCAGTGTCACTGGTGTCTACCAGCGCTGCGTAGAGCCAGAACAAGGCCAAGCAATTCTCAGAGACATTCATTAGGGTGAGTGCGGCCACCACGCAGCCTCAAGAGCACTCGTCCAAAGCCTTTCGGCACGGTTTCTTCTGGCCGACTGCCCTGGAAGAGGCTAAAGTGTTAGTCCAAAAATGCAAAGGGTGCCAGAAGTTCCGCTCCAAGCCGCTTCAGCCGGCTTCCGTGCTGAAGACAATCCCCATCGCCTGGCCCTTCGCAGTTTGGGGCCTGGACATGGTGGGACCATTCAAGACGGCCCGAGGCAGCCTAACTCATCTGCTTGTCGCAGTGGACAAGTTCACCAAGTGGATAGAAGCAAAGCCCATCAAGAAGTGGAACAGTCCGACTGCAGTGACTTTCATCGCCGACATCACGGTGCGGTATGGCATACCGCACAGCATCATCACCGACAACGGCACAAACTTTGCCAAAGGCGCCTTGGCCCGTTTCTGTGCGACGCAGGGCATCCTACGGGACTTAGCATCCATTGCCCATCCGCAGTCAAACGGCCAGGTGGAGCGAGCAAACGGCCTCATCCTGTCCGACATCAAGCCTCGACTGGTCGAACCACTGGAGCGTTCGGCCGGCTGTTGGGTTGAGGAGCTACCAGCCATCCTTTGGAGTCTGCACCGATACTACAACCGAAAGGTCAAGCCGAGATCGTTCCAAGAGGGCGACCTTGTGCTCCGGCTGATTCAGCGAACAGCCGGCCAGCACAAGTTGTCAGCGCCTTGGGAAGTCCCCTTCATCATCAGCAAAGTGCTGGGCAACGGCTCCTACCACCTAATCGACGCCGTAATCCTCGAAGGCCAAGAAAAGGGACGACTCGCAAGGAGTCAAGACGTTATGGAACGCAAATCTTCTCCGAAGATTTTACAGTTAATGCAATATGTACCACGCTGTCCTTTGTGTTAAAGTACCGAGACTTTGGGCCCCCGAGACGAGCTCGGGGACTGCCCTTTTTTGTTATCTGTATGATAAGAATTATGCCTCCGAGTATGCTACTCTTTTGTTATGCTGCTTGGCACCGGGTTTGACTAGTCGGCCCGGGGACTCGCCATGTTGCGCTATGAAATGCTTCCTGCAGTCGGACAAGTAGTGTGCTGCGCTTAAGCCGTCTCCTGTCGAAAGCCACAGCTCGCAGAGCGACTGTTGGTAGGAAGAGTGTAAGCAAGAATGAGCATGCACATGAAAAAATGGCTAAGGACTCAAAGCGAATACATAGCCCAAGCCGGCTCCCAGCCTCTCTCTGCGGAGCCGACTCTCGAATGGTCGGCTCTCCGCCTTCTATCCCACTTGTTAAAAAACTCTAAAAAGGCGAAGTACTTGCCTTCCCTAAAGTAGCCAAGCATTTGACTTGCGGCAGTCCGCGGAGCGGCTGTCCGTCTGGCAAAACAGCGACTATGGGAAGGCGGCAAAGGAAAAAGCCAAAAGAGCAATAAGCAAGGAAAGATAGAAGGAAAATAGATATTTACATAAGCAAAGGCCTCTGGCCGAGTTCAAAATACACCCTGCGGGTGGAATTGTGCAAATTAACAAGTTCTTCAAAGACTATGAAAACAGATAAAGTAAGGGCAAGACGACAGCCTAAGGAGCAGCAGACGGGTTCGGCGGGTCGGCAGAGACAGCGGTGTCAGGCGCTGGGGCGGCCGGCTGGGAAGTCCTGGCTTGATCGCCCGTGGTAGCCGCCCAGCTTGGACGCGCTCGCTTTGGAGGCACGATCGAGCCGAGGCTGGTCGTCCGCCTCCGTCTTTCCGGCGCTGTCTCGCCCCGCCCCCGCCTCGTCTTCCTCCTCGGTGCTAGAGCTGATCACCTCCGCCGAGTCTTCGCCGTAGTCGAGGTTCATCCCGAACCACTCCGGAGGCACCTCCTCGCCGTTCGCGGCCCACTCGGGAACAAAGACGCTGGTGTCGGTGTAGTCGGCGATCGCCGCCGCGCGCTTGATGAGGGCGCCTTCCACAGCCGCCAGTTCCGCCTGGTCCTCTGACCGAAACGCGGCCAGCCGGTCCAGGTCCAACCCGGGATACCAAGCCTTGACAAATTCCAAGGCCCGGCGCGCTCTGGCCTGGGCCGAGGAACCCTTCCAAGCCTCAAGACGGTCGGCCACGACCTCCAGCCAGTCAGCAGTTCGACTGGCGGTGCGCAGGGCAGGCATCCCTGGCCACAGGGCGGAGATCGCTTGGGCCCCGGCACGTTGAAGACGGCGAGCAAGCGATGAGCCAGCCGCAGACGGGTCTCGATGCTCAGTAGCTGTTCATCGACGGTCAGCGGGGCGTTGGCGGCGATCTCCTCGCCATTCGCCCTCCGTGTCTCGTGATCAGCCTCGATGGATTGATTGACAGCTTGCGAGTGGCCAGGGAAGAAGTCTGCGCAAAACAGAAAGAAGCAGAGAGAAAATCAGCAGTCGGCCTGACTTGCAGTCGGCAGCTTAAGGAAAGAAAGAAAAGAGACTCACCATCGACAATGTCTTCGGTCTCATGGAAGCCGAAAGTCAGCATCGCCTCCCTATCGGTCCAGGAGGAGTGCTCCATCTCGAACTCGGCCAGGAGGGCGGTCTCTTTCTTCTCCGCCTTGTCCTGGGCCGCCTTCAGCAGCTCCTTCTACTCCGCCAACTGCGCTGCCGCCAAAGAAGTCGCGCTTTGGAAGCTTGCCGCACTCCTCCTCCTTGGCGCGAAGGGTTGTGCTGACTTCGCCCAGCTGTTCCTGAAGAGCGGCATTTGCCTCTGAAAAACAAAGAGAAAAACGTTAAGTCGCGGCAGCAAAGATCGCCGGGAAGATCCGCCCGACCTCAGCGATCGGCCCAATCTCGGGACTACAGCCTGGAGGCGCAGCGCTTCGCGAAAAGAAGAGGAACTTACTCCGCCTCCGACAAGTCGACATCCGCTTTCCAGCCGCCAACGCTGCGGTTGAGGCGGTGACGGAGGTTGTGGTACTCCTGCAATAAAAATCAGACAAAAACAAAAATGAGGAACTCGCCAGATGGAGTTCCGGGCCGCCTGCGCAGCAGCCGGCCCGAAACTCGGGGACTACACCCAGTGGGTGCGCTGGCGCACCCCCACGGAGAAGAATGAGAAAAGGCAAAGTCAAAAAAGAAAAACGTACTCGGATGGACGCCCGCGATGCCAGATGCGCCCTGGTACAGCCCTGGATGGCTTATCCTTCAGCTCGCAGCTTCGCCTGCACATCCAGGAGCGCTTGATTCAGCGGACCGTCGCCGCCTCCTCGCACCCATCCAGTAGGCGCCGCACTTGATGCCTCGGCATCAGGAATGGCCGAGCTGGTGGCGCCGGCTTCCAAGGGACGCGGCGCCGAGACCGCCTTTGCAAGACGGCGGCGCGCCGGTGAGGCGGCTTGAAGAAGCAGCCTTGCCACCGCCTCGTCCTTAGCCGGCGGCACGAGTGGGCCCGCCGGCTGCTTGCCATGCGGTGCAGGCGGCGTTGGCGGCGAGGCCGTGCCCGATGCAGAGGCCTCGCCTCTGTCCCTCTCCACAATGGGGTGCTTCCCACCGTCTTCTCCAGTCTGCCCCGTGAACTCCGGGGGCAGTGGCGTGGAGCTCAGCGGGACGACTAGCAACGCCGACTGGCGGCTCGCGGCCTCCTCGGCCCGCTGTTTGGTCGCAGCGGCGGCTTCGGCTTCCTCCAGCCTCTTCTGGGCGGAGGCCGCCGCCTTCTCGGCCTCCGCCTTCTCCAGGCGGTCGGCCTCTTCCTCGTCGCGCTTCTCCCGCGCATTGCGCTCCGTCGCCTCCCAGAGGTCGGCGGTGGGGTCAATCCGCCGGGTGTTGGCGGACGTCTCGGCCGACCCCATGACAGAGGGAACGGCGACCCTCTCAAGAGAAAGAGGGGCCCTGAAGCAGAAAACAGGATGAAAAAGACTCGGAATGAATTCGTCAAAGAAAACAAGACAAAGGCCGCGAAGGCTTACGCAGAGACTAGTGGCGGTTTCTTCACTCCCTTGCGGAAGTGGTTGGCCTTCGCGACCGCCTCCTCCCGCTTGGTCGCGGCGCCCGCCCCCTTGAACTTCTTCGGCCGACCGCCGAGCCAACTCGGTGCGGCCCGGCGCTTCTTCGCGCCGACTTGACCAGTCAAGCCGGCGGAAGAACTCGCGCCGGATGGCCGGCTTTGGGTTGGCGGCGCGGGATGACTTCCCCTTCGGCGTCGTCTTCTGGCCAGTCGGCGAAGGTCGCCGAGGGCGGAGGCCGCCTTCGGCTCCCCCTCCTCCGCCTTCGGCGTCGGCCTCCATTGCTGCCGCCCCCAAGTCGGGGTCCTCGACATCGCTCTCCGCTCGATCTGGAGCGTAGTCACAGGGCTGTCCAGTGGCACCGGCTGCGGGCGGGATGAGAGGGTTCTGACTCGAAGAAAGCCAAGAGGATCAGAAGCCGGATTCGGCTACGAAGAAAAACAGAAAGCCAAAAATATATGACTTACAGCAGGAGGGGGGTTTGCACGCGAGTACGGCTCTTTGCCGAACTGCCAATCTTCCGCGAGCTCGCAGATCGCGATGTGATTCACCATCTTCGCCACCTCCGCGTGGGGCATGTCCCAGGTGCACATCCGACTCGGGTCTCGGCGGCCGCTCATATGACTAATTAGATGAGGTCAGCCTTGGAGAGGGAGGACTCGGCGCGCCACGAAGGCGGCCAGCAAGTCGGCCCCGACCAGGCCTTCCGACTGCGTCAGCACCCGGTGTCGCGCGATGGCGGCGGCGCCGGCGGGAGTCAGTGTCTGGGCCCGGTGGGACCAAGTGGAAGCTCCAGCGGTGGCGCGGCCTCAGAGGGCGGCAGGTTGACCCAGTCGCCTTCCTCGGCGATGTTCTTCACGAGAAGCACGAAAGGCCGCCACATCTTCACCGACTTGATCAGCGTGATGGAGGGAATGGACTGTCCGTGGTCGACTGCGATTATGGATGAAGGCGCCGATTGAGCGGCACGCCGCGACGGCGCATGAAGTTTGATTGAAAGAGCTCTCCGCAGCTCGAGAGGGAGAACGCCGAGGAAACCTCGCATGTGGTGGCGGCGGCGCCAGCAGCACCACCGTGTTGGGGTGAGGTGGTGCGGCTGGAGTCCGCTGAACTCCAAGAAGGAGCGGCGAAGCCGCCGCCGGCAGCCCTGTGTCACAAGATAAGGTGCGAGCGGAATATGACCCGCTCGCGCTCCTGCGGTGCTGGACTTATTTCCCCCGCCGGTGGGGCGCGGGCTCTAACCAAGTTCGCGCCGGGGAGCCGGCGCGTCTTGCGAAGGTGCTCGATGGCGTCATCGTCCACTTCGGAGCCGTCCCAAACACCGGAACGCACGGCGGGAGCCCCGGCGGTGGAGGAAGAGCTCATCGCTATGGAGCGGTGCGGCGTGGTGCGGCGATGGCTGGAGGAAGAAGAAGCAGGAGGAGGCAGGGAGGAATGGGCGCGTGTGTCTCCCGTCTAGACCCCCCCCCCCGCGCCTAATTATAGGCCTGCGGGCTGAGAAGCCGATGGGGCGGCGTGGGATTAATCACAGGACCCCACGCCCCACGATTTATTTCCACGGTTATCAAGGCAAAGAACGACTCACTACAAGAAATATGTCAACTTATGACCTTCTGTCAGTGACCCTCGAAGAATTGGTCATAAATTTATGACCATTTTAGACCAATTGGGGAAAAGCTGTCTGGGGGGCTCTAAACCCTAAACCATAACGACCATTTTGGTCAGAAAGGTCATAATTTCATTAGAGGATATGGTCGTAATGCTAGTAGCACTGTCCACTGCCTCATGCGTAGCAGATAACGACCAATATAAAATGGTCACTACACTTGAGTTTGAATGAATAGGATGATTAGGCAGCGACCTCAGCAACCTCGCTTATGTGTCACTGTCTAGGTGTCATTTTTGCTTGAGTTTTAATATTCAACAGATAGACGGGGGACACACTGACAGGCGGGACCCATTTGACAGATGCGGTCGAGCGCTTAATTCGCCCAAAAATGATGCACGAGGCGGGACTCGAACCCATGACCTCGCGCTTGGTTGGCTCGCATGCTACCGCTGGGCTAGAGAGGGACAGTTGCTCGCATCTGGGAGTTTATCTATGCATTATATAGAACTAAGGCTCTCTAGTATCATTGACAAGTGGGACCTTCCGACCAGGTGGCATCGAACAGAGCAACGATTTGCAACACTGACAGGTGGGACCCATTTGACAGGTGGTTGAGCGAGCGTTTAATTCCCTAAAAAATATGCGCTAGCGGGGACTCGAACCCACGACCTCGCGCTGGGTTCGCTCGTTCATTACCGCTGGGCTAGAGAGAGATTGTTGCTAATGTGTGGGTAGTTTTCCATATAGTATATAAAACCACGGCTCTCACGTACCAGTGACAAGTGGGACCTTCCGACCAGGTGGCGGCGGGTGGCATCGAACAGAGCAACACTTAGCATTTTTCTAGGTCTTCCGACCAGGTGGCGGCGGACGGCGGCGGAAGCAACCAGGTGACCTCGCCCACGGCCTCGCCGCAGGTGACCTCGCCCACGGCGTCGCCGCAGGTGACCTCGCCCACGGCCTCGCCATGGTGACTCGCCCACGGCCTCGCCATGAAGCAACCAGCAGGGGGCGAGGCGGGGTGGGGCAGGGGCGGAGGCGACGTAGGGCGTGGAGGCGGGGGGCAGCAGGGGCGTAGGTGACCGACGGTGGTGGGGGCTCGCCGAGCATGGGGGACTCGCCGCCGCCGCAAGCACACCTCCCGGTATGCACCCCTCACCTCTTCCCCCCTCTCCTCTCTAAGTAGTGGGAGATGGATTTCAGTCAGATGTGGGCATGGGGGACTCACCCGAGCAGTGGGAGATGGATTTCAGTCAGATGTTCTTCAGCATAGATGAATTTTGTTGATGCACTGTTAGTAGTTAGGAGATAGCTTGCTTGTTTGGTAGATAATGCATAGATGAATTTTCCTTATGTGCTGTTAGGAATTGTTCAGCTTGTTTGTTAAGAATTCTTTAGGCCCTGTGGTTAGGCAATTAGCACATAAAATTTTCTGGAATTTTAGCTCCCATTACTTCCATCCATTTTCATTAATTAATGTTGATGCACTTAGATTGATTTGCTAAGTTGCAACAATTTGTTGTCTTTGGCAGATGGACAGAAGCTGGATTAGAGAAGGAGTTAGAAAGTTTTCGAAAGAACATATGAAAGGAGTTGATGATTTCGTGGCATTTGTTCGGGCAAATTTTCCCAACGATGCTCACATTCTTTGCCCATGTTGTGAATGCCTCAACCGTCCAAGAACGGCTCAAGGAAGAGTGGAAGATCATCTGCTTCTTAATGGGATGTCCAGCACATATGATAGATGGATATATCATGGAGAACCTTTAGACAGACAACCTCAACATTTTGAAGCTGATACAGAGGCCCCTCATATGATGGGTGGTGGTGATGCTGGCATTGATTTCATGGAAAAGGTTTTGCGAGATAATGCTATTTTGTAGGAAGAGGATGGGCATGAAGATGATAGGATTCCTGACCTATTGAAGGATTTGTATGATGTTGAAGATCATGCTGATGGACAGAAATCATTGTTTGCTGAGGTGTTAGAGGAGGCGAAGCGCGCAGCTCATGAAGGGGGTAAATTTTCAAGATTTACCTTCACCGTGAAGTTACTCCACATCAAGTCTTTCTACCGGATTAGCAATGCCGCATTCAACGCAATACTCCGTCTTTTGAGCTTGCAATTCCCTAATAGTTGTTTTCCCAGATCTTATGATGAAGCATTGAGCATAATCCGCAGGCTGGGGTTAGGTTATGTGTCAATACATGTGTGCCCAAATAACTGTGTCTTGTTTTGGAAGGATTTAGTAAAGCATGACAACTGTCCAAAATGCAATGCAACTAGGTGGAAAGATGCTGATGGGAAGAAGTCAATACCGAGAAGGTATCGAGGCACTTTCCTTGATACCAAGGCTGCAGCGGATGTTCATCTCAAGAAATCATCGCGTGAGGAACAAAGTGGCACAAAGCTCAAGCGGCAACCTGTGGACAATGAGCTGAGCCATCCAATGGATGGAGAGGCATGGAAAGAGTTTGACCGATACATTTTGATTTTGCTGCAGATCCAAGGAACATAAAACTTGGCATTGCCACAGATGGGTTTAATCCGTTTGGGAACATGAGCACGTCTTATAGCATGTGGCCAGTTTTTGTGGTGCCGTACAACCTGCCACCATGGGCATGCATGGAACAGTCCAACTTCATGATGTCATTGCTTATCCCGTGTCCAGATTCTCCAGGAAAGGATTTTGATGTCTTTATGGAGCCCCTCGTAGAAGAACTGCTCCAGCTCTGGACTGGTGTACCCACATACGATGCCTTGAGTCCGGAAGAAAAGTTCAATCTACGTGCTGCGATCATATGGTCCATCCATGATTTCCCGGCTCTATACACTCTGTCTGGGAGGATCACAGCGGGTTATCAGGCTTGTGTCCATTGTGACAAAGACCCTTGCTCAAAGAGAATAAGGAGCAAGATATGCTATATTGGGCACTGCCGCTTTCTTCCCCGAAACCATCGCTGGCGAAGAAGCAAAGATTTTAATGGTGAGAATGAAACCCGTGACAAGCCAGCTGAATTCACTAAAGAAGAGCTGGAGCAGCAACTTGAAAAGGTGAAAGATGTGAGACCAGGAAAGCTGGCAAAGAAAAGAAAGCGTGAGGAAGGTCAATGTTGGTACCAGAGCTCTTGTTTGTGGGACCTGCCATACTGGGCTGATCTGAAATGAAGGCATAATCACGATGTAATGCACATTGAGAAAAACATATGCGAGAATCTGCTAGGGACGTTTCTGAACATTGAAGGGAAGACAAAGGACACGGTTAGTTCTAGGCTTGATTTGGAGGACATTGGCATAAGAGAAGATTTGCATCTATAGCACAATGAAGATGAAGATTCATTTGAAATTCCACGAGCATGGTATACAATGAATAAAGAACAAAAACTTGCATTTTGTGAATTCCTAAGAGCGGTGAAATTTCCAGATGGTTATGCTGCTAACCTAGCAAAGTGTGTTACTTCTGATGGATTCAAGCTTTCAGTACTGAAAACCCATGATTGTCACATCCTCCTCCAAAGGATTTTACCGGCGGGCCTCCGAGGAATCATGCACAAGGATATATATGAAGCGGTTGCTGAGCTGGGAAATTTCTTTAGAGAACTGTGCTGCAAAACCCTCAAGTTAACTGTCTTGGAAAGACTTGAAAAAGAAATCCCAATTATTCTTTGCAAGCTCGAGAAGATTTTCCCTCCAGCTTTGTTCACCGTGATGTTCCATTTGGCGGTGCACTTACCCAAAGAGGCAATGCTTAGAGGCCCTGTGCAATACGGTTGGATGTACCCAATTGAAAGAAGGCTGCTTACTTGTAAGCGTTATGTGCGAAACACAGCAAGACCTGAAGGTTCTATTGCTGAAGCATATGTCGTTGACGAGTGCTTGACTTTTTGCTCTAGATACTTTGGTGATGTGGAAACAAGATGGAACCGGCCTGGCAGAAATAGAGAGCGGTCTGATTCGCAAAGTGGTGATGTCTCTATTTTCAACCATGGTGTGAACTTTCTTGGAGCCTCACAATACTTGGAGGCTGGTGATGAGTATGACAAGATGGTTTTGTTTGTGCTCAGCAATTGCGCCGAGGTTCTACCATATATCGAGTATGTTATATCTTGTGCACTCATTATATATATATATATATATATATATATATATATATGTATGTATATATATATATTGCTTGGGTTTGCACCAGCCTAATGTTTTAATTCACATGTTTTGTTGGCATTGTAGGAAATGCAAGGAAGAGTTAAATCAGGAAGAAAGCAATATCAATGTTGATAAAAGGGTTGCCAAGGTGTTTGCTAATTGGAATCATGTGAGATCTTTAGCCACATGTTTTATGTTTTCTGTGTTATTCACCCACTATTAAATACCATTGTTTGCTAAATGGTTTATTTGTGCAGATTGGAAAGTTGCATGAGGAGAAGAAGGTCAGTGATGATCTATTTGCTTTGGCATGCTTACCGGATAAGCGAGTGAGAGTGTATTCAGCATGCATTGCTGACGGTGTCCGGTACCACACCGTTGACCGCGAGGAAAAAAGGAAGACACGGAATAGTGGAATCGTCACTAAGGGGTCACATGATGGTGAGATCATTGACTTCTATGGTCAGTTGAGAAGCATCGTAGAGTTGCAGTCCAACTCTAGTGGAGGCATCCATCGCTCGGTTGTCTTATTTCGCTGTGACTGGTTTGAGCTTGGTAGCAAGAAGAGCAGAGACTCTTTTGTCAAATATGATGGCCACTTCAAAAGCATCAACACTGCAAGGTGCTAGTATAAGAGTGATCCCTTTATTCTAACAACACAAGCAACAATGGTGTTTTATCTGCCAGACACTCTTTTGCACGGAAAATGGCGAGTTGTGCAAAACTTTCAGCACAGACACTTGTGGAGTGTGACTAAAACTGAAGTGGAAAAGGGCCCCGGTGATGGTGGACTAACATACCAAGATGATGACTGAGGGAGTCCTGGACTAGGGGGTGTCTGGACAGCCGGACTATCATTATCCGTCGGACTCCAAGACTACGAAGATACAAGATTGAAGACTCTGTCCCGTGTCCGGATGGGGATTTCCTTGGCGTGGAAGGCAAGCTTGGCAATACAGATATGTAGATCTCCTACCATTGTAACCGACCCTGTGTAACCCTAGCCTCCTCCGGTGTCTATATAAACCGGAGGGCTTTAGTCCGTAGGACAACATACATTACAACAATCATACCATAGGCTAGCTTCTAGGGTTTAGCCTCCTTGATCTCGTGGTAGATCCACTCTTGTATTACCCATATCATCAATATTAATCAAGCATGATGTAGGGTTTTACCTCCATCGAGAGGGCCCGAACCTGGGTAAAAACATCGTGTTCCTCATCTCCTGTTACCATCCGCCTGGACGCACAGTTCGGGACCCCCTACCCGAGATCCGCCGGTTTTGACACCGACATTGGTGCTTTCATTGAGAGTTCCTCTGTGTTGTCACCGATAGAGCGGATGCCTCTGCCCGTCTTCAAAGACGGTGCTTTCGCCGAAGGGCCTTGGCGCCGCCAAACTATCCGCTTGGTGGTTTCTTATGGCGCTGTCCGCCGCCGCTTCGACAATGACTTCACAAGTCGTCGGAAGCAATCTTCGCGTCAGCCCTAAAGCTGCCGAACAGTTAGACCCAATAGAGCTCTCGTCTGTTAACGAGGTCTTGGATCGCATCGCCGCCCTGGGAGTCGCTACGGACTACAACCAGACTGGGCTTAAAACAGATGTGAGAGAGATTAACTCTCCCCAGGCCACCCACCACATTGCAGTGGTAGAGGAGCAACACGGCAACTCTTTGCCTATGTTGAAAACAATTCGTGTCCGGATTCCCGAACCCTCCATGCCGGATTCCCGCGGAGGGACGGACTTCGATCGAGCATTGAACTTAAAATCATGCATCACTCCGGACTCGCTGGATTGTGCCCAGCAAAACAAGCTTCCAAATTTGGAAACCCCTCGGCCTTTGAGCCCCAAGATGGGCAGGGATCCGGATTTTAGTCCACCCACCCGCCCAGACATATGCGATCTATCTCTAATACGACAAGAGCCCGCTGAAACAGTACATCATTATTGGGCCAGATTCCTCCTGGTTATGGACAGGATAAAGGACTGCCGAGAGGAAAACGCAATATCAATCTTCTGCATTAACTGCACGGACAAGGGAATACTAAACGCCATTAATCGTCGCAAAATTGCGCGCTTCACCGATCTGGCATCCATAGTACGAAAGTACTATGCGATGGAGAGCTTCCGGAAAACCGAAAATCAATTTTGGGACAATCCGGCCCCAAACCTGCAGTAAAAGGGCGCCTTACACTCAGGCCCCAGATGCAAAAACGAAAAAACAAAAACCCAATAAGGGAAACGGAACCATACTGGAGGGATGGCTCAATGGACCCTGCAAACTTCATAGTGCAGAGGGAGCCGTCCCAACAATACCAGCACGGTATCAACAGTCTTCGAGACCTTCGCATCAAACAATATGCGAAAGCGAACAATCCGCGGACTTGCCGAAGTCTACCAAGTAGCAACAGCAAATCCATGGAGTGACACAGCTATTACCTTCAACGCCAGCGACGAGCCTAAATTTCAAACAACCAGAGCACCAGCTGCACTGGTACATAGTCCCATAGTGGATGGCTTTCGAGTGACAAAAGTCCTCATGGATGGCGGCAGCGGACTAAACCTCATTTACTAGGAAACTCTGCGAAAAATGGAAAATCGATTGGAGCCGTATTGAGCGAAGCAGCACAACCTTTAGAGGAATAATCCCTAGCCGGGAAGCGCGCTGCACCGGAAAAATCACACTCGATGTGGTGTTCGGCTCTCCGGACAATTACAGATCTGAAGAAGTCACGTTCCAGGTGGCCCAGTTCAGCAGCGGGTATCACGCCATATTAGAACGAGAGGCATTCACAATTTTTCAAGCAGTACCCCATTACGGGTACATGAAGCTCAAAATGCTCGGGCCCAATGAATAATCACTCTCACTAGTGATCCGGACATAGCACTGCCACCGAAAACAAGACAGCCGCACTAGCCCTCGAGGCACTATCCAAGCCTTAGCGGCAGAAGAACTCACCGTGACCGCACTCTACGGTGAACAAGGACGATATGATACTCGATAAAGATCCAAGTCCACCTCCTTCAAACCAGCAGATGAAATAATAAAATTCCAGGTCCATCCAACGGACCCAACAAAGACGGCCTCCATCGGGCACAATTGAACCCAAGTAGATGCGCATTGCGCCAATTCTTCGGAAAATTGGGATATCTTCGCCGCATCCTTCGGACATGCCGGAATCCCACGCAGTTGGCGTAACACAGCTTAAACATCCTAAAGGATTCAAGCCAGATCAAGCAGGCTCTTGACGATTTTCCGAACCCAAAAGACAGGCAATGGGAGAGGAGCTAGCCAAACCATGGAAGCCGGATTCATTAGAGATATCAAACATCCGGATGGCTAGCAAATCTGGTGATGGTACCAAAGAAGGATAAAACTGGCGCCTTTGTGTCGATTTTAAAGACCTCAATAAAGCTTGCCCAAAGGATCCCTTCCTCTCCGCCAAGATCGATCAAATTATCGATGCTACAAAGAGGAACACGATTCGTTGTGCTTCCCGGACGATACTCGCTATCATCAAATCAAGATGGCGGAAGGCACCAAGCCGCAACGGCATTTATCACTCCATATGGACCATTCTGCTTCAACACGATGCCCTTCGGACTCAAAAATGCCGGCGCAACATATCAGCGCATGATTCAAACATGTCTGGCCACCCAGATCGGCAAAACAGTCGAGGCATAGTAGACGATGTAGTCATCAAAACAAAACACGTCGAAACTCTAGTAGACGACTTGAGGCTCACATTCGACAACCTCAGAGCATATGACATCAAACTGAATCCGGAAAAATGCGTTTTCGGCGTACCAGCCGGAAAGCTGCTGGGTTTCATTGTATCCGGTAGAGAAATTGAAGCAAATCCGGCTAAAATCCGAGCTCTGTCAAAGTTGGATATTCCAAAAGACCTCAAACAAATACAAAAATTAACAGGATGCGTGGCAGCCTTAAGCCGCTTTATCTCCTGTTTAGGAGAAAAGGCGCTGCCCCTCTATCGCCTCCTCAGGCGCACTGAACACTTTGAGTGGACGGATGCCGCCACTGCCGGACTCAAAGAAATAAAGGCCATATTGGCAACAAATCCGGTCCTGGCTGCGCCCACTCTGGGCGAACCAATGTTGTTATACATCGCAGCAACACATCAGGTTGTAAGCGTGGTCCTCGTCGTCGAACGAACGACAGAAGGGCATAAATTGCCTCTTCAAAAACCAGTGTATTATGTATCCACTGTGTTAACCCCCTGCAAATCCCGTTACCCGTACTATCAGAAGATAGCATATGCGGTGTTCATGGCGTCCCGAAAGCTCCGGCACTACTTTCAAGAGTGTTCGATAACAGTGGCCTCTGAGGTACCACTCAATACCATTATAAATAACCGCAACGCAACGGGCAGGATTGCAAAATGGGCCATTGAGCTCTTACCATTCGACATAACTTATAAACCACGGCGGGCTATAAAGTCACAAGTTTTGGCTGACTTCGTCGCCGAATGGACCGAAGCCGAACTCCCTAAAGAGTACGGCGCATACTCCAACTAGACTATGCATTTCGACGGCTCCAAAATGTTGGCCGGGCTGGGGGCTGGCGTCGTATTGACGTCCCCAACCGGAGATACTGATCCAAGATGTACTTCAAATAATGTACACGGACTCCAACAATGCAGCCGAATACGAGGCCCTGTTACATGGTCTCCGGATGGCAGTCTCCATGGGCATTCAATGCCTAGAGATGCGCGGGGATTCAAACCTTGCAATATCCCAAATAAGCGGAGACTTTGACGCCAAGGATCCGAAAATGGCAGCATATCGCAACGCTGTCCTAAAAATGTCAGCTCGGTTTGAAGGACTGGAATTCCATCACATAGCTCGAGATAATAACCAAGCGGCCGACGTACTGGCACGCATAGGTGCGAAACGTGATGCTGTCCCTCCTAATATCATCCTGGAACGGCTCTTCAAGCCATCCGTGTTATGGGAAGAGGAGCCCGGTAGTGACAAACCGGAGAAAACCGCACCAACTGTTGATTCGGCAGATGACATAACACCTTCAGCCCATGTTATAATGGCAGTCATTGCCGCGTGGACAGAACCTTTCCTAGCATACCTACTTAGGCAGGAACTTCCCGAAGACCAAAACGAGGCCCGCTGTAAAGTCCGGCGATCGAAGGCCTACAAGGTCCATGAGGGAGAACTTTATAAGAAAAGTACAACCGGAGTCCTTCAGAGGTGTATCTCCGAAGAGGAAGGGCGAAACCTCGTGGCTGAAATTCATGCCAGACTTGGCGGACACCACGCAGCAGCCCGGGCCCTTGTAGGAAAGGCATTCCATACAGGATTTTATTGGCCGACAGCCCGGGCAGACGCGCAGGACTTGGTCCAGCGATGCGTTGGTTGTCAGCTCTTTGCTAATCAGAGCCATATGCCACCCACCGCCCTCAAAACCATACCCATTACCTGGCCGTTCGCGGTCTGGGGGCTTGACATGGTTGGACCCCTTAAAGGGGGAACCCACAAGCAAAGGTACCTATTGGTCATGGTGGATAAATTCACCAAATGGATAGAGGCCAAACCGGTCAAAACGGCAGAGTCCGGACCAGTGATAGACTTTATATCAGGGGTGGTACACCGCTACGGAGTCCCCCACAACATCATCACCGACAACGGCACGAACTTCACAGCCGACGAGGTTAAGTCATGGTGCAAAAATATGGGCATCAAGCTCGACTACGCTTCAGTCTATCACCCTCAAACCAACGGTCAAGTGGAAAGAGCAAATGGTCTAATAATGAGCGGCATTAAACCCAGATTAGTGAGGTCACTTACTAAATCTGACACACAATGGGTCGAGGAGCTTGACTCCGTACTCTGGGGGCTGCGGACAACGCCTAACCGTACTACCGGATTCACACCATTTTTGTGGTATACGGCACAGAGGCAGTGTTGCCCTGTGACATTATTCAGGACTCACCTCGAGTGCGCATGTATGAGGAAAGAGAGGCCGAGCTTGATCGGCAGGACAGCTTGGACACATTGGAGGAAGAACGTGACGTCGCGAAGGCTCGTTGCGCATTTTATCAGCAGCTGGCCCGAAGATATCAAAGCAGAGAAGTACGGGCCAAGACTTACAACGTTGGTGAACTAGTTCTACGCCTGCCGGACAAGAAACAGGACAAGCTCAAGCCCAAATGGGAGGGCCCCTTCATTATCGATCAAGTCCTGACCGGTGGAGCATACCATCTATGAAATGCGTCGGATAACCGACTCGAGCCGAACTCATGGAACGCAGCCCGCCTCCGACAATTATATGCCTAGCGCCGGACTAAGAGTTTGTCCCCTTCCCCCGTCCACACTTTTACACTTCGGGTGTCTTTTGTTTCTCTTTTCATCCTTTTTGTTTGAAAGCCCTTACGGGCCTATTCTCGCATTTCTTTGCATAACCATGATGTGCCATCCGCACTCATCATTCCTGGGGGCTTCTTCTACAGAAGCTTAATTATACGGGTTTTATACCCAGCACATGTGTCAAGCTTCCACATGTACCTTTTACTTGCCATTATATGCATCGATATGACTTAAGTTTTGGCCAAGCTGGGTTGTCGGCTCCTGTGCTTACCCTCACGCTCCCGATTGTTCGTCTAGGAGGTAAAGGAGCACCCCGATTATTCTTACCGCTGGTCAGCCGGATGTGTGCCTCGGTAGGTGAAGCGAAAGCTAGCGTTCTTAAGGGAATATTCGGTCGGTGAACTAAAAGATGACTTTTTACCTATTTATCTATCTGCCCCCAGATGTTTTACTGCTTTCTTTGCAGTCCGGACATGCACTTTAGGGCATGCCTCCCAGGGAAAGGAACCCTTAACGGAACTATTCTCCATGGAAGATGTTTCTTACTAACCATGTAATATAACATAACTAGTTGGGCACTTGTCTGATAAAGCACTAATGACCCCTACGCCTGGTCTGCATGCATACCACGGTTGTTTCTCAACCAAAGAGGTATTCGGACACACTCCGGACTCTAGGGTCCCGAGGTTGAAGCGAAAAGGTCGGCAAAGACAAACGATCTACAATCCGGCTAGAAGACATTTCACATGTCACTTTAAAGGATAACATACATTGTCAAATTTCTTGATTGTATTCCTCCTCAATCCCGTCTAACAGCTGTCTAGTTTACATCCGTTAGGAAAATTTAGCAGCCAACTCTACTTGGCTGTATACTAAACTCACAGGATCTCCTTCCGTCGGGCCCCACCGGTCCAACCTCGCCATGTGGTTGGGATCCGCCTTCTTGTACCGCTGTCTTCACCATGGCCCAAGCCTCCACAGCACCTTGACGGCAAACCGAAATCTTCCACAAACGGAAGCGGTGCCGACTCCTCTGACTTCTCCATAAGCTCCCCGAGGCCCTCAGGTAGGGTGAGGGCTGGCCATAAAGCCTGAATGACGCCGCTCATTGCCTGCCGAACTCGTTCGAGTAGCTGCAACAGTTCGGGAAGTTGATCACCCGTTGATATGGGCATCTCCTCTGCAGGACGACCCGTGAGTATACCTACAAGACATATCATGTCAAAATACTTCCTCGCCGAACTCTTCTTTTCAAAAGAGTTCGCTCAAGCACTTACTATAAATGCCGCGACGAAGCCACTGATTCTCCTTAACGGAGCCGGACAGCTCGGCCCGAGCGCCTTTCAGCTCTTCTCCGAGCTTGGCGTTGGCATCCTGGAGCTTGTTCCTTTCCTGCTGAACCCTATTCAGCACACTCTCGCCGGCCTTTAGCTGGCGCAGCAATGCTTGCCTGTCCGGATCTTGTCCGGCGGTACCTGCAATGTCATTATTAGACTCGCGCGCACGCCGCACAGCGCTTATATTTATTAATAAAAATGTGTTACCAGGAGGGGTCTTTCCGTCTCCTCCGGCGGTAGCAAGTGCGGCCTCAAGTTGGGCCTTGCAATCTTGCAGCCCCGAGACAGTGGGCGTTCTTCTCGGTAAGTGCTCAGATTTTCAAATGATCCTTAAATCAGTTAGCATAACTACTTTAAGTCTCGGGGGCTACTGGTATATACAAACCATTGAAATTCCCTTACCCGTGTGTCTTTCACATACTGCTCCGTGGCTCTGGTAAAACCATTTTGAGTGGCACGGAGATGCGCGTCCCCTGCGTTAAAGGCATCCAATGCCTCAGGGGAAAAGCACGCTTCACGAAATACTGTCCGGCGGCGCCTATGGTTCATGTTGCTCTCCACCTCAGACTTGGTGGCGGACAGTCTGTCGGTATCCTCCGTTGGAGAAGGATCCGGCTCGCGTCTTGCGCTTGCCTCCCCCTCGGGCGCCGGGCTGGAGCCTGGCGGTGTTGGTCGGATCAGCAATTCCTGCGCCATGATCCGACGAGCGCTTTTTCTCCTACAAAGATCATGAGCACTCGACGCGTTTCTCGGAACGTTGCTCTGAAAATTCAAATACGAGCTATACCTTTGCGGCGACGTTTCCGCCCGCACCGCGCTCCTTTTCCGCCTGCTGGTCCGGACTGGCCTCTGTTGGTCAGCCACCGCGGGCTCGGCTTCCTGCCGTAAAGGCGCTTCCTGCAAAATACCATCATTCGCTAAGGTTAGAAATGGGCAGGGAAGCGATAATGGTGTCCGGACTTCGGTCGTGGTCACCTGGGAAGCCGGACTTAGTCCGGGGTAGTCTGCCGTAATGGCGACCAAAGCATTGTCTATGCTGAGCTGGTGATACACCCCGTCGATCAGCTCCACCTTGATGTCCGGATCCTCTTCGGAGGCCGAATCTAGGGATCTTTCTGGATCCTCGGGTTGCGGAGCAGGACTCACCATGTCCTCCACAGTCCGGCGTAGATCCTGCGCCGAACACATAATATAAGAAGCTTAAACTTCGAAAGCATGAGCTGAACCATTCAAGGTGTTCACTTACCCATCCTCTAGGGTTGATCATGGAAAACCCATTCAAAGGGTTCGGCCGAAGGAAGTCCTCCTTTTCCCCCTTGTACAGTTGGGACAGGATCTCTACCAGATCCTCGGTCGAGTCCGGCCCTTTGTGGCCATGCCGGGTGGCGTCGTCTTCCCCGTTGAAATCCCACATGGGGTGGCCTCTGTATTGCAATGGTTGTACCCCACGCTTGATGCATGTCGCCATGACTCCGATCATGGTCAAACCGGAATGAGCCATTAATCTTATTCGGCCCATCAAGTAATGGACGCTCTTGTCTTCCTCCAATCGGGGGCTCCGCGGGCGCCAGCTAAGGCGTTTCTTCAAGGGAGCAGCACTAAACTCCGGGAGGCCGATCCGGACTGAGTCTGGTAGCGGAGCGTCTCCTATATAAAACCACCCGAGGGCGGTCTTGGACGCCTTCTTCGAGTACCGGATAGGTATCCGGTCTCGGCGATGCGCCATATTTCGGCGCCGCCCACTTGATATATGGACCCCTCGTAAGAACGGGGTACGAGGCAAAACAACCTCTTCCACAATGCAAAATGGGGCTCGATGCCCAGGAATAGCTCACAAAGAGCTACGTAGCCCGCGATATGCAGCATGAGGCGGGCGAAGGTGGTGGAGCTGGAGTCCGTAGAACTTGAGAGCCCGCGGAGGAACGGATGTATTAAAACCGAGTCCCTTATCGATAGGGGACAAGGCATACTCGCTCCCCTTATTGGGGCTTGGAGTGTCCTCCGCCTGCCTCCCACCTTGATAAGTAACCAGTCCGGCCCGGACAGGGACCATGAAGGCCGAAGGGAGAAATCCCCCCGTTTGGAGCTTCACTAGCTCGTTGTGCGAAATAGAGCACCTCCTCCAATTCCCCGGCGTTGGGCTGGGAGCGCGTGAATAAGAGCCGCATCGACGATCCATGGTGGAATGGATTTCTAGGTCAAAGGCGCTTCGATGGAGTATTCGCGGGAGGAAGACGGTGTGGTTTGGATCTGGATTCTTGCCTCTTTTATAGGCGGACGACTCACACAATTGGGGGGTGAAATGCAAAAGACACCCTGGCTTTTCGCATTCGTGCGACGCATGCCGTTATTTGGCGTAGAAGCCGAGGAACACAGTATTCAAGATGAAGCCGGACACTGTTCGACAGGTACATGGAATTCGAAGGGAGAACCCGCCTTGCAACGCCGAAGACTATAAACACGCTGGACTTATCGTCATTGGAGCCTGGTTCGGGGGCTACTGAGGGAGTCCTGGACTAGGGGGTGTCCGTACAGCCGTACTATCATTATCCGCCGGACTCCAAGACTACGAAGATACAAGATTGAAGACTCCGTCCCGTGTCCGGATGGGGCTTTCCTTGGCGTGGAAGGCAAGCTTGGCAATACGGATATGTAGATCTCCTACCATTGTAACCGACCCTGCGTAACCCTAGCCTCCTCCGGTGTCTATATAAACCGGAGGGCTTTAGTCCGTAGGACAACATACATTACAACAATCATACCATAGGCTAGCTTCTAGGGTTTAGCCTCCTTGATCTTGTGGTAGATCCACTCTTGTATTACCCATATCGTCAATATTAATCAAGCAGGACGTAGGGTTTTACCTCCATCGAGAGGGCCCAAACCTGGGTAAAAACATCGTGTCCCTCGTCTCCTGTTACCATCCGCCTGGACGCACAGTTCGGGACCCCCTACTCGAGATCCGCTGGTTTTGACACCGACAATGACTCTACGGAAGTTCCGTTGCAAGCTGATGATGACTCTATGGAAGTTCCGGTGCAAAGCAGAGTGCGAAGGGACCGGGAACGTGTGATCATTGGTGCTGCAACAGTTGAAGGCATCAAGAAAAGAAGAAAGGTGGTAGAGGATGGACATGAAAGCGAGGATGAGGAAAACCGGACTGATCATACTATGCTGCAATATTGTAGTGATGATGAGGAAAACAGGAGTGGGCATAGAGTTCCTTGTTTTCGTATCGACGACGATGAGTAGCGAATGGACATGAAGGTAAATTTGGTCTCCTTGGTGATCCTTTTAACTCTCTGTAGTTTTCCTTCTTGTGCATATGCATGGTGATCCTGATGTACTGTAGTGGTGTGGTCTTATAAATTTGGTCTTTTATCTCCAGGTAGCAAAATGCTTGAAGATCCTGATGGCTGTAGTGGTGTGATCCTGATGGCTGTAGTGGTGTGGTCTTATAGCATGGAGCTGATGGCAAAATGAAGTTGTGCTCAAAATGTTGTCAAAATGTTGTCCTATAATGCAAAAGATTGCAAAATGATCATTTAGATATTGGTGATCATTCAGTTCAAGTTTTGGTGATCATACAGAATGTTGTCTAGTAGTTTTTGTGATCATGTAGTAGTTTTTTTGAACTGAAGTGGATGATGTCTGGTTTTGCTTCAACTGAATTTTAACTGAATTTTGCACTATTTTAACTGAATTTTGCTTCAACTGAACCCATTTCATTGTGAGCAAAAAGATATGCGCCAGCGGAGACTGGAACCCACAACCATACGCTTGTTTCACTATGTTTCTACCACTGGGCTAGGAAGAGGCTATTGGTTTTGTACTCTATGCCAACCCTTTTGACTATATCAAACTAGTCAAGTATCAAGCACACACCTCACCGACCAGTGGGCCACTCTACCCACTCACTGACAAGTGGGCCATTTTGCTATTGTACCAAAGCTACCAAAAATATGCGCGTGGCCAAAAAATATGCGCGCGCGGGGGCTCGAACCCACGACCGTGCGCTTAGTTCACTTGGTTTCTACCACTGGGCTAGGAAGAGGTTGCTGGTTTTGTACTCTATGCCCAGCCTTTTCAATGTATCAAACAACTTGCTGACAATTGGGCCCGCTCCTCCGCCTATCCACTCTTTTCCCCACTCCCCCTCTCCACTCCTCCTATCCGCTCGACCCGCTCCTCCTCTCCGCCGCCACCGGCTTCTTCCTCTCCCACCGCCGCCGCATACTTTCTCTCCGTCGCCGACTCTCCGTCACCGTGGGTATGAATCCGCTTCCTCTTCCTCTTCCTATCTATTGTTATGATAGATTAGGGTTCTTGCCGCCAGGTTAGGGTTTGATTAGGATGTTTTTTAGGGCGACGGCGATGCCTCCCCGATGCCTCTGCTGGTCCGACGCCTCCCGCGCAGCTTGCCCTACGCCGCCGGCGACCACTTCTTCTCGGACTCCTCCGCGGTAAGCCATCCGCTTCATATCCTCTCTCCTTTCTCTTCTGCTCTAGGGTTTGAGAATCTAGGATTTGTTATGCATACTAGGCATCTATTGGTGGATTTAGGTATATTGTTCTTGGTGGATTTAGTATGCTTTGTTGGTGGATCTAGTGTGGTTGAATTGCTGTTTGATTACTATGTTGTTGTGGTAGGTAGTGTGGTTGGTGGATCTATGCTCTATTGGTAGTCACCTGACAGCAATTAACTGTTGCTGTGGTAGGTAGTGTGGTAGACATGCTGTTCTGTTGCTGGTAAATTCTATGGTTAATTAACTGAATTAACCGAATTCTGTTGCTGTTGAATTCTATGGTGAACATGTTTATTCTTGTTGCGAGAACATCTTTGTTGAATTCTGTTGCTGTTGAATTCTGTGGTTGAACATGCTCTTGTGGTTATTCTTGTTGACAAGTCTTGTGCTGCAGTGGGATTCATGCATATGTAGGTGTAGTGACCTGCATGAATATGGGCAGAGTAGTAGCAGTAGTAGATGCCAACATTTGATATGCATGCATGCATTCTTGCTTGTTTATATTCTTTTAAACTGAACATGCTCAAGTATGGAAGGTTTACAATGCTGCTTGTTTCCTATTTCTGTCCAGTCATGTTGTTTAATTTACTATTGCTTGTTTCCTATTGCTTGGTTAGAGTAGAAGTGAGATGGCTGACTTGGAATGTTTTGAGTTCTTCGAGATCATAATTGAGAAATCTTGCAGTAGGCAGGTATATTTATCATCACTCATTTCTTTATCTTCACTCTGCTGTCTAGTGCTTGATTGCCACAATTAACCACTGCTTGACCCTCGCTGCAGAGGCTGCCTGACAAGTTTGCGAAGATGCTCGCGGGCCGTGAGCCCCACAAAGTGAAGCTGCGGGAGGCCGACAGCGGGCTTCACAGGCTGTGGAAAGTGTTGGTGGTGTTTGATGGTGAAGGCCACATGTACCTAGGGCCCGGTCGGGAGCATTTCGCCCGCGCCCATGAGCTACAGCTCAGGTACTTCCTTGCCTTCTGCTAGGACGGCGACGCCATGTTCACCGTGAAGATGTTCGACAACACCATGTGCCGCATGTACTACCAAAGACGACGACGATGTTAAGAAGCTCTCGCCTCTCTTCTTCCGGTCCTTTTGGCTTCCTCTACCTGCACGATGACAACACCATGTTCACACTTTGTTGCATTTGGCCAGGCAATGGGAGCAGCAGCGGGGATGATGAGGAGCAGAGCGGGGATGACGACAAGTAGCAGAGCGGGGATGATGAGGAGCAGAGTGGGGATGACGATGAGGAGTAGAGCGGGGATGACGAGGAGCAGAGCGGGGATGACGAGGAGCAGCCTATTCTGGCTGACGATGAACATGCTATGGTGGTGGCTGGCGACGACCCTGCTATGTTGGTGGCGGATGACGACCTTGCTATGGTGGTGGCGGACGACGACCTCGCGATGGTGGTGGCGGACGATGACCTCGCGATGGTGGCGGCGCCTGCAATCCCACAGCTTGGCGACAGGACCATGCCAATTGTGGTAGAGGAGTACATCCGCGTTGGGATTCGCCACTCTGAGCGCATCAGGTAGATGAAGGAGAATAAGGAGGAGTGAAGGTGTTAAGAAGGTGTTCAGCATGTTAGGTTTAAGCTTGTTAGTGTAATATGAACATGTCAATGTTAAGTATGTCACGTTTAATTTTGTGCAGGCTCATGGATGCTGTATGACAGTGTCATCTAAACAAGTCATGTTTTTAACAATGAATATTCAGTTTGGTAATTGATGGGAATTGAAATTTTTTTATGCATGCTCATGGATGAAAGATAAAATTATGGGTTTTTGTGCATGTTCATGTATGAAACAATATAAGTTTCATTTTTTGAATGCTAAAAACATGACTCAAACCCTAGCCACGGACGACCGCCGTGACTAAATCCGCCGGTTTTTGAAAACACCGTACAAATTCAAATGGTGTGTCTAGGGCACATCTAGATGTGCTCTAGTTATTGCACATCTAAGTGAGTGAATCAAGCATAAAGAGAAAAGAAAAAAGAAACAGGAAAATATCCACACGAATCTCGATGTAAGATCAATGCCATAGGACATAGATGTGCAATACTTATGGCACATCTAGATGTGCTTTAGCAAAACTGAAATTCAAAAACCGTTTTTCATTTTTTGAATGCAAAAGACATGCGTTTTTCATGAAGCGGCTACAAGGAGGGGCACCCCAAACGGCGCCATTCCATGTCTATCTCAAAGTAGACCCTATTTTACGGACGGTCGCCAAAAAGCATGCATTTCCGACCCTCGTAGCTACTCCCGGCAATTTGAACTGCGGGTCCTCCATAGCTTGCCCGTTATTTTCACTAAAAATGCTTTTTAGCTTCACAGGTAGGCATTCCATCACAGAATCGACAACAGATTTGCACGGCTCAAACCCTAGCCACGGATGGTCGCCGCGACAAAATCGGCCGGTTTTTTAAAACACGTAAAAAATTCAAAAAATCAAAAAAATGGGAGACCTCCGCGTCACATCATCAAATGTGGCCTACCAACTAGCAAAAATATTAAACTTGCAATACCGGCGTTTTCTTGAAAAAGTGTTCTCAAAAACGACCTACCACGAACGAAGATTCATGGCTTTCAAGCCAAACTAGCAATGATATGGCCACATCCGTTGAATAGTTTCTGATAATATGCCCAAATTGGGCACATGCCTCCGTCTTGTGATGGCAAACAATGTTGCCAAAGCGAGGTTCCAACTTGTTTAACAAAAAAAACGTTTTTCATTTTTTGAATGCAAAAAACATGCGTTTTTCGTGAAGCGGCTACAAGGAGGGGCACCCCAAACGGCGCCATTCCTTGTCTATCTCAAAGTAGACCCTATTTTACGGACGGTCGCCAAAAAGCATGCATTTCCGACCCTCATAGCTACTCCCGGCAATTCGGACCACCTTCGGCCAATTCAGCTGGAACCGGCTGGAATTTGAACTCCGGGTCCTCCATAGCTTGCCCGTTATTTTCACTAAAAATGCTTTTTAGCTTCACAGGTAGGCATTCCATCACAGAATCGACAACAGATTTGCACGGCTCAAACCCTAGCCACGGACGGTCGCCGCGACGAAATCGGCCGGTGAGGGAGTCCTGGACTAGGGGGTGTCCTGACTGCAGGACTATCATCGTCCGCCGGACTCCATGACTACGAAGATACAAGATTGAAGACTCCGTCCCGTGTCCGGATGGGACTTTCCTTGGCGTGGAAGGCAAGCTTGGCGATACGGATATGTAGATCTCCTACCATTGTAACCGACTGTGTAACCCTAGCCTCCTCCGGTGTCTATATAAACCGGAGGGCTTTAGTCCGAGGACAACATACATTACAACAATCATACCATAGGCTAGCTTTAGGGTTTAGCCTCCTTGATCTCGTGGTAGATCCACTCTTGTAATACCCATATCATCAATATTAATCAAGCGGGACGAGGGTTTTACCTCCATCGAGAGGGCCGAACCTGGTAAAAACATCGTGTCCTCGTCTCCTGTTACCATCCGCCTAGACGCACGATTCGGGACCCCCTACCCGAGATCCGCCGGTTTTGACACCGACATTGGTGCTTTCATTGAGAGTTCCTCTGTGTCGTCACCGATAGGCCCGATGGCACCTTCAACCAACAACGCTGTCTAGGATGAGACTTTTCTCCCCGGACAGACTTTCGTGTTCGGCGGCCGATGCGGGCCAATTCGCTTAGCCATCTGGAGCAGATCGAAAGCTACGCCCCTGGCCGTCAGTCGATTCGAAGCCTAAACTTCACGGTCGATGTCGCGGAGACTTGATCTTCGACGGACTCGAGCCACAGCCAAGCGCCGCAAGACTGTGATTTATGGGCATGATCTAGCTCTGCCGCCGGACAGTGCCTTGGTGGCCGCACATGAATCCGCTTCGGCCATTAGTCCGGAGCCGATTGCCCAGATCGAGGATCGGTGGATAGACGCCGCCTTGGGGGCTTCAACTTCCACGGCGATGGAGCCGAACACTAATCTTGTGCCCCACGAAACTCGTGATTCCGAGGTGCCGGACTCCTTGCCGGACTCCAGGCCACCCACGCCCCTGCCAATCGAGTCGGATTGGGCACCGGTTATGGAATTCACCGCCGCGGACATCTTCCAATACTCGCCCTTTGGCGACATCCTAAATTCGCTAAAGCATCTCTCGTTATCGAGAGAGTCCTGGCCGGACTATGGCCAGGATGGTTGGGGTACGGGCGACGAAGAAATTCAGAGCGCACCCACCACCCACGTTGTAGCCACTGTCGACGATCTAACCGACATGCTAGACTACGACTCCAATGACATCGACGCTATGGACGACGATGCCGGAGACGAACAGGAACCAGCGCCTACAGGGCACTGGAAGACCACCTCGTCATACGACATATACATGGTGGACACCCCAAAAGACGGGGACGGCGAAGAAGCAGCGGAGGCAGATTCTTTATAGAAGCAGCCCAAACACCGGCGTCAGCGGCGCCGCTCTAAATCCCGCCACAGCAAGAATGGAGATTCCGGCACAGGAGATAATAATACCCCAGAGAGTGCCGAAGACAACCCCTCCAGCAAGACTCAGCGCAGGAGGATGGAGAAGCAAACCCTCACGAGAGGGCGGCAGACAAAGAGGTCGAGGATCACAACTATATGCCTCCCTTCGAAGACGAAGCAAGCCTCAACATAACGAATTCGTCGTACCTGAGGACCCCGTCGAACAGGAGCGTTTCAAGCGCAGGCTTATCGCCACAGCAAACAGCCTAAAGAAAAGGCAGCAACAGCTTCAAGCTGAATATGACCTGCTGGCCGATCGATGGACCGAGGTCCTCACGGCCGAAGAGTATAAACTCGAACGCCCCTCCAAAAGCTACCTAAGACGCAAGCTGCTCCCCCGATTAGAGGAGGAAGCATACATACCTCCATCACCAACAAGACGATATGGCTGACCGACCACCCGTGGTCGTGATGAGAGGCATCCAGGCCCCCACCAAGACCGTACTCGCATCGCTCCAAAAGTACGGCCAAGAGGGAACGCGCGGACTTGCGAGACATATTGGAGGACAAAGCAAGGCAATCCAGATCCATCTACGGATCACGTGGGCACCCACGACCCATGACGAATACCGTCGCGCGGATATAATAACCGGGCGGGCGAACATCGCAGAGCGCTCTCTCGAGCTGCGTCGCGATATCGCTTCAAGATAGAGGCACCGCACACCCGCTATGCTTCATCGACGAAGTAATGGATCATCAAATCCCAAGGGTTTAAACCCGAACATCGAATCTTACGATGGCACAACAGACCCAGCGGTTTGGATCAAGATTATCTTCTCCACATCCATATGGCCCGCGGCGGCATCTCCATGCCATCAAGTATCTCCCACTCAAGCTTAAAGGACCAGCTCGGCATTGGCTAAACAGCTTGCCCGCAGAGTCAATTGGGTCTTTGGGAAGACACGAAGCCGCATTCTCGACAACTCTGTGGCACGCGTGTGTGCGACCACCGACGCCGATGACCTAAGCCACATTATTCAGCAGCAGACGAATCGCCGACAATTACGACACGGTTCTTGACAAAGAAAAACCAAATCGCCGATCGTCCGGATGCGAGGCCCTTGCAGCCTTCAAACATAACATCCGGGACGAATGGCTAGCCCGCACAGGGCAGGAAAAGCCAAATCCATGGCAGCCCTCACATCATTAATGACCCGCTTCGCTGGAGAGGACAGCTAGCTAGCTCGCAGCAACAATCTCCGTAAAAATTCTGGCAGTCCGGATACTAAGGACAACAACGGCAGGTCACGCCGAAACAAAACAAACGCCGCGATTGCGGCGCATTTATAAGGAGGATACGGCGGTCAATGCCGGATTCCGAGGCTCTAAACCCGGTCAGCGGAAGAAGCCATTCAAAAGAACCACTCCGGGTCCGTCCAATTTGGACCGAATACTCGGCCGCTTATGCCAGATACATGGCACCCCTGAAAAACCAGCTAATCACACTAATAGAGATTGCTGGGTGTTTAAGCAAGCAGGCATGTTAATTGCCGAAAACAACGACAAGGGGCTAAACAGCGACGACGAGGAGGAGACCCAACCGCCGAACAATAGAGGACAGAAGGGTTTTCCCCCACAACTGCGGACGGTCAACATGATTTACGTGACCCATATACCCAAAAGGGAGAGGAAACGCGCACTAAGGGACGTCTATGCGATGGAGCCAGTCGCCCCAAAGTTCAATCCATGGTCCTCTTGTCCGATCACTTTCGATCGAAGAGACCATCCGACCAGCATACGCCATGGCGGATTCGCCGCATTGGTGTTAGACCCAATCGTCGATGGATTTCACCTCACGAGAGTCCTTATGGACGGCGATAGTAGCCTGAACCTGCTTTATCAGGATACAGTGCGCAAAATGGGCATAGACCCCTCAAGGATTAAACCTACAAAGACAACCTTTAAAGGTGTCATTCTAGGTGTGGAAGCCAACTGTACAGGCTCAGTAACACTGGAAGTGGTCTTCGGATCCCCGGACAATTTCCGGAGCGTGGAGTTAATCTTCGACATAGTCCCGTTTCGCAGCGGCTATCACGCTCGCTTTCGGACGAACGCGTTTGCAAAATTCAACGCGGTGCCGACACGCATACCTCAAGCTCAAGATGCCAGGCCCTCGTGGAGTCATCACGGTCAACGGAATTGAACGCTCCTCCAAATGGAGGAACATGGTGCTCTCGCGCGGAAATCTGAGCAGCCTCTTAAGGCCATTCTCGAGTCCGCCGTTAAACGGCCGGATACAAGAAAACGCTACCAAGCAATACCAACCAAGACCACTGGCGCGATCAGAGCACACGAGCAATGCGGCCCCAACCCTCGCCCGCGCATGATCGCAAGAATAACACTCCGCGTACATCATTACGCTTTGGAGATACCATGGGCACAGGGGAAGGGGCAAGATCGCAATGGACCCAGAGTGCGGTTCGACCACACCAGGGGCTCGCAAGTGTGCCCCCTTTTTATTTTTATTTTTTATTTTCCTTCTTTGTGTACACAGGACTCCGTTAACCAGAGGCCCTGTCCGGCGATGAACCTGCCGAACTCATGATGTGATCGAGGGGACGAAAGAAGGCTGCGACGAACACTCAGGTGGTCTCAATTACGAGCATTCAATTTGATTATATACACCAAGTCTGCAGCTCACCCCTAGAGGGGGGACATGCTTAATTAGTCCAAATCCCTTGCTTACCGCACTATTTGTATCAGTCCGCACTCATAGCAGACTTTCTTTCATAAATAATGCAGCACTTTTTTGACTGCAATTGCATTACCTTATATATATATATATATGCTCATTATATGACATCTTGCACCCGTATATTTTGGTGCGGCCCTGTCGCCGAGGCTCATGTTCCCCACACTATGGTGTGATAAGTCCGAACACTTTCATAAGTGCGGCACCCCTAACTTATAGCATTATATGAATCGGCTCCGAATCATGTCTTCGGTCAATAGTTGGGTTTGCCCGGCTCCCATGTTTTGGTGCCTTACGTTCCGTTCTGTCGGCTAAGGTGGCACTGGGAGAACCACTGCGATTGCGCCCCGGTTCAGCCGGGCGAGCGCCTCAGTGGAGAAAGCTAAAACTGACTGGCATGATAAGGCGAGAGACTGGTCGCTGTTCGAGAGGTCCTCTCGGGTCCTTAAAGACTCACGCCGCTTCGAGCGAAGTTCCGGACCATGTCTGATGAAGGCGTGGATAGCGCCCCGGATTCGGTCTTCCGAATACCAGGGGCTTCGCTGAAATTTAAAACTATAGAATTCTATGGCTAACTGAGAGTGTTCAAGCATTATAAGTCCGGTTGCCTTGTTTGTTGCGTTGAGCGCCTCCCTAGATGGACCCAAAAATGGGAACAAGAGTGCTCAAGTTTATCCCGAACACCCCAGCACTCGTGGCTTGGGGGCTGAAGCCAATGACATGCCATCTCTCAGATTTTATAAACGGCCGCACAGAAGGTAATATTTTAAATTAAACAAGCGTTGCTTAAGGCGCACATGAACGAAGTTTTCAGCGCACAGGATAATACATAGCGAGTTCATTCAAAGATTACATTTCTAGGGCACTCATCCGCAATATCGCGGGCTCCCTTCAGGACAGTTTTATAATACATTTCAGGCGTGCGATACTCCTTGCCCGGTGGCGGTGGGTCCGTGAGAAGCTTCTCCGCATCCAATTTGCCCTAGTGCACCTTTGTGCGGGCAAGGGCCCGACGAGCACCTTCAATACAGGCGGAGCGCTTGACGACCTCCACCCAGGGGCATGCATCCACCAGCCGCCGCACGAGGCCAAAGTAGCTCCCAGGCATGGCCTGTCCAGGCCACAGCCGGACTATAAGGCCCTTCATGGCCTCCTCAGCTACCTTGTGGAGTTCGACCAGCTGCTTCAGCTGGTCGCTTGGGGGCACCGGGTGTCCGGCCTCAGCGTACTGAGACCAGAAGACTTTCTCCGTCGAGCTCCCCTCCTCGCCACGATAGAATGCGGCGGCATCGGACGCACTACGCGGCAGATCTGCAACGCCTCGAGAGCTCGAATGCGGGTAAGTGTCGTATTCTACATTAACATGCTTGCTTTGCATGAAAAATGCCTTACCCACCGCTATCTTCTTCACATCTTCAACCTCCTGAAGGGCCTTACGGGCCTCGGCCTTGGCGGACTTGGCACTTTCGAGAGCCGAGGCAAGCTCGGACTCTCGAGTCTTGGAGTCAAGCTCCAAACTCTCATGCTTCTCCATGATAGCCTGGAGCTCTTGCCGTACTTCCGCCACCTGTGCCCCCTGCTTCTCTCGCTCCTCCCGCTCCGCGGCCGCACTGCGTTCGGCCGCGGACACAGCCTCCTTCAGGGCTGCCACCTCGTTCGTGGCCCCTGCAATTCCCATATTATCCTTGTTAATTTTATTGCAACCAAAATCCTTTTCTGTAAGGTAACTATTCAAAGTGGTGTGACTCACCTTCTTTGTCCTCGAGCTGCTTCTTGGCATGGCCGAGCTCTTGCTCGGACCGCTTGAGATCCTTCTTCAACACATCGACCTCTGCCGATAGTGCGGCAGAGGTCAGCAGAGCAGCCTGCAAACCCATATTGACATATTTTAAGCAACCCTGCGTATATCTTGTTAGATCCTCAGTCCGGCTTTTCTTTCCGAACACCGAACCGAGCATCAGGGGCTACTATCTATGCGGTATTACATTACATAATTTTAACTTCTTACCTCAAAGCCTGTTAAAAGGCTGCTGCAGGCTTCGGTCAGCCCGCTCTTGGCGAGCTGAACCTTCTGAATCACCGCACTCATGATAGTGCGGTGTTCTTCCTCGATGGAAACGCCTTTAAGCACCTCCAACAAGTTATCCGGCGCCTCCGGTTGGACGGAGATCGCCGGTGTCACGGTCTTGCCCTTCTTTCGAAGGGGCCGCCCGCCGGACTCTGGAACCACTGCGGGTTCCGATGTAGAGTCCGGCACAAAGTCCGGAGGCAGCGGCGACGGCGCCCGGAGCCTCCTCTGATGGGTCCTCTGCGGGATCCCACCTCGGCGTCCTCGCCGGCGCGGGGGGTAGTGGCAGTCCAAAGAGAATCCACATCCGACGGGGCCAATGACCCGCTTGATGAAGCGGGGAGATCATCATCGGCCGGTCTACGGACAGAACGCGGCATTAGAAGGACACTACGCGACACGAAAGAAATTACATATCAAGGATCCGGATACTTACGATCTTGCCGGACGCCTGGCCCTTGGAGACCATTCATCCTCGCAAACGGTGGTGTTGGCAAAACTGTCCGGGGGGATAGTCCTCCCCCTCTAGGACCCTTCGGCCTCCCCTATTGGGGAAGCCTTCCTCTTCTTCTCTCCCTCCTCCGGGAGAGAGTCCTCCTCCTCCTCCTCGTCTTCGGGGGAGGAGTCCGCCTCGTCGTCGGGCCTTTGATTATGGAGCTCTTTCGAGTCCCCGCGGCCACATTCTTGGCCTTCTTCTCCGGCACCACGTGCGGTGCCGGAACCAGCAGCCCTGCTAAACGGGCATTCTCTGGGTCTTCTGGCATGGGAGCCGGGCTGATGAGCTACTTGGCCTTCTCCATCCATTCCTGTCAGAGGAAAAGAAAGAATGAAACCCTCTGAGAATCAATTTGATTACCACAAGTGTCCCGTAACGGGGTTGAATCACTTACTGCCACCGGATCTGCGGCGGAATCCGCGATCTTCCGTCGCGGATGCGGGGGCTTGGCGCCCTTATACAGCACCCTCCAGCGCCGTATGTCGTGATCGAAGAGCCCGCTCAGCGCCTGGTGCTGTTCCGGATTGAACTCCCACAGATAGAATGCCCGTTCTTGGCATGGGAGAATCCGACGGATGAGCATGACTTGGACCACGTCGACGAGCCTGAGCTTATTGCTCACCAGCTTCTGGATGCAGGCTCGGAGTCCCGTCACCTCCTTCGGATTGCCCCACAGCAAGCCCTTCTCTTTCCAGGAGGTGAGCTGCGTGGGGACGCCAGATCTAAACTCGGGGGCCCCCGCGCATGTGGGCTTGCGCGGCTCGGTGATGTAGAACCAGCCCGATTGCCACCCCTTGATGGAGTCCACGATGGCCCCTTCGAGCCAAAGGACGTTGGGCAACTTACCCAACATGGCGCCTCCGCATTCCGCTTGCGTGCCCTTCACAACCTTCGGCTTGACGTTGAAGGTCTTGAGCCACAGACCGAAGTGGGGCCGGATGCAGAGGAAGGCCTCGCACACGACGATAAACGCCGAGATGTTGAGGATGAAGTTCGACGCTAGATCGTGGAAATCCAGGCCATAGTAAAACCTGATCCCCCGGACGAATGGGTGGAGTGGAAAGCCCAGTGCGCGGAGGAAGTGGGGAAGGAAGACGACCCTCTCATGGGGCCCAGGGGTAGGGATGAGCAGCCCCTCGTCGGGCAGCCGATGCGCGATATCGCGAGAAAGGTATCCGGCGCTGCGCAGCTTGGTGATGTGCTCCTCCTTAACGGTGGAGGCCAACCATTTGCCTCCCGCTCCGGACATATTCGGAGAAGGTCGAGGCGAGATGCGCGAACTTGGGTGTTGGAGCTTGAGTGCACGGAGATGGATAAGCAAAGGAGGAAGAAGGCGTAGGTGAGAAGGTAAATCCTTATCCCTTATATAAGCAGACGAAAACTATGCTTCCCACCGGCCTGATAAAACTCGCTTATCTCCCAAGCGCCACCATCAATGGCGCGGTTGGGTTACCCACGTCCGTATTGATGAGAATCCCGGAATAAGGGGAACACGATCTCTGCTTTGATAAGACGTGCCAAGGAAACCGCTTCGCTAGACGCGCTGAGGCGGTATAGTAAAAAACAATTTGAACAAAGGCTTGGTAGTGGTGTGATGTCACGCCGCGTAATACGTCAGCAGATTGGACTGGTGTACATTTTATTCTCTCTACGGTGGAATGTGGAATTTATTTTGCAGAGCCGGACACTATCCTGGTGTTCATGATCTTCTCTGGATTATTCAAGGGAGGAACCCGCCTTGCAATGCCGAACATTATGCGCGCCCGTACTAATCGTCATTGAAGCCTGGTTCAGGGCTCTTGAGGAGTCTGGACTAGGGGTGTCCGGACTGCGGACTATCATCGTCCGCGGACTCCAAGACTACGAAGATACAAGATTGAAGACTCATCCCGTGTCCGAATGGGACTTTCCTTGGCGTGGAAGGCAAGCTTGGCGATCTGGATATGTAGATCTCCTACCATTGTAACCAACTCTGTGTAACCCTAGCCTCCTCCGGTGTCTATATAAACCGGAGGGCTTTAGTCCGTAGGACAACATACATTACAACAATCATACCATAGGCTAGCTTTAGGGTTTAGCCTCCTTGATCTCGTGGTAGATCCACTCTTGTACTACCCATATCATCAATATTAATCAAGCAGGACGTAGGGTTTTACCTCCATCGAGAGGGCCCGAACCTGGGTAAAAACATCGTGTCCCTCGTCTCCTGTTACCATCCGCCTAGTCGCACAGTTCGGGACCCCCTACCCGAGATCCGCCGGTTTTGACACTGACAGCCGGTTTTTGAAAACACCATAAAAAAATTCAAAAAAAATCAAAAAAATGGGAGACCTCCGCGTCACATCATCAAATGTGGCCTACCAACTTGCAAAAATACTAAACTTGCAATACCGGCGTTTTCTTGAAAAGTTGTTCACAAAAACGACCTACCACGAACGAAGATTCATGGCTTTCAAGCCAAACTAGCAATGATATGGCTGCATCCGTTGAATAGTTTCTGATAATATGCCCAAATTGGGTGCATGCCTCCGTCTTGTGATGGCAAACAATGTTGCCAAAGCGAGGTTCCCACTTGTTTAACAAAAAAAACCGTTTTTCATTTTTTGATTGCAAAAGGCATGCGTTTTTCGTGAAGCGGCTACAAGGAGGGGCACCCCAAACGGCGCCATTCCATGTCTATCTCAAAGTAGACCCTATTTTACGGACGGTCGCCAAAAAGCATGCATTTCCTACCCTCGTCGCTACTCCCGGCAATTCCGACCACCTTCGGCCGATTCAGCTGGAACCGGCTGGAATTTGAACTGCGGGTCCTCCATAGCTTGCCCGTTATTTTCACTAAAAATGTTTTTAGCTTCACAGGTAGGCATTCCATCACAGAATCGACAACAGATTTGCACGGCTCAAACCCTAGCCACGGACGGTCGCCGCGACGAAATCGACCGGTTTTTTAAAACACCGTAAAAAATTCAAAAAAATCAAAAAATGGGAGAGTCCACGTCACATCATCAAATGTAGCCTACCAACTAGCAAAAATACTAAACTTGCAATACCGGCGTTTTCTTGAAAAAGTGTTCTCAAAAACGACCTACCACGAACGAAGATTCATGGCTTTCAAGCCAAACTAGCAATGATATGGCCGCATCCGTTGAACAGTTTTTGATAATATGCCCAAATTGGGCGCATGCCTCCGTCTTGTGATGGCAAACAATGTTGCCAAAGCGAGGTTCCAACTTGTTTAACAAAAAAACCGTTTTTCATTTTTTGAATGCAAAAGACATGCGTTTTTCATGAAGCGGCTACAAGGAGGGGCACCCTAAACGGTGCCATTCCATGTCTATCTCAAAGTAGACCCTATTTTATGGACGGTCACCAAAAAGCATGCATTTCCGACCCTCGTAGCTACTCTCGGCAATTCGGACCACCTTCGGCCGATTCAGCTGGAACCGGCTGGAATTTGAACTGCGGGTCCTCCATAGCTTGCCCATTATTTTCACTAAAAATGCTTTTTAGCTTCATAGGTAGGCATTCCATCACAGAATCGACAACAGATTTGCACAGCTCAAACCCTAGCCACGGACGGTCGCCGCGACGAAATCGGCCGGTTTTTGAAAACACCGTAAAAACTTCAAACAAAATCAAAAAATGGGAGACCTCCGCGTCACATCATCAAATGTGGCCTACCAACTAGCAAAAATACTAAACTTGCAATACCGGCGTTTTCTTGAAAAAGTGTTCTCAAAAACGACCTACCACGAATGAAGATTCATGGCTTTCAAGCCAAACTAGCAATGATATGGCCGCATCCGTTTAATAGTTTCTGATAATATGCCCAAATTGGGCGCATGCCTCTGTCTTGTGATAGCAAACAATGTTGCCAAAGCGAGGTTCCAACTTGTTTAACAAAAGAAAACCGTTTTTCATTTTTTTGAATGCAAAAGACATGCGTTTTTCATGAAGCGGCTACAAGTAGGGGCACCCCAAACGCCGCCATTCCATGTCTATCTCAAAGTAGACCCTATTTTACGGACGGTCGCCAAAAGGCATGCATTTCCGACCCTCGTAGCTACTCCCGGCAATTCGGACCACCTTCGGCCGATTCAGCTGGAACCGGCTGGAATTTGAACTGCGGGTCCTCCACAGCTTGCCCGTTATTTTCACTAAAAATGTTTTTTAGCTTCACAGGTAGGCATTCCATCACAGAATCGACAACAGATTTGCACGGCTCAAACCCTAGCCACGGACGGTCGCCGCGATGAAATCGGCTGGTTTTTGAAAACACCGTAAAAAATTCAAAAAAAAACAAAAAAAAGGGAGACCTCCGCGTCACATCATCAAATGTGGCCTACCAACTAGCAAAAATATTAAACTTGCAATACCGGCGTTTTCTTGAAAAAGTGTTCTCAAAAACGACCTACCACGAACGAAGATTCATGGCTTTCAAGCCAAACTAGCAATGATATGGCTGCATCCGTTGAATAGTTTCTGATAATATGCCCAAATTGGGCGCATGCCTCCGTCTTGTGATGGCAATCAATGTTGCCAAAGCGAGGTTCCAACTTGTTTAACAAAAAAAACGTTTTTCATTTTTTGAATGCAATAGACATGCGTTTTTTGTAAAGCGGCTACAAGGAGGGGCACCCCAAACGGTGCCATTCCAAGTCTATCTCAAAGTAGACCCTATTTTCCGGACGGTCGCCAAAAAGCATGCATTTCCGACCCTCGTAGCTACTCCCGACAATTCGGACCACATTCGGCCAATTCAGCTGGAACCGGCTGGAATTTGAACTGCGGGTCCTCCATAGCTTGCCCGTTATTTTCACTAAAAATGGTTTTTAGCTTCACAGGTAGGCATTCCATCACAGAATCGACAACAGATTTGCACGGCTCAAACCCTAGCCACGGACGGTCACCGCGACGAAATCGGCCGGTTTTTTAAAACACCGTCAAAAATTCAGAAAAAATCAAAAAAAATGGGAGACCTCCGCGTCACATCATCAAATGTGGCCTACCAACTAGCAAAAATACTAAACTTGCAATACCGGCGTTTTCTTGAAAAGGTGTTCTCAAAAACGACCTACCACGAACGAAGATTCATGGCTTTCAAGCCAAACTAGCAATGATATGGCCGCATCCGTTGAATAGTTTCTGATAATATGCCCAAATTGGGCGCATGCCTCCGTCTTGTGATGGCAAACAATGTTGCCAAAGCGAGGTTCCAACTTGTTTAACAAAAAACCGTTTTTCATTTTTTGAATGCAAAAGACATGCGTTTTTCGTGAAGCGGCTACAAGGAGGGGCACCCCAAACGGCGCCATTCCATGTCTATCTCAAAGTAGACCCTATTTTACGGACGGTCGCCAAAAAGCATGCATTTCCGACCCTCGTAGCTACTCCCGGCAATTCGGACCACCTTCGGCCGATTCAGATGGAACCGGCTGGAATTTGAACTGTGGGTCCTCCATAGCTTCCCCGTTATTCTCGCTAAAAATGCTTTTTAACTTCACAGGTAGGCATTCCATCACAGAATCGACAACAGATTTGCACGGCTCAAACCCTAGCCACGAACTGTCGCCGCGACGAAATCAGCCGGTTTTTTAAAACACCGTAAAAAATTCAAAAAAAATCAAAAAAATGGGAGACCTCCGTGTCACATCATCAAATGTGGCCTACCAACTAGCAAAAGTACTAAACTTGCAATACCGGCGTTTTCTTAAGCTACTCGGTATGATTTTAACCATGATTTCTACAAAGTTTACAAACAAACCCTATTTTTTCTACACCCAAACCCAAAAGGATTTCCCTCCCATACCAAAATTTTCCCTCCACCAAAATTTCCCTCTCCCAAAATTTCCCTCCACTCCCTCTCCCACTACCAGGAAGGACCCACAACTCCCTCTCCCACTAACACGCGGGATCCCCTCCCCTGCCCTCCCAAAATTTCCCCATTCCCCTTCCCTCTCCCCGACGAACCCTAGCTTCTCCCTCCCCGCTCCGCGCCGCCCCGCTCCCACTCCCTCCATTCCCCACCTCCCCACCCTAGCGCCACCGCTCCTCTGCTCCGCCCCGCACCTCCCTGCTCCGCGCCGCCCCGCTCCCACTCCCTCCCCTCCTCCGTGCCGCGGACTACATCGACGACGAGGGCGGCCACATCGACTACATCAATGATGACGGCGGCTACATCGACGATGGCGCGATCGATGACGACCACCGCCGCATCGTCAACATCATCTCCCCCTAGGTACTTCTCCCCTTGATCCATCTCCCCTCCTCTTGTGGATCCACCTCCCCTCTGGTGGATCCATCTCCCCTCTAGTAGATTCCTCTCATGGGTTAGGATATTCTAGGGTTAGGATCTCCTGGTAATTCGGTAGGTCCTCTAGTTTGGTAGGTCCTCTGGTGGTTCTTGGGGTTAGGGTTCATGTTTATTCTTGCGTGGGGATGATCTCCCTCTAGTTCATGGGGTTAGGGTTAGGGTTCATGGGGTCAGGGTTAGGACCTCCTGGTGGTTCGTTTGGTCCACTTCATGGTTTAGGGTTCATGAGTTTAGGGATGGGGATGGATGGGGAAGTGGATGATTTTAGGGGATCAACAGCAGCCTTGGAGTGGAGAAGAGGGTTGGGCTGGGTCGGAGAAGAAGAGCTGGGCGGAGCCAACGAGGCTGCAGGGGGAGACAAGCAAGGTGTGATTCTGTCGGGGTTTCGGCCGGATCTCCCTCCCTCACGGCGAGGCCGCAGATGGGGATGGATGGGGAAGTGGATGATGTCTGGTTGATGGTGCTTGTATTAGTACTTGCTTGTGTATGGTTCAATTACTCAGCTAGCGTAGATGGTGAATTAGGTTTCCAACAACACTTAAAAAAGAAGCTACTTGCTTCCTTGTTTGTATCAACAGTACTTTCTTGTTTGTTGCCCTTCAGTTTCCTTCCTTGTTTGCTTGTTACTGTCAGTAGCACTATGCTTGTTTCTATCAGTAGCACTTTCCATGCTTGCTTGCTTGTATTATGCACTTTGCTTGCTTGCAACTTGGGTTAGTATGAACATGTACTTGATTGCTTGTAGCACTTTGCTATCGATAGCACTCTTGGGGTTAAATGCAGTGTTCTTCTTTCATGATATGTGCATGAAGCTTGTGTTCTTCTTTCGGTGAACACGGGAATGCTTAGTACTTATTGTGGTATTGGAATTCCTGCTGTGTTAAGGCAGTATGACTAGTTTTAATATATACTAGATTGGTGCTAGATAATTTTGATTGTTGTAATATACAAGGTTGATTATAATTGTCAAAATGTCTTAACTTGTGTCATCTAGTCTGTAGCCATTTTTGGTGTGTAGAGACAGCATAATCAATAGTTGAGTATAGTTTTTTCATCTGCTTGTGTACTGCTGCAAGTATAGTTGTTCCATGCTTTACCAGTGGCAACATCTAGTTGTTTTGAAGGTCCTCATGATATACTCGTCTAGCTTCCTGTCAGACTGTCTAAGCATGTGTACATGACACCAATTCACTAGTTCATGTTGCTTGCTTGCTAGCATACATGTTGCTTGCTGGCATACATGCTTAATTAGGGTTTCCATCAGCATTACTTGCTTGTATCACTAGCACTTGGAGAAGAATCTACTTGCTTGCTTATTAGTTAGGGTTTGTATCAATAGTACTTGCTTCCTTCTCTTCATTTTCCTTCATTGCTTGCTTGTTTCTATCAGTAGCACTTTGCTTGCTTGTTTCTATCAGTAGCACTTTGCTTGCTTGCTTGTATTAGTAGCACATATGCACTTTGCTTACTTTCTCCTAGTGTACATGCATGCTTGTTTGGTGCACTTACATGTTTTCTTAATTAATAACACTAGATCACTGTATTGTTTATCCATCAAGTTTGTTTCACATGTATTACATGTATGTGCATGATGGTCCAAATGCTTTCCTTTATTGATACAAGTGCATCATTTTACTTTATCCCTGTTGTATCTGATTGTTCTTTATTCTATTTTGCAAGCACCACCTCAAGATCATCCATGGCAAGGAGGACAAGGTCAATCATGAGGCCAACCGCTGGTATGCAACTTGCTCCTTGTGGACAGTTTCATAAAATCTGTGTCTTAATATGCTAAGTGAAATGTATTGCTGCAATCTGAATAAGCTGGCTTAATTGTGCCTGTGTGCTTTTAGTCTTCCTTACCTGAATAACTAGGATTAAATGATAATAAAATTTCATAAGATATGTTTGGCTGCCTGTCCATGCATTCCAAACATTCACCTAATAGTTATGTTTCCTGTATCATGCAAAGAAGAGCCTCTCACCGAGTACGAGAAGGTTAGGGCTAGAAATATCATGAGGAACAATCGGATGTTCCAGTCCCTTGGCATAGGTGTAATAGCCTCGATGATTAGGAAAACAAATGGTGTACAAGAAGGTAGACGTGATGAGGTTCAAGAGGGTAGTGGAGTTATCAATGATGACCCAGAGTACAATCCTAAGGAGGATGAAGTTATTTATGGAGAGGAAGTGGATGATGTTGTAGTCAACAAGATTGTTAAGGTGCAAACTCTGTCTTGCTTGGAGGGTTGGGGTTACATTATTCTATGTTATTCCTTGTGCTCACATATTTCTCTTGTGATCTAATGCTTTTTTCCGTCTTTGTTTATATGAGGCCTTGAAGGAATCTAGGATGAAGAGGCCTGGTGTTAAGAACACATCGAGAAGAAGCACAAGAGCTCGAAACATCTCTGCAATGCCTCCGGGAAGGGTGATGGCCCCACTCGAGGAAAAAAAAGAGGATCTGGAACTGATGAACCTGCCCTTGATAGAGTCACAAGGCGAAAGCAAGGATGGCGATCGCGACGGACCATCAGGAAAGTATGCTGCTCATGGACTCTCAGACCTCGGTGCAAACGGGTGATGAGTTGCCGCCCATGGATGAAGGAACCACTCTCAGCATGGATGGAAATGGCACTGTCTGCCTAGATGAAGCGGGAACCATCTGCATTGATGAAGCAGGCACTGTCCACACAGACCTCAGCCCTGTTGCACCTTCTATTGACAGGAACGCTGTCATCAATGAAGAAGAATAATAGCTTGTGCTTCAATCAGGCAAGTTGACCTTTGCAATGCTATCTTTTACTAGTGCATTTTCCAAATGGAATGATCATGTATGCTTTTGTTGATTCCTGCATTTGTCGATTTCTATTCTAATTTATGAGTTCAGTTTCATTTTCAGATGCAATGACTCCCAAGACTAGACTTAGAAAGGGCAGAGGGCTAGAGAGGATCACCAAGTCGCTTGGTAGCAAGGTGCCTATCCAAATTGTCGAAGGGATGATTCGTCCAGAGAAGCCTCTGCAGGCAGCAAAGCTTGCTTCTGAGTGTGGACTCGTTGCAAAAATCCATCTTCCGGTTCTTCCTCACTTCAATCTATACAAAAAAATGCTAGTCTATTGGAGAACTACATTGGGAAAGTTTCATAGTTAATGTGCTATCTATTTTCTGTTACACCTATGCATGATCACTAATATTGTTCCTACCTTGTTTGCTATGTTGGTAGGCAAATTTTGAGATGAACACGGACTCGGAGACCATCAAGACCTCGTGCAAAGATATTCAGCACAAATATTCAAAGAACAGACGCCATCAGATCAAGAAGAAGTATTTTGATACCGTAGCCGCAAATAAAGTCAGCATTAAGTCTCCGGTGCCTGATCTAACGGATGGTGAATGGCAAGCTCTGGTGGAGATGTGGTCTACCCCAAGACACAAGGTTTGTCTCTGCTTTGTTAGATGCTTTATGTTCTGCACATGATATGCTAGTGCTAGATCATGCTGACAGTATGCTTTTTTGTAGGAAACTTGTTTGTCGAACAAGATGAATCAACAAAAAGTCATGTACAATCAAAGAACTGGTTCCAGGCACTACACAGCACACATTTTTGCCACTGTGAGAACTCTTCTCTTGAGACCTTACCTTTGGTTCCTCATTGAATAACATTTCTGATTCTTGCTGAATAACATTTTGATTTTTGTTGAAAAACATTTCAGAAAGAAGAGCGTAAGGGTGAAGAGCTGTCTGCGATTGACTTGTTTAAGGCCACCCACAACAGCAAGAAGCACGGGTTTTCGGAGCCAGTCAAGACTACTATAGTAAGTCACTCCATGCTTTGCCCTGTTTGATTCACAGCCAGCTTTGATGCTTTGATGATTTGATGTTGTTTGACTCTGAGCCAGTCAAGAACACATGCTATGTTCCATGCTTTGATGTTGTTTGATAGTTCAACAAAGATATAAGAACTTGCTGTAGCTATTTGATGCATTTTTATGATATGATGAAATTTGATCTGAATGTTAGTTTGATGATCGTCTCACTCGGGAAGCCATCTTATATAGAACCACCATTCTAGGCTTAATGAAGTGATCAAATTGTTCCAATTGCATGTCTCTAGGTCACTACTCATCATCTTCTTGTATAGATTTTGTGTGCTAGTTTGATTACGTCAAATAATCCATTTGTGTGCTGGTTTGGTTTCTCTTGCTTGGTTTGGTTTGCAAAATGTGAAATAGATCTCCCACTAATGCCTATCATTTTCCTCCATATGCTAGCTTGAGATGGAAAAAATGAAGGAAGCGCCGGTACCAGAAGGTGAAGAGCCAAAGTCTGCTGTTGAAATTGTCGAAAAAGTCCTCAAGACCAAAGCCAAGGAAAGCACATTCCTCAGGAATGTTGGGCTCCAGTCATCTAGGAACAACTCCGGCAAAGTTGCTGCTCATGTTCGTGACCTTGAGCAGAAGCTGGAGAGGTCCGAGCTTCAAGCTGAACTGGTGCAAGAAGAATTGGCGGCAATCAAGATGAAGGCGGAAGAATCTAAAGCTGCACGCGACAAGGAACTTGAGCTGCTGCGCAAGAAGTCTCAAGAACAGGAAGAGAAGTTAGCCCACTTGATGGCTCTCTTTGGAGCTAAGGTAGTTTGATGGCTGTGCTATGAACCTCTTTGTCTTTGAGCTAAGGTAGTTGTTGCATTTTGAACCTGTGAACCTGGGAGCTGAGCTGAGAGCTGTTGCATTTTGCTGTTTAAACTAGAGCACATGGATCATGTGAAGTTATGTGATCACTTGTGAACCTGGGCCTTTCTGTGAAGTTATGTGATCTTGTGAACCTGGATCACTTGTGGATCATTTTGTTTATTTTCTGTGAAGTTATGTCGATCACTTGTGCACCTGGGCTTGTGGATCACTTGTGCACCTAGGCCTTTCTCTTTATAGTTATGCAAAATGAGAACCTGGGCTCTAAAAAGGCCAAGGCCCAAACAAGAATTAGACCAAAAAGTCTTGGGCCTAAAAAAGAAATGACTGTAAGAAAAAAAATATAAAAGGCTACATAACAGAAAATAAAAAGGCCAAGGCCCAAATTCGAACTAGAATAAAAACGTTGTGGCCCAAAACAATTGTGGAATATAAAAAAATCATCAGAAAAAGGCTTCATTCCCAGAAAATAAAAGGCCAAATTATTGGGCCAGGCCCATGCAGATAAGCAAAATAAAGAGAAAAAAATTAAATGGGCTGAATTATTGGGCTTGGCCCATCTAGACGGCTGAAATGGACCGGGCTGATTCTATTTTACGACCTTTTCATTTGGTCGTAAGTCTGCCACGGTGGATCTGACGTGGTGTGGTCGGATTGCTAGTGACCAAAACAGTTGGTCATTAAATCTACGACCTTTTTTTGGTCATAAACGTTTGCGACCGTTCCAGAAGAAAGGTCGCTATAGTCAGTTTACGAGCCCAGCTTTTGACTTTATGTTTTTGGTCACAAAAAGGTCATAAATGGAAATTTGTGACCATTTAGTGACCAATAGTGGTGGTCATAAGTTGACATATTTCTTGTAGTGGACGTGGGAAGCCCGACCACCCGCACGGCCGCAACGAATCCGTTTTCGCGCGCCAAGGCGCGGTAGTGGCGGGCCCAGCCTAACGACCAGTCCCATCGCGCGCATGGGCAGGCAGACTGCCCTTGCCACGTGGCGCCGCGCGACGAGGCCGAGGCAGGCGACCGAAGGAAGCGTATCAGGCACGCCGCCTGGTTCCCGCCGTGACATACGAAACTCCCCAAGGGGCAAGATGGCCCTCGACGAATCCGACTCCAGCCAGTCGGTTTGAGCATGACGGCACTCATAGAATCCGACTCCAGCAATCGGCTTGGAGAAAGGCGGCCATCAAAGCTTGCTTTCCCCCATCCAAAGAATGAAACTGCTGAGGCGCACGATGTATCAACCTCGTAGCCTCACCAGCTTCGGGGACTACTGTCGGAGTAATGGGCCACGGGTAGGCTAACCCGAGTCCCAGAACCTTTCAAGACATTGGGGCAGACCGCGCCCCTCAAGTACCTACCGCGACTGCAAGATAAGCCGAGTCCCAGAAGGCGACTCCAAGATGAGCCGAGTCCCAAAGGCCGACTCCAAGATAAGCCGAGTCCCAGAAGGCGACTCTAGGATGAGTCGAGTCCCAAAGGGCGACTGTGAGAAAAGCCGAGTCCCAGAAGGGGACTCCAGGATGAGCCGAGTCCCAGAAGGCGACTCCAGGATGAGCCGAGTCCCTGAGGCGACTCTCGTCTCGGCCGAGTCCCAGAGGCGACCCCGGAAGAAGCCGACTATGGGGAGTCGGCCCGCGACTCCCAACCACCCGGTAATTAAAGACGAGCATGGCCACAGTGCGCCGTACTCACGGAGATCTCCGCCCGTCGCGACATTGTCGCCATGCCAACCCTGACATCAGCCCCTGGGGCGGGGCCCTGTACCCACGGCGCCTTGTCTGTACGGCCCAGAGACGGCGGGCGCGCCGAGAGTCGGACCCGTTGGGAGTCGGCCCCCCGAAGCCGGCCGGCCCCTCCCACGGGCCCCACGCGCCATTAACCAAATGCGACCGAGGAATGGCTACAGTGATCGCCCGCAGGCAGCGGCACTGTCGCCATAACCCCATGACCAAGCTCGCGTCATTAGAAGCACGACTACAGTGATCTGCAGCCGGCAAGACCCGCCCGCGGCGGACGCGGGCTGACGCCCACGTACCAGGCCAGAAGCGGGACCCACTAGTCGGCGGGCCCCAGGAGTCGGCGGAGAAGACGGCGCCTGAGAGACAGACGGCTGGGACCCGCACCCAACCGGTTTTACCATTGTAACCCTGGGGGGTAGGCCTATATAAACCCCCCAGGGCACCCATGCAAAGGGTTCGCATCTAGTAGCATTAGACAGAACACACCGGAGGGAGAGAGCTAGCCTTGCCTTCTCCTTCCTCCAGAAACAGCTCTAGGAGCACCCTTGTAGTCACTTTGCCTTAGTGATCATGCAGAGACCCCGCAGAGCAGCAGTAGGGGTGTTATCTCCTCGGAGAGCCCTGAAGCTGGGTAAGATCCGCCGACGTGCATGTCTTTGCCTCATTCCGTTTCCAGGCACCGACGACGTTCTACTCGCCCCCACCATGATAAGCCATCCTTTGGCATATGTCGCACCCAACCCCCGACACTCGTGGCTGCCTGGAGTATCTTTTGACATGAATTCCAAGTCTCCAGGATCATATTCTTCCAAAAAATCACGCTGCTGAAGGTTTCATTCCGTTTGGACTCCGTTTGATATTCCTTTTCTTCGAAATACTGAAACAGGCAATAAAATAGCAATATGGGCTGGGCCTCCGGTTAATAGGTTAGTCCCAAAAGTAATATAAAAGTGTATAATAAAGCCCGTAATCATTCAAAACAGATAATAAAATAGCATGAATGCTTCATAAATTATAGATACATTGGAGACGTATCAGCATCCCCAAGCTTAATTCCTACTCGTCATCGAGTAGGTAAATGATAAAAGAAAGAATTTATGAAGTGTGAATGCTAGAAGGTGCACAAGTTTGATCAATGATAATTTCAATCACCCTTTCTAGCATGATAATATGTCATAACAGTAGTTCATCTCATAAAACTTCTCACGATAAAGTAACAAGCAATTCTCATGTCAAAGCATAGACCACAAACTTTCTTGAAAACCAGCAAACTTCATTCTCAGTCATCAAACAATTGCAATTCATCTTATTTTCAGGAATAACAAACTCCACATACTCAACCATCATATAGTCTTCTACAATTGCTAACACTCACGCAATACTAATGGTTATGGAGTTTCAAACGGACACTGAGAAAGATAGGGGCTTATAGTGTTGCCTCCCAACGTATTCACCTATGGGTGATGTCAACAATAATAGTTCATGCTAACTTACATCCAATTGGATATATATATCAGGATCTTCCCAACACGAGGTGCTTGCTAAAGGATAAAATAAAAAAAGGGAAAGGTGGAGATCACCTTGACTCTTGCATAAAGTAAAAGACATAAAGTAAAAGATAGGCCCTTCGTAGAGGGAAGCAGAGGTTGTCATGCGCTATTAGGGTTGGATGCACAAAATCTTAATGCGAATGAACGTCACTTTATATTGCCACTTGTATATGGACCTTTATTATGCAGTCCGTCACCTTTATTGCTTCCATAACAAGAGATCGTCTAAAGCTATTTTCTTCACACCAAAAGCTCATACATATTTAGAGAGCAATTTTTATTGCTTGCACCGATGACAACTTACTTGAAGGATCTTACTCAATCCTTAGGTAGGTATGGTGGACTCTCATGGAAAAACTGGGTTTAAGGATATTGGAAGCACAAGTAGTATCTCTACTTGGTGCAAGGAATTTTGGCTAGCATGAGGGGGAAAGGCAAGCTCAACATGTTTGAATGATCCATGACAATATACTTTAACTGAGATGTCGGGAAACATAACCCATTATGTTGTCTTCCTTGTCCAATATCAACTCTTTAGCATGTCATAATTAATGAGTGCTCCCAATTATAAAAGATGTCTAGGATAGTGTATTTATATGTGAAATCGCTCTTCCTTCAATATTCTTCCATGAATTGTTCAAATGACCAATACAATGCTTGCTAACCTTCAATAAACTTACAACCTTTACTTTTTAGATGTGAAGTCATTACTGCCCATGGGATAAGAAAATGAGACATATATAATTTCATATTTATGACAAGCAACTCAATCAACCATTTACTCATAGGATATAAGTGAAGCACACGAGTAAATGAAAAACTACTCCAAAAAGATATAAGTGAAGATCAATGAGTAGATAAATAATTATGTAACTATGTGAAGACTCTCCCTCATTAAAGAATTTCAGATCTTGGTATTGTATTCAATCAGCAAGCAAAGCAAAATAAAATGACATTGCAAGGATAGCACAACTCATGTGAAGAAGCAACCGATACTAACCGATAGTTGTTGAAGAAGAAAGGTGGGATGCCTACCGGGGCATCCCCAAGATTAGATGCTTGAGACTTCTTGAAATATTATCTTGGGGTGCCTTGGGCATCCCCAAGCTTGAACTTTTGTGTCTCCTTAATTCCTCTCATATCATGGTTTCTCTTTTTATCAAAAGCTTCATCCACACCAAACTCAACAAGAACTCGTGAGATAGGTTAGTATAAACCAATGCAAAACCTTATCATTTTCTACTTAAAAAATCACTAAAATTATGATTCAACATTGCATACTAAATGCCTCTGCATATTTAATACTCATATCCTCAAATAGAATCACTAAACAAGCAAACGTATGCAAACAATGCAACCATAACAACAATCTGCCAAAACAGTATAGTCTGTAAAGAATGCAAGAGTATCAATACTTCCCTAACTCCAAAAATTATGAAATAAAATTCCCACTGTAATAAATTTATCATATATAAATATGCAAAAAGTTTCAACATTATACCATGCTCTTACTTTTCTAGGGAATTTTTTCAACAGCGGTAAACTTTCTGTTTCCAAACAGCAACATGTATACTAGCAAAATAAGCGTGGTAAAGGCTATCCTTGACATTTTTATTGAAACTAAAGATGCAAAACATTATTCTAAATAACATCAAGCAAATACTAACAAAAGAAAATGATTCTCCAAGCAAAACACATATCATGTGGTGAATAAAAATATAGCTCCAAGTAAAGTTACCGATGAACGAAGACGAAAGAGGGGATGCCTTCCGGGGCATCCCCAAGCTTAGGCTCTTGGTTGTCCTTGAATATTACCTAGGGGTGCCTTGGGCATCCCCAAGCTTAGGCTCTTGCCACTCCTTGTTCCATAGTCCATCGAATCTTTACCCAAAACTTGAAAACTCCACAACACAAAACTCAACAGAAAACTCATAAGCTCCGTTAGTGAAAGAAAACAAAACCACCACTTAGGTACTGTAATGAACTCATTCTAAATTTATATTGGTGTAATATATACTGTATTCCAACTTCTCTATGGTTCATACCCTCCGATACTACTCATAGACTCATCAAAATAAGCAAACAACACATAGAAAACAGAATCTGTCAAAAAACAGAACAGTCTGTAGTAATCTGTATAAAACGTATATTTGTGGAACTCCAAAATTCCTACGAAATTAGGAAGTCCTAAGAAATTTGTGTACCAATCTAGAGCAAAAAGAATCAGATCAGAAAAACGTTTCTGTGAGTTATCAAAACTAATTTACTGGGTGAAAAAGTTTCTGATTTTCAGCAGGATCAACACAACTATCACCGTAAGCTATCCTAAAGGTCTTACTTGGCACTTCATTGAAACAAAATCTATAAAACATGATTACTACAGTAGCATAATCATGTGGACACACAAAAGCAGTAAGGGTAAATATTGGGTTGTCTCCCAACAAGCGCTTTTCTTTAATGCCTTTCTAGCTAGGCATGATGATGGCAATGATGCTCACATAAAAGATAAGAATTGAAACATAACGGGTGCATCATGAAGCATACAACTAGCACATTTAAGCCTAACCCACTTCCTATGCATAGGGATTTTGTGATCAAACAACTTATGGGAACAATAATCAACTAGCATAGGAAGGCAAAACAAGCATAGCTTCAAGATTTTCAACACATAGAGAGGAAACTTGACATTATTGCAATTCCTACAAGCATATATTCCTCCCTCATAATAATTTTCAGTAGCATCATGAATGAATTCAACAATATAACCAGCACCTCAAGCATTCCTTTCATGATCTACAAGCATAGAATATTTACTACTCTCCACATAAGCAAAATTCTTCTCATTCGGAATAGTGGGAGTATCATAAGAGACATGAACACTAAAAATTGTTTCCACATTAAAAGAGTAATGTTCACAAAAAGTGTAATCATAATCATGACAAGATTTTTAAATATAATCATCACTACTTTTTATAGCATAAGTTTCATCACAATAATCATCATAAGTAGCAACTTCGTTCTCATCATAATCGATTGAAACCTCTCCCGAGATAGTGGAATCACTAAATAAAGTTGACACCCTTCCAAATCCACTTTCGTATCCATCACAATAAAATTCAACATCCTGCAAAATAGTGGGATCACTACTTCCTAAAGTTGACACTCCTCCAAACCCACTTTCATCAATATAATCATCATAGGTAGGAGGCATGCTATCATCATAACAACTTTGCATATCAAAACTTGGGATGCTAAAAATATCATCTTCATTAAACATAGCATCCCTAAGCTTGGGACAAACATTAATTTCAGCAAATATATTCTCAAATATGTCATCCTCATCAAACATAGCTTCCCCAAGCTTGGGCCTTTTCATATCATAAGCATAATCACTCTCATCATTAATAGTATGGATAGCACCAATAGTATAGCAATTATCATCATCACAATGAGTAGTAGGAGCAACATCATTTGGGAGGGATACCTTTCTAGATTTGTTGCTCCTTCTTTTCTTTTTCTTTTTCACATTATGTGTGGGTTCAACCTTCCTCTTTGAGCTCCTTATTGACGAGATTGGTTCAATAGAAACCTCCTCCTCGTTACCTGATTCATCATAAGAAATAATAGGAGGAGATTGGGAAGTCTCTTCCCTTTCATTAGTATTCTCATCATCTTCGATTTGCTTTATTTTCTTTAGGTAATTGGCAATATAAGGATTTTCAATGCAATTCACCGCACAATACAAATAAATCTTCTCTAGATCAATATCAAGGAATTTCTTATGGGCAAATTTCGGAAGGTCCTTAATTAAACGTTTCAACACTTCATAACCAAAAGTAAACTAAGCTCATTGTAATGTGCAAGGGAGATCAAATCATCACAATTTTTGGACACGATTCGATCATGAAACAATTTGCATGGGATATGTAAATGACCACGTTCATTGCATAGTTCACAAGTACGGCAAAGGAAGTGTAAATTTTTAGCAGTCCCATTTAACTTTTCTTGCAACAATTTAGTTTCTAAATGCTTATGGCTCTTGCAATATATATCTTCTCTATTTGGTGCGTTCATGCAAACATGCACTCCACAAAAGTTGACATGCTCATAAGAGATATTTTCATCATGACTAGAGCAATCATCATTAGTACTATGGATATTCAAGGAGTTTATACTAACAACATTGCAATCATGCTCATCATTCAAAGATTTGGTATCAAGCATTTGAATGCATTCCTCTTCTAGCACTTGAGCACAATTTTCCTTTCCATCAAACTCACGAAAGATATTAAAAAGACGAAGCGTATGAGACAAACTTAACTTCATTTTTTTGTAGTTTTCTTTTATAAACTAAACTAGTGATAAAACAAGAAACAAAAAGATTCGATTGCAAGATCTAAAGATATACCTTAAAGCACTGACCTCCCCGGCAACGGCGCCAGAAAAGAGCTTGATGTCTACTACACAACCTTCTTCTTGTAGACGTTGTTGGGCCTGCAAGTGCACAGGTTTGTAGGATAGTAGCAAATTTCTCTCAAGTGGATGACCTAAGGTTTATCAATCCGTGGGAGGCATAGGATTAAGATGGTCTCTCTCAAACAACCCTGCAAGCCAAAGACAAAGAGTCTCTTGTGTCCCCAACACACCCAATACAATGGTAAATTGTATAGGTGCACTAGTTCAGCGAAGAGATGGTGATAGAAGTGCAATATGGATGGTAGATATAGGTTTTTGTAATCTGAAATAATAAAAACAGCAAGGTAACTAAAGATAAAAGTGAGCGTAAACGGTATTGCAATGATAGGAAACAAGGCCTAGGGTTCATACTTTCACTAGTGCAAGTTCTCTCAACAATAATAACATAGATAGATCATATAACAATCCCTCAACTTGCAACAAAGAGTCACTCCAAAGCCACTAATAGCGGAGAACAAACAGAGAGATTATGGTAGGGTACGAAACCACCTCAAAGTTATTCTTTCGGATCGATCTATTCAAGAGTTCGTACTAGAATAACACCTTAAGACACAAATCAACCAAAACCCTAATGTCACATAGATACTCCATTGTCACCTCAAGTATCCGTGGGCATGATTATGCGATATGCATCACACAATCTCAGATTCATCCAACCAACACAAAGTACTTCAAAGAGTCCCCCAAAGATTCTACCGGAGAGTCAAGAAAACGTGTGCCAACCCCTATGCATTGGTTCATGGGTGGAACCCGCAAGTTGGTCACCAAAACATACATCAAGTGGCACGTGATATCCCATTGTCACCACAGATAAACACGGCAAGACATACATCAAGTGTTCTCAAATCAAAGACTCAATCCGATAAGATAACTTCAAGAGGGAAACTCAATTCATCACCAGAGAGTAGAGGGGGAGAAAGATCATAAGATCCAACTATAATAGCAAAGCTCACGATACATCAAGATCGTGCCATAGAGAGAACACGAGAGAGAGAGATATCAAACACATAGCTACTGGTACATACCCTCAGCCCCGAGGGTGAACTACTCCCTCCTCGTCATGCATGGAGAGCGCCGGGGTGATGAAGATGGCCACCGGTGATGGGTTCCCCCTCTGGAAGGGTGCCGGAAAGGGCTCCCGAGAGGTTTTTGGTGGCTATAGAGGCTTGCGGCGGCGGAACTCCCAATCTATCTTGATATTCGATGTTTTTAGGGTACGTAGCCTTATATAGGCGAAAGAAGTCGGTCGGGAGGTGCTTGAGGGGCCCACGAGACAGGGGGGCGCGCCCTACAGGGGGGGGCGCCCTCCTATCTCGTGGCTGCCTCGAGTATCTTCTAACGTGAACTCCAAATCTCCAGGATCATATTCTTCCAAAAAATCACGCTGCCGAAGGTTTCATTCCGTTTGGACTCCGTTTGATATTCCTTTTCTTCGAAATACTGAAATAGGCAATAAAACAGCAATACGGGCTGGGCCTCCGGTTAATAGGTTAGTCCCAAAAGTAATATAAAAGTGTATAATAAAGCCCCATTGAAAACAGATAATAAAATAGCATGAATGCTTCATAAATTATAGATACGTTGGAGACGTATCAATCCTATCTTGCAAGTCTATAGTCACCTATTATGTGTTATGATCCGAGAACCCTGAAGTGACAATAATCGGGATACTTCTCGGTGATGACCATAGTTTGAGGAGTTCATGTATTCACTATGTGCTAATGCTTTGTTCCGGTTCTCTATTAAAAGGAGGCCTTAATATCCCTTTGTTTCCGCTAGGACCCCGCTGCCACGGGAGGGTAGGACAAAAGATGTCATGCAAGTTCTTTTCCATAAGCACGTATTACTATTTACGGAATACAAGCCTACATTACATTGATGAATTGGAGCTAGTTATGTGTCACCCTATGTTATAGCTATTACATGAGGAATCGCATCCGACATAATTATCCATCACTGATCCAATGCCTACGAGCTTTTCACATCTTGTGTTTCTCTTATTTACTTTTCTGTTGCTATTGTTACCATCACTACAAAACCCAAAAACATTACTTTTGTTACTGTTACCTTTATTATCATAGTACTTTGCTACTAAATACTTTGCTACAGATACTAAGTTATCCAGGTGTGGTTGAATTGACAACTCAACTGCTAATACTCAATAATATTCTTTGGCTCCCCTTGTGTCGAATCAATAAATTTGGGTTGAATACTTTACCCTCGAAAGTTGTTGCGATCCCCTACACTTGTGGGTTATCAATCACCGTCATCATGCCGTCGTGCTGACGAAGCTCTCCCTTGAAGCTCTACTGGATTGTGAGTTCGTGGGACGTCACCGATCTGAACGTGTACAGATCGCGGAGGTGCTATACGTTCGGTACTTGGATCGGTCGATCGTGAATACATACGACTACATCAACCGTGTTGTCATAACGCTTCCACTTACGGTCTACGAGGGTACATGGACAACACTCTCCCCTCTCGTGGCTATGCATCACCATGATCTTGCGTGTGCATAGGAATTTTTTTGAAATTACTACGTTACCCAACAGGCCTGTCCAACATGAAGATTCTTGCCAACGAGGAAGTTGTTCCGCCCCACCGATCTTAAGTGTGTGCGACCGACCATGTCCATGTCGTACACATAGGTGGTGATGGAGCCCCTTGCGGTAAGGCATATTCCAGCAGAGCCTTCTCCAGGCTCGATACTCATAGATAGGCTTTTAGGCAATTTTTGAAGTAGTAAAAACATATCAATTAAGTATCCTCACACATACTACATAAGAATTCCTTGGATTATACACTAAGCATATCATTGGACTCTACACTAAGCATATCATCAGACTCTACACTAAGCATATCAGCAAATTACTACACTAAAGCATATCATCAAATTACTACACTAAGTATAACATATCATGACATGCCGGTCAACCATGGTCATTTTCAGGCGGGTCACGAATGGCAGCCCGACGAAGTCAGCACGTGGTAGAAGTATGTCCCAGAAGTTTTGCGCCTCCTCCTCATTCAACCTCAATCTTTGAGCATGGATGGCTTCATCAAGTGGGTCCTCATCTTCCTCTGTGTTGAGATAGATGATGGCTAGCTTGGGCCTTTGTGCTCTGAAGGAGAAGCTAATCAATTCACCCCAGTGATACGCATGTGGGCGATGAAACGGACCCATCCATCTCCTCCCATCTGGGACATATTTCGTCCTTTCTCGACCTCCATGGTGTAGGGGGCCCCAGGAGCCTCGAAGGTCACAATGTCTCCGGTCATCTTTTTGAATTCCAACCTCACATTGCATGGAACAATCTGTGTAAGAAAAAACAAAATGATCACGCACAATGCATTAATGGCAATAACACTAAAAAGAAAATAATTGTTACAAGTTTCATATAATTTGCTACCGCTGCCTGAAGAAAACTTGGCTGGATATAGATGCCAAACAGTCTGCCAGTTGCAAGGCTGCTGGCGTGCCTTGACTTGCACAATCGACATGGTGGTGGTGGTGGCACCATTTTCCTATTATAAGCATTGATCGGATAGACAAACATCAATATTTGTTCTAACGCAAGCATTCATCAGATAGACAAAACATATGATAGACAGAAGCAATGCATTGATTCATCGGATAGACAAATATAAGAAAGATCATTGTCTCATATACGAGTACTTGAGAAGAATATCGACTGTTGGATATACAAAAGCAATCCATGGATTCATCGGATAGAAAAACATAAGTATTTCTAGAACATAGGATTTCTGTCAATGTTAGGGAAACTACTAGGGAAACATCTTATATATATATATATATATCACTACTAGGAAAAGGGCTATAGATGGAATTGACACTAATGGCGCACCTTCTGATGCGCCATTAGTGTTGAAATTATTAATGGCGCACCCTGCCCACGGTGCGCCATTATTACCAAAAATTTTTTGAACTAGTGCGCCTGTCCAAACATACTAATGGCGCATCCGCTGGTGGTGCGCCATTACTAGTTGTAACTAGTAATGGCGCACCAGCCAGAAGGTGCGCCACTAAAGTTATTTGTTTTATTATTGTTTTTATTCCTTTTTTTGCAAAAGTACAAATGGCGCACTCACACGCGGTGCGCCATTACTAGTTCAAACTAGTAATGGCGCACGTGGCGAAAATCGCCATTAGTATGTTTTTTTGCAAAACTACTAATGGCGCACCACCGAAGTGCGCCATTAGTAACCTGGATTACTAATGGCGCATTTGTTGCTGGTGTGCCATTAGTAAGTGAGCAGCAACAAGATATTTTGGACAGCCTCTCCTCCCACACTCACTTTCTCCCCACTTCATTCTCTCCACCGCCTCCTCCTTGTCTCGGTGCCTCCTCTTTTCACCTCATTTCCACCATAGATTCATTCAAATAAAGTGGTTAAGTTACCTTGTTTTGCTAGGTAAGTAAGGGGAAGCTATATTTATGTTGTTCTCCCTACAACAATGTGCACATGCACTTTTTATGGCCTAGCTAGATCTATGTATGTTCGTGGTGTTGCATATGTTTGTGGTGTTGCATATGTGTTTGTGTTTGGAGGTGTACCGGTATTTGAAATCGATAGTTGCCAATATTTTGCGGAATGTTGATTCATTTCCGTTTGGTGAGAATTTTGGCATTAAGCATTCTTTTGGTCCTATTTTTAGGAAAGTCATGCCAAATTTTTCTTGGTTCTAAAATATCGTTTTGCTCTACCCATGACGACCATGGTCCGCACGATGACCGAAGGCATCGTGAATAGGTTTTTGAGGTCCGCGAAGGCGAGATGCTTCCAAAGAACGAGGCGGAGATAAGATGTCCGTGTCGAAGATGCAAGCTAAATAGCCTTATTGCGGACCCGGATTCCGGCAGGTCGGGACCACCTGCTCTTGCGTGGTTTCATGGATGGCTATCGGTGGCAAGGTGATGAAGATGACTACGAAGTCGTCCATGGGGGCGGGCAAGAAATGAGGAAGGGCGACAAGACAACCACCGCGGCTCGGGGCGAGAAGACGAAGTATCTCCAGGAGATGATCACGTCGGTGATGCTGTACACAGTCATCATGTAGAAGATGCAGGACATGATGATGATGCCGGCGGAGCAGACGACGCTGGACCATCGATGGGCTGGGTGCAGGACCCTCATATTCAAGAGCTGCTTCTCAAGCAGACGGATAACGCAAGAGCTGCCGCCCGAGAGAAAGCCAAGATGGATCAACTTGAGTTAGACGCGGTTACTCCATTGTATGAAGGATGCAGGCCCAAGGATACCCGCCTGAAAGTAACGCTCATGGCTCTGGAGATGAAGGTAAAACACAAAATGACCGACGCATGCTTCGACGAGAACATGTCATTCTGGCACGAACGTCTTCCCAAGGGGAACAAGTGCCCGACCAGTTTGGAGGAGGCGAAGAAAATCGTGTGTCCTCTGGATTTACCGCACGTGAAATACCATGTGTGCATGAACAATTGCATCATTTATCGGGACGAGCATGCGGAGTCTACCATATGTCCGGTGTGCGGTGTCACTTGATACAAGAAGAGGAAGAAAGCTCCTCGAAAAGTGGTGTGGTACTTTCCGATCACTCCTCGTCTGCAGTGGTATTTCGCGGACCCTAAGGTAGCAGAGCTCCTGCGTTGGCACGCGGATAGGGAGGAGAAGAAGCGAGAAGATGACGCAAATGATCCAGAGATAGATAAAAAAGACAAGATGTTGAGTCACCCTAAGGATGCGAGCGGTGCAAGCGTTGAACCGAATACCCAGAATTTGGGAGCGATCCAAGGAACATCGTCTTGGGCGCGAGCACCGATGGAGTCAATCCGTTTGGCAGCGAGAAGCACACATAGCACCTGGCCGTGTTTGTGTGGATGTACAACCTTCCCCTGGTTGTGCATGAAGAGGAAGTACATTCACATGAGTATGCTAATTGAAGGGCGAAACAACCGGGAGCGACATCAATCATATCTGGGGCTGCTGAAAGAGGAGCTTGACACGCTGTGGAAAACGCCCCAATCGTGGGACGCCGCAGAGAAAGAATATTTCCCTATGAGAGCCGCCGACTGCTCACGATGGTGCACGACTATCTCGATTACGGATATCTTGCGGGCAGGTAGTCCACGGATTTTACGGATGCGTAAGGTGCATGGATGACACAACGTATCGCCAGCTAGATAGAGATCCGGGTCTTGAAAACCATGTACATGGGACATCGAAGGTGGCTTCAACGATGACCCATGGAGAAACGCAAGGATCTGTTCGATGGTGAAACCGAACCCAGCGCCCGTGTACAAGGAGCGGCGAGGAAATAGACAAGCTGTTGAAAAATTGGAAAGACCGCCACCGCCGGAAAGAAGCAAAAGGCGCCAGAGCCGGAAAGAAGCGAAGGCGCCAGAGCAGCTGCTGAAGGTATGGAAAACGAGGTCATTTTACGGGACTTGCCGTACTGGAAGATCCACCGTGTGCCTCACAGCCTTGATGTCATGCATATCACGAAGAACGTGTGCGAGAGTCTGCTTGGTACCCTGCTCAACATGCCAGAGAGGACCAAAGATGGGCCAAAAGCAAGGGCAGACTTGAAATCAATGGGCATCAGGCAGGAGCTTCACGCTATATATGATGATGATGATGATGATGATGATGATGATGATGATGATGATGATGATGATGATGATGATGATGATGATGAGGCGAAGCAGGACACAGAAAGTCGTCGCAAAGGCAAAAAGGCTAAGAAGACCGGAAATGACTACCCTCCCGCGTGCTTCACTCTAAGTCAGGAGGAGATCGAGCAGTTTTTCACCTGCCTCCTAGGAGTAAAACATCCTTATGGTTACGCGGGGAAGATAAGCAGATACCTAGACCCAGTGAAGCGAAGTTCAGCGGGATGAAGTCTCACGGTATCACGTCGCGATGACGCAGATACTTCCAGTTGCAATCCATTGGGATCATGGGACGCGCACGCCGCGTGAAACGCTATTTGGCCTATGCCACTTCTTGACGTCATCTCGGAAGTCGATTGGCGTGAGGCAACTCGAAGGCTACAGGAAGAGATCGTGGTGATACTATGCGAGCTTGAGATGTACTTCCGCCTGCATTCTTGACGTTATGGTGCATCTGCTGGTCCATATAGTGGAGGATATCATCCAACTCGGGACGACGTTCTGCACAGCATGATGCCGTTCGAAAGGATGAATGGTGTCATCAAAGGATACGTTCGCAACATGTCACGCCCGAAGGAAGCATAGCCAGGGCTTTTCGATCAAGAGTGCATCTCCTCTGCACGAATTATCTAGGCATCGAGAACCCGTTGGTGCGCGTCAGCAGCACCTCGGCAGGCTCGCTGGATGGGGTCACCATGAGGGTCGCCGCGAAATGCATGTCGACTTTGAGGGTCGACTCGCCGACTTTGAAAGAGCAAACCTAGTCGCGCTACAACACATAGACGTGGTCAATCCTTGGGTGGTAGAGCACAAAACCTTGATTAAGAAGACGTACAATGACCGAGGCCAACAGAGGACGGACGGAGATATACTCAAAGAGCACAACTCATGTTTCACGCGTTCGTTCAAGCAGAAGCTTCTGTCGTAACCTTTACATGAGGATTCTTCCGTGGAAGAACAACTCATATTCGCCTTATCACAGGGCGCCGAGCACAACCTGATGACCTATGAGGCGTACGATATCAACGGCTACACACTCTACACTGAGGCCAAGGACATGAAGAGCGATGGTTATCAGAACTCCGGGGTAACGATGGAATCCTACACCGGTAACGACAAGGACAGATACTACGGAAGGATCGAGGAGATCTGGGAGCTGATCTACGCTGGAGAGAAGGTCCCGATGTTCCGTGTCGATGGGCCAAAACGTCATAAAAGAAGACCGTATTTCACCACCATGGTTATACCCGAAGCCCAATCAAGACCGCGGCATAAGCGTCATCGAAAAATGAGCCAGTGGTTGGCTTCCCAAGTGGACCAATGCTTCTTCATTACCGACCCGCCAAAGCCCAGTCGTGTTGTCGTGAGGAGAGGCAAAAGGAAGATCATCGGAATGGATGGAGTAGCCAATGAGCAAGACTTCGACAAGTACGGCGACCCGAGGATCGAACATGACGACGATGATGAAGTAGCAGCATACACCGCAAGAAGAAGCAGGACCACCCTACCTAAAGGGCGTCCGTTCCACAGAAGAACTCCATTTGCGAAAAAGAAGGGCAAGAAGATTGTGAACAGATAGCTAGCTAAGATCGATTGTATTTAAATCGTAGCCTTCATTTCTCGATTGTATTTCATGGGTACTTTTTGAACTATCATGAATATTTTTAAATTTCATGGACACTCGATCTCGATCCCCCTCCATCTCGATCGCTATCCCACCTCGCCAGATCCGGTCCCCTTGCTGCCGAGCACCCCAGATCCACGGCTGCCTTGCGACCCCCGCACCCTCGATTCCCCTACTCAACCGCCGCCGACCCCGCACCACAAGCACCTCCCCGCTCCACGGCATTCTTGTTTGATGATATTTTTTAAAAATTATTTCTGTCTTATAAAAAATTACTGTTATGATTTAAACAAGTTTGAACATATTTAAACACAAATAAGTATCAAACAGCATTTTAAATGGAAAAAAAAATTGTGGAGCACAGGGAATCGAACCCGGGACCTCAAGGTGTGAGCGGCTCTGACCGGTCGAGCTAGTAGAGGAGTTGATGTGGATCAGTCGGGTTGAATATAACTGTTGGCTCGGCGAAAAAAAATTACTAATGGCGCACTAGGGTGAGGTGCGCCATTAGTGTGTATACTCATGGCGCACCGAGGGTGGTGCGCCATTAGTAATTTTTTTCTGCCCCCATCCATAGTTCCTCCCGGCGCGGCCCACCTCTCTCCCTCGCCCTCGATCCCTCTCTCTCCCTCGCCCTCGCCTCGATCCCTTCCCGGCGCTGCTGCCCGCCGCCTCGATGCCGCCGCTGACGCCGCCCGACGCTGCTGCCCCGCCGACGCCGCCTAACGCCGCTGCCGCCGCCTTGCCGCCTTGACGCCGCCCGCGCGCTGCCCGCCGCTGCCCCGACGCCCCGACGCCGCCTCGACGCCCCGACGCCACCGCCGGGGTCGCGCTCGTCGTGTACCCTCCACCTCGTACGCCCTCTCCCCCGCCCCGTCTTCGTAGCGGCGCCCGCCGTCTCCCCGAACCCTAGGTTCGCCGCAGCAGGTAAGATCATCGCCTGATTTGCGTCGTGGCGATAAGTGAATGGGTTTGTCATCATCATTCTTTTCTTCCTGAAAGATGAGTGAAACAATTACAACGTCAAAATTGTGTACGAAGATACAACAGTTTTCTGAAAACAATTGACCATTTGATTTGATGTTTGTGCATTAGTGGCAACACCTCCTGCTATTATGCAAAAAGAAGCATAGGTACTACCATATTCCATGATGTTTTAAGGACAAATTATTTTAAAAGACAATGGAATGCAAGTGAACTTGACAGCACTAATAATATTGTCAGGTTAGTATGTTATGTTTCATTCAACCAGAGATGTGATTTGTTGAAATGGATCGATGTTTTAAAATATAACAACTTCACCATGAAAGAAGAAACATTTGCATAACAATGCACATCATATACTGTTAACCAAAAGGATAAGATCAATACAAATTACACAAGCTGTATCATAGTTTTCATATAGGTATGTATATGCCGCTCTCCAATATGGAACTCCCTACGTTGGGATCTAATAAAAGGCAACCTAATGCTTTGCATTGCTTGACGGTAAATATCACAATACCAAGCATATGCAACAACTATGGATAACACCTTGTAATGAAATTGGAGTGCGCATCAGCTTTGGGTGCATACATAAGCAACCGATCTAAGTTTATTTGATAGCTATTTAGGCAGGGATGAATTCAATACAGGTTTTACTGTGTGAATAAAGTGTTGAGGCAGTCCCCCTTGCAGAATCTCTATCACGTTCAATTCATCCTAGATTTTTACATGCTGCTGTTGCATTGGGATCAACCATCACATTGCCATGCACGTGCATCAATGTTGTATACCTCTATATAAGCAAAGCTTCATCAATTTATGGGTATATTATTTAGCTAGACTTTGGTATAATACGGGGTGCAACTTGTGGTTAAAAGTTAGCGATTATGTAAATGGTTTGAAGAGACTCTCTGGCTGAGGTTACACACACAGTAGACACTCTGCTGTCATGCTCTGTTTCCTATCCCTGTCCCCTTTATTATCTTTGAAATTCCAGGTAAAAACTACTACTACACGCGCAAAAAACTACTATTTTTGGTGTGGCACTATGATTATGACACTGTTACATTGTGAAGCCTCCTTTCATTTAGCTCTATTTCCTTTCAATTATCTTTCCTCAATTGATACATTGAAAATATAGATGCTCGGTTTCCATTCACTACCATATGGAATATGAAGAATACGGATGGAACTCACACTTGCTTCCTGTTGCAGCCGGACGGATTCCCCACGATACTCTTCTATCCAGCAGGGAAGAAAAGCTTTGAGCATGTAAGTGCTTACATATATACGATGTTTCACTTCTTATATCGTGCGACACATCAGTCCGTTACTATGAGTTGTCTTTCAGTTGGTAGCTGTCACATTATGCTCGCCTCTCTCCTTAATAGGGCTTCTCAGCACAGCTATTGTCTAAGTGTCGCTAGAGCTGTCTCTGTGATTTAGCTGCTGATTTGTGCATGCTTATGTCCCTGCAAATTTTGACGATTGGTCATGCCCTGTGATTTTGGGTAATGGTAGTGTAGATTCAGCAGACAGCTAGCTAAGCTCATGGGCGGGGCTCGAAAGGTGTTTTACTCTTAATAAGCTCATGGGCAGACAGCTAGCAAATTTACTCTTAATTTGCTCTTAATTTTGTGGTTTGCAAGCTAGACTTTGGTCTTAATTTTGTGAATGCTACTTCTGGCGTTCTTACTTCAGCATTTGTATGCCCATGCAATGATTTGGTTTGTTGTGATGGAGGCTTTTTTTGCCTTGTCCACCTGAGAGGCCCTTGAGTTTGCTGGAATGTCGATTAACTTCCATTCCAGCAAATTTGGGTACTCCATATGTCCTATTTTCAGCAAAGGTCATGCTAAAATTTTCCGTGAATTTTAGCATGACTTTGCAAAAAATAGGACATATGGGGTACTTGTGACTAATGCATGGGCCGGGGTATCGTAGTAGCTAATTAAGTAGGATCAAGTGCCCCGGCGTACTTGTGACTAATGCATGGCTTTTAGGGTGCCTTGGTGTCGATAAAAACCGAAATGATGAAAGCATAGGCTTTTAGGGTGCCTCGGCGTCGAAAAACCCTCAATGATAAAAGCATAGATTTTAGGATGCCTCGTTGTCGACAAACCCTAAATGATGAGACCATGATCTTGTTCCTTGACAATAACCAACTTTTTGACCAAACTTTGTTTCTATTTAGAGAGAAACATGGCCCACAACGATGAGGCCGGGGGTTCGGGCGGCAAGGCATTCTGGGAGCTGTCCCAGGACATGGAGGAACAACCTCACTTGTATGAGGCCGCCGCCTTCCCCACCGATCCTGAGACCACTGATGGTGCCACCGAGGATGACCACACTGATGCCACCACTGATGCTGCCGCCGAGGATGCCACCACTGATGATGGCGGCGCCCGCACAGATGGCAGCCAACCGAAGAGGCAACGGAAGGACCGATGCCCGATCGTGCTCCTCACCCTCAAGGAGGAAGTTACTGAAGTGGACTCCAATGGGTATCCAACGGCGCCCGAACGAATAGTCAAGGGGTACTCGCTTCAGCTCGGGTGCATTGTCCGGAGCACCGTCTCGATCAACACCGAGAACCTGAGGCATCCTGACCGAGGGAATTTGCGCCACCTCCTCTTCATGAAGCTGCACGAATGATACAAGTTCCCCGCTGAATTTGCAAACACAAGCCTCAAAGGGAATAAAGTGAACAATGCCGCCCTCACGAAGATGAGCAAGGCCCTGTCTACTTGGAAAAGCAATGTGAAGAAAATGATCGATAAAGGTGAGAGTTATCAGAAGATCAAGGAGAAAAATCCTTCGATCACCGAAGATGACTACAACGACTTCAAGATCAATTGCTCGAGCACCGCAAGCTCCCAATCAAGTGAGTGGGGGAAACAAATGCGGGAGCTGAACATAGGGGAACACACACTCGGTCCCAGCGGTTACAGAGTGGCGGAACCTATATGGGACTAGGAGGAGGCGGACCGTGCCGAGCGCCTACCGCCCCTCTTCGAGGAATACAGCGGTAACAAGCAGACCAGGAACTTTGTTAGGGCCCGGTACAAGAAGGACCCGAAAACAAAGGAGCTTACCACGGATCCGAAGACCAGGCAGCTTGAGCTTGCTCTGGTAAGGAATACACCCCCGCGTAATTAGCTCCATATGGTTGCATTCTAATTAATGAAGCCAAATTTCTAAATGGTTCACATTCCTTCCGCAGGCGACTGAAAGCAGTAGCGCAGGGTAGACTAAGAGCAACCCTTGGGACACCACTCTAAATAGGGCGTTGAATGTAATGAAGAAGAAGGATAAGCTCAGTAAGCCGACGTCAGCTGGTCGTGTGGCCGGCAAAGGCTTGTCGACAAAATGGGGGTCAGACTATACCGCTGGTGTGCGGAAGGAGAAAAAGACCAGCTCGGAAAGCCAGGCGCGAGAGGTTCAAGAACTCAAGGAACAGGTGGCACGGAATCCGGAAATTGTCCAAGAGCAAGTGGAATAACGACTCGGAGCGACGATCACCGCCATTATGCCTACCTTGATCTCGGGGTTGAGTGCGTGGATTGCGGGCGGCCAACAGGGGCCGCCCCCGATTCCTAGCTTCACGGCCAGCAACTCGCATAATGCGATGGCGGGGCCATTGGTGCCTCCGATGGAGGCGGTATTGGTGTCTCCGACGCCGGCACGGGAGCTTAATGCACCCGGGTGTACGCCGGCCGACACCTCTGCAGCAAGCGGCCCCTCCATCAACTGCACGCCCGCCGTTGGCGGTGCGTCGACATTAGCCGAGCTCGACGCCATCATCACGGTAACTAATTAAGCCTCTCCCGCCGAGGACTTCATCTCCTTGCCTTTGGTCGGGCATCCTCGACGCCCTACATGTTTTCGCGGGCGCCGCCGACGTTCCGTGCACTCTCCTCCACTTCGTGAACAACGAGTTGGTCGATGTCGCCAAGGGCAAAATTGTTCAACCGGGCAACCCCTTGTTCCATGGTACCCAGATGCCACCCAACTTGTTTAGGGATCAACTGGTTCGGGTGCTGCCAGGCTGCGACGACTTGTTACCTCCGATTCGACCCGTTCGGGCCGACGATGAAGACGTGATGACCCTCAGCGCCTGCCTGAGCTGGCCCCTGGTTTTGGCCGAAGAGCCAGATTCGTTTGGGGGCGGGGGACACCACCCAAAAGACAACACCGCCAGTCGTGCCAGTGCCAAGTCGGCCCCATGGCAAGACCGCCGTAATAGTGCCGGACATCCCTATGCCACTGGATCCAAACATGCATATGGCACAGGATCGAAAGACGGCGGCGGCGCGGCGATGATATATTTGGCAACGTCGATCAGTACTTTGCCGATCATGGGTACGATGGCGACTTCATGGGGCCTCCTTCTCAAGAACCAAACCCAACAAAAGACGTGTGCGATCTAGCTGGTACTGCGGAGAAGCCAAGTTGCAACAGGCGCCGTCTGGCGTTCAGCTCTCCGGAGACGCCTCCAGCTGCCGACTTCACCGAGCCTCAGATAGGCGAGGTGCGAAATATTATCAGCCCCAACACACTCAAGAAGGCGGTCTGTGAGCAAAACTCGGTCCCATTACAGGAGAAGAAGAAGGCACGCAAAAGAAAGACTAAGAAGGGTGCGAGCCAGCCGGCACCGAGTATGATCCGTGCTCGGGGCGGGCCACCTTCACCGCAGGATATCTCGAGGAGGTGCATGTGGCGGGTAGGCGATGCTACCGACAAATATGCTCAATGCTGCAACCGGTGCTATGCGGAGTCTGCATGACAGTGTTCTTGCTTTGGAGAAGCGGCGTCTCAGAGAGAAGGATGTGGCATACCCGGTTTTCGCGGCCAAGGTGCCAGAAGGCAAGGGCTTTGTGCATAACTCCATCGGGCGTATGATCGTCCTGGGTTTTGATGACATCCACGCTATGTTGAACCTTCATCCGCTGCACTACACCTTCGTTCGGCTATTTTCTCTGAGTATGGAGATGCGAATCATTCATGACAAGACCCCGGACATCGTGATAGTCGACCCCTTCTACATGCGTGCCAAGATCTTGGGCAGCGCTGGGGACCGGCAAGTCGCGAGTTCTTACCTCGAAGGCGTCATTCTGGCAAACCAAGATAAGGATAACTTCCTCGTGCCTTACTTTCCCGAGTAAGTCCTCCCCTCACACTACTAGGGAAAAGCCTATACACAGAATCTTAGCAGCAGCGCGGTTCAAAATAGAGCGCTGCTGGTAAGTAGTTGTAGCGCTCTTTACGTAAACTCGCTGCTGCTAAATATTTAGCGATGGAGCGCCGCAAGAAACACGCTGCTACAAATATCGACCGGCGGTGTTCCCCACCTCTAAGTAGCGATGGCGGTCGCAGAAACAGCGCTCTTGCTAAGAGCATAGTAGTAGCGCGGTTTCCTCGAGATCGCTCTTTGGTAAGTTTCAAATTGCCGCAATTTTTGTCTCGATTAGCGATGGCGCCTTACCAAAGCGTTGCTGCTAAGTTCTTAGCAGCAGCAGCGGTTTCTCACCAGCGCCACTGCTAACCCCACCAACCCCAACCCGTCCCTCCCTCCCCTTGCTTTTTTTCCCTTCCCCTACCTCCCCTCTCCTCTCTTCCCTCCACCACATGCTCCCACTCTCACTTTTTTCCCTTCCCCTACCTCCCCTCTCCTCTCTTCCCTCCACCACATGCTCCCACTCTCCTCTTCTTCTTCTCAATATATACTTCTCCCCATTACTCCCTCTCTTCTCTATCCACCTTCTCTCTCTTCATTACTCCTACATAACTACACCACCTCCATTAATGCATCTCCTTTCTCTTTTCCTTCCCTCCACTAGTTGAAGTTGTCTCCTTCCAAATTAGGTAGCTAGGTAGATGTAGGATTTAGTTAACTGACCTATTTGCCCCCTAACTAGATCTATCTTTGTCAATAAGAGCTTAATTTGTGCACTTTTGATCTCCCTACAACATCATCTTCGGCCATCAAGATAGAGGTGATGAAATTTCATGCTTTTGCAAAATGGAAATGTGTTTATGTGGGTGTGATATGTTTGTGGAAATTGTGTGTGTGGCATGAGTTGCCTTGTAAATTGTGCTTTTGAGTTGCCTATGTTTTGCGAAATGTCGATTTATTTCCGTTTGGCTAATTCGCAAACTCTAGATCCATATATGTCCTATTTTTAGGAAGGTCATGCCAAATTTTTTATGACTTTGATGCATGCATGCATTTTTACAATCAATTTTTTATTATTACCGTGCAGAGTTGGCGATGGTCGATTGGAGCGATGGTGGACAGGTGGTTGCGATTCGGCAGTGCAAGACATGAAAGAAAATAACCGGACAGAGGTTTTATGTCCGTGTCGAAAATGCAAAGGAATAGTTTGGCTCGACCCCCATGGCGATGGTCGTGTCGAAGCGCACCTGCTCATGACTGGTTTCATGGATGGCTATACTAGGTGGATAATTGAAGATGAGGATGGCGATGTTGAGGATGCCGACGGGCAGGAAATGATGACACGGGCAAGGCGAAGAGATGATCGATAATGGCGGCGGGGAAGAGGCGGACATGGCGGCGGAGAAGGGGCGGACATGGCGGAGGAGAAGGGGCGGACATGGCGGCGGAGAGAACGACATGGACTCCACGCAGCAGAGTTAAATCGGTACTAAGTTCAATTGTGCGGGACCCTCATGTTCAAGCATTGCTTCGCAAGGAGACAATACCGAGAGAGCTGCTTCTAGAGAGGAGGCTAAGCTGGAGCAACTGGTGGTAGACTCGAACACTCCATTGTATGATGGTTGCAATCTGAGGTGACCCGGTTGAGTTTCACGCTCCAACTCCACGAAGACGAAGGCTAAAACAAATGGACCGACACTAGCCTCGATGAGCATCTCAAGTACCTAAAGGATGTTCTTCCCTTGGGTAATCTATGTCCTACTAGTGTTGATGAGGCCAAGAAGATCGTGTGCCCTCTTGATCGCCACACGTTAGATACCATGCATGCATCAACGATTGCATAATTTATCGGAAGAACCTTGAGAAAAAACAAGCTGTCCGGTGTGCAATGCTTCTCGATACAAGAAGGCCGGAAGAAATGTCCCCGTAAAGTTGTATGGTACTTACCGATCACTCCCGTCTCAGAGGTATTTTGTAGATCCCAAGGAAGCAAAGCTAATGCTTGCCGCACGCGGAGAGGAAGAAGCGGGGCGATGGAGATGATCCGGTGAGACACGTGAAGGATGGAAGCCCGATGGAGCGTTGAACAGCTTCTATCGGTATTTTGAATGTGATGCAAGGAACATCGTGCTCGTGGCGTGTACCGATGGCATGAATCCGTTTGGCAACGTAACACCAACCATAGTACATGGCCCGTGTTTGTATGGATGTACAACCTCCCCCCTGGTTGTGCATGAAATCGAAGTACATTCACATGAGCATGCTTATTCAAGGGCCAAAACAACCAGGAAATAATATTAATTTGTATCGGGGCTACTTCAAGAGGAGTTAGACACGTTATGGAAAACACCGGCCAAGACATGGGGCGCTTGACAAAGGTGAGTATTTCAACATGAGAGCCGCGCTGATCACGACAGTGCAGGACTATCTCGGTTACGGATATGTGGCAGGCTAGGTGTGCCATGGATATTGTGGATGCATGCGGTGCATGGATGATACAACGTCTCGGCAGCTAACGTCAAGGAAAGATGGTGGAGTGCAGGAAAATCGTGTACATGGGGCATCGAAGATGGCTTGAACAGACGACCCGTGGAGAAACCGTGGAGATCTATTCAATGGTCACGCTGAGCATCGAGGACCTCCACGTAAGCGGGCGGTGCGAAATCGATGAGCTGTTGAAAAACTGGAATGAGTGCCCACGCCGGGAAAGAGCGATGAGAAAGGCGCCGAGAGCTGCTGAAGGTATGGAAGGCGAGGTCGTGTTCGGGACTTGAGTATGGCACAAACTCGATACACCTCATTGCCTAGATCAAATGCATATCTGTAAGAATGTCCTTGAGAGCTTGCTCGCAACACCGATGAACATGCCGGATAAGACCAAGGATGGGCGAAGGCAAGAAAAGACTTGCAAGATTTGAAACTCGGGAAGATCGCACATGCCGCCCGTAAAATGTCGACGAGAGGCAGAGGCGGAGGCAGAGGTGCGGAGAAGAAGGAAAGAAATTAAAGAAAGAAGATTATTGCCCCCCCTCTTGCTTCACCTTAAGTCGGCTGAGATCAATCAATTCTTTAAGTGCCTTACGGGAGTGAAAGTTAGTTCCGATTCTTGTGGCAAGATAAGCGAGATATCTAGACACGGACAAGAAAAGGTTCAGCGGGATGAAGTCTCATGACTGTCATGTGATGATGATGCAGATACTACCTGTTGCCCTTAGAGGGATAATGGACAAGCACGTCCGTGACACGCTTATTGGTCTCTGCAACTTTTTTGATGTCATCTCTCAAAAGTCGATCAGTGTGAAGCAGCTCCAAAGGCTACAGGAAGAGATCGTTGTGATACTGAATGAGCTTGAGATGTACTTCCCGCCCGCGTTCTTCGACGTGATGGTGCATCTGTGTGTCCATATTGTGGATGACATAATAGACTGGGCCGTCATTCCTGCACAACATGATGCCGTTTGAGAGGATGAATGGGATCATCAAAGGATTCGTTCGTAACATGTCCCGTCCGGATGGAAGCATCGTCCAGGGCTATTTGGAACAAGAGTGCATCTCTTTCTGTGAGAATTTTCTATATGGCGCAGACCAGCCGCCTGGTGTTAGTGTTGGTTTGCCCGTTAACAAGCACGATGGGAGGCTCGAAGGAGATGGTCACTTTATGCGATCGCGGTGTTGGGGAGCGAGTAATTTCAAAAAATTCCTACGCACACGCAAGATCATGGTGATGCATAGCGAGAGGGGAGAGTGTTGTCTACGCCCTCGAGACCCGGCGGAAGCGATCTGGCGTAGAGGAAGTAGTCGACGTTCTCCTCGCGATCCGACCGATCCGGCGCCGTTCCTCCGGCGCCCCGAGTTCTTGACACACGTACAGCTCGATGGCGTCCCTCGTACTCCGATCCAGCCGAGTGTCGAGGAGAGTTCGTCAAGACGACGGCGTGGTGGCGATCTTGATGTTCTATCGGCGCAGGCTTCGCCTAAGCAGCGACGATATGACCGAGGTGGAATATGGTGGAGGGGGCACCGACACGGCTAAGGAGCGATCCGTAGATCAAACTTGTGTGTTCTAGGGTGCCCCCTGCCCCGTATATAAAGGAGGGAGGGGGAGGTGCGGCCGGCCCAAGGAGGCGCGGAGGAGTCCTACTCCCAGGGAGTAGGACTCCCCTCCTTTCCTAGTTGGAGTAGGATTGGGGAGGGAAGAGAAAAGGGCGCGCCCCTCCTTGTCCTATTCGGACTAGGGGAGGGGCGCGCGGCCTGCCCTGGCCGCCCCTCCTCTTCTCCTCGAGGCCCACTAAGGCCCATTTAGTTCCCGGGGTTCCGTAACCTCCGGTACTCCGATAAATTCCGCTTTCACCGGAACCATTCCGAACTCCAAATATAGGCTTCCAATATATCAATCTTTATGTCTCGACCATTTCGAGACTCCTCGTCATGTCCATGATCACATCCGGGACTCCGAACTTCTTCGCTACATCAAAATACATAAACTCATAATAACTGTCATCGAAACCTTAAGCGTGCGGACCCTACGGTTCGAGAACAATGCAGACATGACCGAGACACGTCTCCGGTCAATAACCAATAGCGGGACCTGGATGCCCATATTGGCTCCTACATATTCTACGAAGATGTTTATCGGTCAGACCGCATAACAACATACGTTTGTTCCCTTTGTCATCGGTATGTTACTTGCCCGAGATTCGATCGTCGGTATCCAATACCTAGTTCAATCTCGTTACCGGCAAGTCTCTTTACTCGTTCCGTAATACATCATCTCACAACTAACTCATTAGTTGCAATGCTTGCAAGGCTTAAGTGATGTGCATTACCGAGAGGGCCCAGAGATACCTCTCCGACAATCGGAGTGACAAATCCTAATCTCAAATCGCCAACCCAACATCTGCCTTTGGAGACACCTGTAGTACTCCTTTATAATCACCCGATTCGTTGTGACGTTTGGTAGTACCAAAGTGTTCCTCCGCAAGCGGGAGTTGCATAATCTCATAGTTACAGGAACATGTATAAGTCATGGATAAAAGCGGTAGCAACATACTAAACGATCGTGTGCTAAGCTAATGGAATGGGTCATGTCAATCAGATCATTCTACTAATGATGTGACCTTGTTAGTCAAATAACAACTCTTTGTTTATGGTCAGGAAACATAACCATCTTTGATTAACAAGCTAGTCTAGTAGAGGCATACTAGTGACATATTGTTTGTCTATGCATTCACACATGTATCATGTTTCCGGTTAATACAATTCTAGCATGAATGATAAACATTTATCATGATATGAGGAAATATATAATAACTTTATTATTGCCCCTAGGGCATATTTCCTTCAGTCTCCCACTTGCACTAGAGTCAATAATCTAGATCACATCACCATGTGATTAACATCGATATTTCACATCATCATGTGATTAACACCCATAGTTCACATCGCCATGTGACCAACACCCAAAGGGTTTACTAGATTATGTAATCTAGTTCACATCGCTATGTGATTAACACCCAAAGAGTACTAAGGTGTGATCATGTTTTGCTTGTGAGAGAGTCTTAGTCAGCGGGTCTTTTACATTCAGATCCGTTATGTATTTTGCAATTTTCTATGTCTACAATGCTCGCATGCGAAGCTACTCTAGCTAATTGCTCCCACTTTCAATATGTATCTAGATCGAGACTTAGAGTCATCGGATCGGTGTCAAAACTTGCATCGGCGTAACCCTTTACGATGAACCTTTTGTCACTTCCATAATCGAGAAACATATCCTTATTCTACTAAGGATAATTTTGACCATTGTCCGATGATCTACTCCTAGATCACTATTGTACTCCCTTGCCAAACTCAGTGCAGGGTATACAATATATCTGGTACACATCATGGCATACTTTATAGAACCTATGGCCAAGGCATAGGGAATGACTTTCATTCTCTTTCTATCTTCTGCCGTGATCGGGTTTTGAGTCTTACTCAATTTCACACCTTGTAACACAGGCAAGAACTCTTTCTTTGACTGTTACATTTTGAACTACTTCAAAATCTTGTCAAGGTATGTACTTCATTGAAAAAACTTATCAAGCATCTTGATCTATCTCTATAGATCTTGATGCTCAATATGTAAGCAGCTTCACCGAGGTCTTTCTTTGAAAAACTCCTTTCAAACACTCCTTTATGCTTTGCAAAATAATTCTACATTATTTCCGATCTACAATATGTCATTCACATATACTTATCGAAATCTTGTAGTGCTCCCACTCACTTTCTAGTAAATACAGGCTTCTTTGCAAGTCTGTATAAACTATATCTTTGATCAACTTATCAAAGCGTATATTCCAACTCGAGATGCTTGCACCAGTCCATAGATGCACATTTTGTTAACACCTTTAGGACCGACAAAACCTCTTGGTTGCATCACATACAACTCTTCTTTAATAACTCCATTAAGGAATGCAGTTTTGTTTATCCATTTGCCGATTTCATAAAATCGGCAATTGCTAACATGATTCGGACAGACTTTTAAGCATCGATCTGAGTGAGAAAATCTCATTGTATTCAACATCTTGAACTTTGTCAAAAACCTTTTCGACAAGTCTAGCTTTGTAGATAGTAACACTACTATCAGCGTCCGTCTTCCTCTTGAAGATCCATTTATTTTCTATGGCTTGCCGATCATCGGCAACTCCACCAAAGTCCACACTTTGTTCTCATACATGGATCTCATCTCAGATTTCATGGCCCAAGCCATTTCGCGGAATCTGGGCTCATCATCGCTTCCTCATAGTTCGTAGGTTCATCATGGTCTAGTTACATGACTTCGAACAGGATTACCGTACCACTCAGTGCGGATCTCACTCTGGTTTACCTACGAGATTCGGTAGTAACTTGATCTGAAGTTACATGATCATCATCATTAGCTTCCTCACTAATTGGTGTAGTAGTCACAGGAACAAATTTCTGTGATGAACTACTTTCCAATAAGGGAGAAGGTACAATTACCTCATCAAGTTCTACTTTCCTCCCACTCACTTCTTTCGAGAGAAACTCCTTATCTAGAAAGGATCCATTTTCAGCAACGAAAATCTTGCTTTAGGATCTGTGATAGAAGGTGTACCCAACAGTTTCCTTTGGGTATTCTATGAAGACGCACTTCTCCGATTTGGGTTTGAGCTTATCAGGATGAAACTTTTCACATAAGCATCGCAGCCCCAAACTTTTAAGAAAGCGATAACTTTGGTTTCTTGCTAAACCACAGTTCATATAGTGTCGTCTCAGCAGTTTAGATGGTGCCCTATTTAACGTGAATGCAGCTGTCTCTAATGCATGATCCCAAAAGCGATATTGGTAAATCGGTAAGAAACATCATAGATTGTACTATATCCAATAAAGTACGGTTATGACGTTCGGACACACCATTATGATGTGATGTTCCAGGTGGCATGAATTTGTGAAACTATTCCACATTGTTTTAATTGAAGACCAAACTCGTAACTCAAATATTCATCTCCACGATCAGATCGCAGAAACTTTATTTTCTTGTCACGATGATTTTCCACTTCACTCTGAAATTCTTTGAACATTTCAACTATTTCAGACTTATGTTTCATCAAGTAGATATAGCCATATCTGCTCAAATCATCTTGTGAAGGTCAGAAAATAACGATACTTGCCACAAGCATCAACACTCATTGGATCGCATACATCGGTATGTATTATTTCCAACAAGTCGGTAGCTTGTTCCATTGTTCCGAGAAGCGGAGTTTTAGTCATCTTGACCAAAAGGCACGGTTCGCAAGCATCAAGTGATTCATAATCAAGTGATTCCAAAATCCCATCAGCATGGAGTTTCTTTATCGCTTTACACCAATATGACCTAAGCGGCGAGTGCCACAAATAAGTTGCACTATCATTATTAACTTTGCATCTTTTGGTTTCAATATTATGAATATGTGTATCACTACGATCGAGATCCCATGAACCATTTTCATTGGGTGTGTAACCATATAAGGTTTTATTCATGTAAGCAGAATAACAGTTTATTCTCTTACTTAAATGAATAACCGTATTGCAATAAACATGATCAAATCATATTCATGCTCAACGCAAACACCAAATAACATTTATTTAGGTTCAACACTAATCCCGAAAGTATAGGGAGTGTGCGATGATGATTATATCAATCTTGAAACTACTTTCAACACACATCGTCACTTCACTCTTAACTAGTTTACATTTATACGCAACTCCGTTTGAGTTACTACTCTTAGCAACTGAACCAGTACCAAATACCGAGGGTTGCTATAAACACTAGTAAAGTACACATTCATAACATGTATATCAAATATACCTTTGTTTACTTTGCCATCCTTCTTATCCGCCAAATACTTGGGGTAGTTACGCTTCGATAACCAGTTCCTTTGCGGTAGAAGCACTTAGTCTCAGGCTTAGGTCCAGACTTGGGCTTCTTCACTTGAGCAGCAACTTGCTTGCCGTTCTTCTTGAAGTTCCCTTCTATCCCTTTGCCCTTTTCTTGAAACTAGTGGTCTTGTTAACCATCAACACTTGATGTTCTTTCTTGATTTCTACCTTCATCGATTTCATCATCATGAAAAACAAGGGAATCATTTTTATCATCCCTTGTATACTATAGTTCATCACGAAGTTCTACTAATTTGGTGATGGTGACTAGAGAATTCTGTCAATCACTATCTTATCTGGAAGATTAACTCCCACTTGATTCAAACGATTGTAGTACCCAGACAATCTGAGCACATGCTCACTAGTTTGAGCGATTCTCCTCCATCTTTTAGCTATAGAACTTGTTGGAGACTTCATATCTCTCAACTCGGGTATTTGCTTGAAATATTAACTTCAATTCCTGGAACATCTCATATGGTCCATGATGTTCAAAACATCTTTGAAGTCGATTCTAAGCCATAAAGCATAGTGCACAAAACTATCAAGTAGTCATCGTATTGAGCCAAGCCAAGCGTTCATAACGTCGCATACGCTCCTGCAATAGGTCATCACCTAGCGGTGCATTAAGGACATAATTCTTCTGTGCAGCAGTGAGGATAAACCTCAGATCACGGATCCAATCCGCATCATTGCTACTAACATTTTTCAACACAGTTTTCTCTAGGAACATATCAAAAATAAACATATGAAAGCAACAACGCGAGCTATTGATCTACAACATGGTTTGCAAAATACTACCAGGACTAAGTTCATGATAAATTTAAGTTCAATTAATCATATTACTTAAGAACTCCCACTTAGACAGACATCTCTCTAGTCATCTAAGTGATCACGTGATCCAAATCAACTAAACCATAACCGATCATCACTTGAGATGGAGTAGTTTTCAATGGTGAACATCATTATGTTGATCATATCTACTATATGATTCACGCTCGACCTTTCGGTCTCCGTGTTCCGAGGCCATATCTGCATATGCTAGGCTCGTCAAGTATAACTTGAGTATTCCGCGTGTGCAAAACTGGCTTGCACCCGTTGTAGATGGACGAGAGCTTATCACACCCGATCATCACGTGGTGTGCAGGCACGACGAACTTTGGCAGCGGTGCATACTCGGGAGAACACTTCTTGATAATTTAGTGAGAGATCATCTTATAATGCTACCGTCAATCAAAGCAAGATAAGATGCATAAAGGATAAACATCACATGCAATCAATATAAGTGATATGATATGGCCATCATCTTCTTGTGCTTGTGATCTCCATCTCGCAGCACCACCATGATCACCATCGTCACGGTAGCGACACCTTGATCTCCATCGTAGCATCGTTGTCGTCTCGCCAATCTTATGCTTCTCGACTATCGCTACCGCTTAGTGATAAAGTAAAGCATTACTGAAGCGATTGCATTGCATACAATAAGCGACAACCATATGGCTCCAGCCGATTGCCGATAACCGGTTACAAAACATGATCATCTCATACAATAAAATATAGCATCACGTCTTGACCATATCACATCACAACATGCCCTGCAAAAACAAGTTAGGCGTCCTCTACTTTGTTGTTGCAAATTTTACGTGGCTGCTACGGGCTTAAGCAAGAACTAGTCTCACCACGCATCAAAACCACAGCGATACTTCGTCAAATAGACTCCGTTTAACCTTCTCAAGGACCGGGCGTAGCCACACTCAGTTCAACTAAAGTGAGAGAGACAGACACCCACCGGTCACCTTTAAGCAGCGAGTGCTCGTGGCGGTGAAACCAGTCTCGCGTAAGCGTCTGGCGTAATGTCGGTCGGCCGCTTCATCTCACAATACCGCTGAACCAAAGTATGACATGCTGGTAGGTAGTATGACTTGTATCGCCCACAACTCACTTGTGTTCTACTCGTGCAAAACATCAAACCATAAAAACCTAGGCTCGGATGCCCTTTGTTGGGGAGCGTAGTAATTTCAAAAATTTCCTACGCACACGCAAGATCATGGTGATGCATAGCAACGAGAGGGAGAGTGTTGTCTCACGTACCCTCGTAGACCCAAGCGAAGCGATCTGGCGTAGAGGAAGTAGTCGACGTTCTCCTCGCGATCCGACCGATCCGGCGCCGTTACTCGGCGCCCCGAGTTCTTGACACACGTACAGCTCGATGGCGTCCCTCGTACTCCGATCCAGCCGAGTGTCGAGGAGAGTTCCGTCGAGACGATGGCGTGGTGGCGATCTTGATGTTCTACCGGCGCAGGGCTTCGCCTAAGCTTCGCGACGATATGACCGAGGTGGAATATGGTGGAGGGGGGCACCGCACACGGCTAAGGAACGATCCGTAGATCAAACTTGTGTGTTCTAGGGTGCCCCCCTGCCCCCGTATATAAAGGAGGGAGGGGGGAGGTGCGGCCGGCCCAAGGGAGGCGCGCCGGAGGAGTCCTACTCCCACCGGGAGTAGGACTCCCCCCCTTTCCTAGTTGGAGTAGGATTGGGGGAGGGGGAAGAAAGGGGCGCCGCCCCCCCCTCCTTGTCCTATTCGGACTAGGGGGAGGCGCGCCTGCCCTGGCCGGCCCCTCCTCTTCTCCCTCGAGGCCCACTAAGGCCCATTTAGTTCCGGGGGTTCGGTAACCTCCGGTACTCGATAAATTCCGTTTTCACCGGAACCATTCCGAACTCCAAATATAGGCTTCAATATATCAATCTTTATGTCTCGACCATTTCGAGACTCCTCGTCATGCCCGTGATCACATCCGGGACTCGAACTTCTTGGTACATCAAAATACATAAACTCATAATAAGCATCATCGAAACCTTAAGCGTGCGGACCCTACGGTTCGAGAACAATGTAGACATGACCGAGACACGACTCGGTCAATAACCAATAGCGGGACCTGGATGCCCATATTGGCTCCTACATATTCTCGAAGATCTTTATCGGTCAGACCGCATAACAACATCGTTTGTTCCTTTGTCATCGGTATGTTACTTGCCCGAGATTCGATCGCGGTATCAATACCTAGTTCAATCTCGTTACCGGCAAGTCTCTTTACTCGTTCAAGTAATACATCATCTCACAACTAACTCATTAGTTGCAATGCTTGCAAGGCTTAAGTGATGTGCATTACCGAGAGGGCCAGAGATACCTCTCCGACAATCGGGTGACAAATCCTAATCTCGAAATCGCCAACCCAACATCGCCTTTGGAGACACACTGTAGTACTCCTTTATAATCACCCGATTCACGTTGTGACGTTTGGTAGTACCAAAGTGTTCCTCCGCAAGCGGGAGTTGCATAATCTCATAGTTACAGGAACATGTATAAGTCATGGATAAAAGCAGTAGCAACATACTAAACGATCGTGTGGTAAGCTAATGGAATGGGTCATGTCAATCAGATCATTCTACTAATGATGTGACCTTGTTAATCAAATAACAACTCTTTGTTTCTGGTCAGGAAACATAACCATCTTTGATTAACAAGCTAGTCTAGTAGAGGCATACTAGTGACATATTGTTTGTCTATGCATTCACACATGTATCATGTTTCCGGTTAATACAATTCTAGCATGAATGATAAACATTTATCATGATATGAGGAAATATATAATAACTTTATTATTGCCTCTAGGGCATATTTCCTTCAGCAGGGAACTGCACGTGGCATACTCAGATCGATGCAGCGATTTTGACAGAGCAAACTTGGTAGTTCTACAACACCTAGACGGGGTAGATCCTTTCGTGGCACTGCACAAAGAAATTATCGCAAAGAAGTATCGTGACGGGGGTATGCGGGGCCGGACGCCTTGAAGTTACTAGAGAGCACAACTCCACTTTCTGCATTGGTTCAAAGAGCATATTATTGCTAATCCCGGAGGAGGGCTCTAAGGACGGATTGCTCATATCGCCTTAGCACATGGCCCTCGCCCAACCTCGTAACCTATCGGGCATATGATATCAACGGATACACGTTCTACAGAGGCAAAAGATATGGACGGTGATGATCGAGAACTCGGGGATGACGATGGAATGCATGACCGGCGGCGACAACGGCACAACCGAGCGATTTTATGGAAGGTCGAGGAGATCTAGGAGCTTGACTACTCTGGACTGCACAACACGACGATGTTACGTGTCGGATGGGCTAAGAATGTCGAAGAGAAAGCCGGATGTTCACTACCATGACTATACCCGACGCCAAGAGCGCTACCGTCAGCGCTATCGCAAAAAGCGAGCCATGGGTACACGCTAAGCACGTGACACAATGCTTCTTCATAAACGACCCACGCTATCCCAGCCGTGTTGTCATGAGGAGAGGCAAAAGGAACATCATTGGAATGGATGGAGTCGCCAGCGAGGAAGACTATGATCGTCTGACGCAACCCAATGAGGAAGATGGCGATGATGATGAAGTATCGTCAAAAGAAGAATCAATACTACATTACCTAAGAAAAATCGCACTCCATGGAAAAGGCAAAGTCACAATGAGGGGCTCAATTATTCTTGACGAACAAGAAGGAAAGAAGCTGACTCAAAGCGAAAGCGTCGGCACTAAGGAAGCGTATGTTATGGGTCCAATGATGTGTAATATATATATGTTCCTATTTTGTATACACACTTAGCCATATGATGTGTAATATATATGTTCCTATTGTGCATACATATTTAACCGTCAAATGATGCAATATATATCGCCCTCCCTTCGTTCATTGCCCTCGGGAAATAAAAGTGGGATAAAATAAAGGAAAAGAAAAATAAAACTGGCGATGGCGACGGCGAGAGTAGCGTTTCCACAAAACCGCTGCTGCTACATACCATACTAGTAGCGCGTTTCTTATAAACCGCTGCCGCTACGCACCATAGTAGTAGCGTGTTTCCCATAAAGCGCTGCAGCTACAGATCATAGTAGTAGCGGCGTTACGACGCGCCATCGCTACGCCCACTTAACCCAAAATTCTCACACGCCTTGACTTCATCCGCCACATTTCCCCCAAATCCCCACTCTCTCCGGCCCCGTCGCTCCGCCGCGCCCGACCTGGCCCGGCGCTTCGCCCCGACTCAAGGCGGCGCGGCGCTAGCCTCGCTTCGCTCCCGTCTGCCCGCGACCCGACTCCAGCCTTTCGACCCGACTCGGTAGCGCTCGACCCATTTCAAGCGCTTGCCCCCGACCCGGCGCGCTCGCCCCGACCCGTCGGCCCTCGCCTCCTCCTCGCCCTGCACTCTCTGTAAACCCCCCTCTCTGCTAGGTTCTTCATGTTAATTAATTAGGTTATCTATTTAGTTATGAATTTAGCTAGGTTTCAAAATTAGCTGAATTTATATGGAAATTTGAACTGGACATGTGATATGTGCATATGTCATGTTTTGGACATGTCATGTTTGGAAAATGATCCGAGTGGCCTATGTTACATGAAATGTTGATTCATTTCGTTTGGTGAATTTCAGCGCTCGATATGTCCATTTTTAGCAAAGGTCATGCGAAATTTCCGTGAATAAAGGCATGATTTGTGCTACATAGTTGGCATATCAGTCTTGGCACATAGATTTCTTTTTACGTCATTTCTCATTTATTCATACTTTTAGAAATAAATGAGGCCACTTAATCATAGGAAACATGTCGAACAACGAAGAAACTGGGCCTTTTGACCAAGATGCAGACGAGATGGATTATGATGGTGAACAAGAGTACCTCGACTATTTGACTACTAAGCAAGGTTTGCAGTTCGGCCTCGATGATGGTATTGACGCCGACATCGACACCGACGGTGCCGGCACCGACGGCGCCGGCACCGATGGCGGCGCCGAGACCGGTGGGGAAGGTACCGGCGGGGAAGGTACCGACCCCGATACCGATACCGAAAAGAGGAAGCATAAGAAGCAGAGGATACGAAAACCTAACAAACTAGGGATTGGACGACTTGTGATCACAAAGATGGCACCTGGCAAGTTTGAGCCGTTAGAGCCGGAAGAACCTCGCAAGTGCTATGGGAACCAAGTAGGATGCATCCTACGGGAATGCGTGAGCATCAACGACGATGACTTAAGGAGTAAAGAACATTTGACGCAGTTGCTCCTAACGAAGTTGCACAAGAGATTCAAGTTCCCCGACCGGGATGATAACATAGAACAACCGTGGGATGATCCGAAGATGAAAAAGATTAACAATCACGCCATGGGCATGTTCAGCAATGATTTGGCCTCCTCGAAAGGGAGGGTGAAACGAGCTATTGAGGCTGATGTGTTGGGGAGCGAGTAATTTCAAAAATTTCCTACGCACACGCAAGATCATGGTGATGTATAGCGAGAGGGAGAGTGTTGTCTACGCCCTCGTAGACCCGAAGCGAAGCGATCTGGCGTAGAGGAAGTAGTCGACGTTCTCCTCGCGATCCGACCGATCCGGCGCCGTTACTCGGCGCCCCAGTTCTTGACACACATACAGCTCGATGGCGTCCCTCGTACTCGATCCAGCCGAGTGTCGAGGGAGAGTTTCGTCAAGACGACGGCGTGGTGACGATCTTGATGTTTCACCGGCGCAGGGCTTCGCCTAAGCTTCATGACGGTATGACCGAGGTGGAATATGGTGGAGGGGCACGCGCACACGGCTAAGAGCGATCCAAAGATCAAACTTGTATGTTCTAGGGTGCCCCCTGCCCCGTATATAAAGGAGGGAGGGGGAGGCCGGCCTAGCTAGGAGGCGGCGCCGGGAGGAGTCCTACTCCTACTGGGAGTAGGACTCCCCCTTCCTAGTTGGATTAGGTTTGGGGGAGGGGAAGAGGAGAGGCGCCGCCTCCTTGTCCTATTCGGACTGGGGGAGAGGCGTGTGCCACCTCCTGGCCGGCCCCTCCTCTTCTCCCTCGAGGCCCACCGAGGCCCATTTACCTCCCGGGGGGTTCCGGTAACCTCCCGGTTTTCCGGTAAATTCCGTTTTGCCCGGAACCATTCCGAACTCCAAACATAGGCTTCCAATATATCAATCTTTATGTCTCGACCATTTCGAGACTCCTCGTCATTCCGTGATCACATCAGGGACTCGAACTTCTTGGTACATCAAAATACATAAACTCATAATAAGCATCATCGAAACCTTAAGCGTGCGGACCCTACGGTTCGAGAACAATGTAGACATGACCTAGAACTATTCACGGTCAATAACCAATAGCGGGACCTGGATGCCCATATTGGTTCCTACATATTCTCGAAGATCTTTATCGGTCAGACCGCATAACAACATCGTTGTTCCTTTGTCATCGGTATGTTACTTGCCCGAGATTTGATCGTCGGTATCAATACCTAGTTCAATCTCGTTACCAGCAAGTCTCTTTACTCGTTCGTAATACATCATCTCACAACTAACTCATTAGTTGTAGTGCTTGCAAGGCTTAAGTGATGTGCATTACCGAGAGGGCCAGAGATACCTCTCCAGACAATCGGAGTGACAAAATCTAATCTCAAATCGCCAACCCAACATCTACCTTTGGAGACACTGTAGTACTCCTTTATAATCACCCGATTACGTTGTGACGTTTGGTAGCACCAAAGTGTTCCTCCGTAGCAGGAGTTGCATAATCTCATAGTTATAGGAACATGTATATGTCATGGATAAAAGCAGTAGCAACATACTAAGCGATCGTGTGCTAAGCTAATGGAATGGGTCATGTCAATCAGATCATTCTACTAATGATGTGACCTTGTTAATCAAATAACAACTCCTTGTTCATGGTTAGGAAACATAACCATCTTTGATTAACAAGCTAGTCTAGTAGAGGCATACTAGTGACATGTTGTTTTGTCTATGCATTCACACATGTATCATGTTTCCGTTAATACAATTCTAGCATGAATGATAAACATTTATCATGAAATAAGGAAATAAATAATAACTTTATTATTGCCTCTAGGGCATATTTCCTTGATCTCCCACTTGCACTAGAGTCAATAATCTAGATTACATAGTAATGATTCTAACACCCATGGAGTCTTGGTGCTGATCATGTTTTGCTCGTGGAAGAGGCTTAGTCAGCGGTGCGCAACATTCAGATCCGTATGTATCTTGCAAATCTCTATGTCTCCCACGGACTAAGTCCCGGATGGAATTGAAGCGTCTCTTGATGTGCTTGGTCCTCTTGTGAAATCTGGATTCCTTCGCTAAGGCAATTGCTCGATATTGTCACGAAGATTTTCATTGGACCCGATGCACTAGGTATGACACCTAGATCGGATATGAACTCCTTCATCGAGACTCCTTCATTAGCTGCTTCCGAAGCTGCTATGTATTCCGCTTCACATGTAGATCCCTTCTGACGCTTTGTTTAGAACTGCACCAACCGACAGCTCCTCCGTTTAGTGTAAATCGTATCCGGTCTGCGATTTAGAATTGTCCGGATCGATGTCAAAGCTTGCATCAGCGTAACCGCCACGATGAGCTCTTTGTCACCTCCATATCGAGAAACATATCCTTAGTCCTTTTCGGTATTTCGGGATGTTCTTGACCGCTGTCGATGATCCACTCTGGATTACTTTGGTACCTCCTGCTAGGCTTATAGCAAGGCACACATCGGTCTGGTACACAACATTGCATACATGATAGAGCCTATGGCTGAAGCATAGGAACATCTTTCATTTTCTCTATCTTCTGCAGTGGTGGGCATTGAGTCTTACTCAACTTCACACCTTGTAACACAGGCAAGAACCCTTTCTTTGCTTGATCCATTTTGAACTTCTTCAAAATTTTGTCAAGGTATGTGCTTTGTGAAAGTCCAATCAAGCGTCTTGATCTATCTCTATAGATCTTAATGCCCAATATGTAAGCAGCTTCACCGAGGTCTTTCATTGAAAACTCTTATTCAAGTATCCCTTTATGCTATCCAGAAATTCTATATCATTTCCAATCAGTAATATGTCATCTACATATAATATCGAAATGCTCTGAGCTCCCACTCACTTTCTTGTAAATCTGAGGCTTCTCCAAAAGTCTGTACAAACCCAAATGCTTTGATCACACTATCAAAGCGTTTATTCCAACTCGAGATGCTTGCACCAGTCCATAGATGGATCATTGGAGCTTGCACACTTTGTTAGCTCCTTTGGATCGATAAAACCTTCGGTTGCATCATATACAACTCTTCTTCCGTAAATCCATTCAGAATGCAGTCTTTACATCCATTTGCCAAATTTCATAATCATAAAATCGGCAATTGCTAACATGATTCGGACGGACTTAAGCATCGCCACGGGTGAGAAGGTCTCATCGTAGTCAATCCCTTGAACTTGTCGAAAACCTTTTGCGACAAGTCGAGCTTTATAGACAGTAACATTACCGTCAGCGTCAGTCTTCTTCTTGAAGATCCACTTGTTTTCTATTGCTTGCCTACCCTCGGGCAAGTCAACCAAAGTCCATACTTTGTTTTCATACATGGATCCCATCTCAGATTTCATGGCCTCAAGCCATTTTGCGGAATCTGGGCTCACCATCGCTTCTTCATAGTTCGTAGGTTCATCATGATCTAGTAGCATGACTTCCAGAACAGGATTACCGTACCACTCTAGTGCGGATCTTACTCTGGTTGATCTACGAGGTTCTGTAGTAACTTGATCTGAAGTTTCATGATCAACATCATCAACTTCCTCACTACTTGGTGTAGGTGTCTCAGAAACTGGTTTCTGCGACGAACTACTTTCAAGTAAGGGAGAAGGTACAATTACCTCATCAAGTTCCACTTTCCTCCCACTCACTTCTTTCGAGAGAAACTCCTTCTCTAGAAAGGATCCATTCTTAACAACGAATGTCTTGCCTTGGATCTGTGATAGAAGGTGTACCCAACTGTCTCCTTTGGGTATCCTATGAAGACACATTTCTCGATTTGGGTTCGAGCTTATCGGGTTGAAGCTTTTTCACATAAGCATCGCATCCCCAAACTTTAAGAAACGACAACTTTGGTTTCTTGCTAAACCATAGTTCATAAGGTGTCGTCTCAGCGGATTTTGACGGTGTTCTATTCGGTGTGAATGCGGCCGTCTCTAGAGCATAACCCCAAAAGCGATAGCGGTAAATCTGTAAGAGACATCATAGATCGCACCATATCTAGTAAAGTGCGATTCTGACGTTCGGACACACCATTACGTTGTGGTGTTCGGGTGGCGTGAGTTCGAAACTATTCGCATTGTTTCAAATGTAGACCAAACTCGTAACTCAAATATTCACCTCCACGATCGGATCGTAGAAATTTAATTTTCTTGTTACGATGATTTTCAACTTCACTCTGAAATTCTTTGAACTTTTCAAATGTTTCAGACTTATGTTTCATTAAGTAGATATACCCATATACGCTTAAGTCATCTGTGAAGGTGAGAAAATAACGATATCCGCCACGAGCCTCAACATTCATCGGACCACATACATACAGTATGTATGATTTCCAACAAATTTGTTGCTCTCTCCATAGTGGGAGAACGGTGTTCTAGTCATCTTGCCCATGAGGCACGGTTACATAAGTGCCAAGTGATTCATAATCAAGTGACTCCAAAAGTCCATCAATATGGAGTTTCTTCATGCGTTTTACACCGATATGACCTAAACGGCGGTGCCACAAATAAGTTGCACTATCATTATCAACTCTGCATCTTTTGGTTTCAACATTATGAATATGTGTATCACTACTATCGAGATTCATCAAAATAGACCACTCCTCAAGGGTGCATGACCATAAAAGATATTACTCATATAAATAGAACAACCATTATTCTCTGATTTAAATGAATAACCGTCTCGCATCAAACAAGATCCAGATATAATGTTCATGCTCAACGCAGCACCAAATAACAATTATTTAGGTCTAAAACTAATCCGAAGGTAGATGTAGAGGTAGCGTGCCGACCGCGATCACATCGACTTTGGAACCATTTCCCACGCGATCGTCACCTCGTCCTTTGCGGTGTTAAGCAATCCGTAGTCCTGTTTGAGTTGCAAATATTAGCAATGAACCGATATCAAATACCAGTGCTCTGCGAGCTCTAGTAAGGTACACATCAATAACATGTATATCACATATACCTTTGTTCACCTTGCCATCCTTCTTATCCGCCAAATACTTGGGGCAGTTCCGCTTCGGTGACCAGTCGCTTGCGGTAGAAGCACTCAGTTTCAGGTTTAGGGCCGACTTGGGTTTCTTCTCTGAGCAGCAACTTGCTTGTTGTTCTTCTTGAGATTCCTTCTTCTTCCCTTTGCCTTTCTTCTTGAAACTAGTGGTCTTATTGACCATCAACACTTGATGCTCCTTCTTGATTTCTACCTCCAGCCTTTAGCATTGCGAAGAGCTCGGTATAGTCTTTACTAACCCTTGCATATTATAGTTCATCACGAAGCCTTTGTAGCTTGGTGGTAGTGATTGGAGAATTACATCAATGACACAATCATCCGGAAGATTAACTCCCAATTGTGTCAAGTGATTATAGTACCCGGACATTACGAGTATGTGCTCACTAATGAACTATTCTCCTCCATCTTGCAGCTATAGAACTTATTGGAGACTTCATATCTCTCAATCCGGGCATTCTGTTGGAATATTAACTTCAACTCTGGAACATCTCATATGCTCCATGACGTTCAAAACGTCGTTGAAGTCCCGTTCTAAGCCGTAAAGCATGGCACCTTGAACTATAGAGTAGTCATCGACTTTGCTCGCCAGACGTTCACAACATCCGGCGTTGCTCAAAGAAGCGAGCTGTCACCTAGCGGTGCATCGGGACGTAGCTCTTACAGGCAGCAATGAGGATAATCCTCGAGTTACGGACCCGATCCGTGTAATTGCTACCATCATCTTTCAACTTTGCTTTCTCAAGGAGCGCATTAAAATTCAACGGAACAACAGACGAGCCATCTATCTACAATCAAACATAAACAAGCAAGATACTATCAGGTACTAAGTTCATGATAAATTTAAGTTCAATTAATCATATTACTTAAGAACTCCCACTTAGAAAGACATCTCTCTAGTCATCTAAGTGATCACGTGATCCAAATCAACTAAACCATAACCGATCATCACGTGAAATGGAGTAGTTTTCAATGGTGAACATCTTATGTTGATCATATCTACTATATGATTCACGCTCGACCTTTCGGTCTCCGTGTTCCGAGGCCATATCTGCATATGCTAGGCTCGTCAAGTTTAACCCGAGTATTCTGCGTGTGCAAAACTGGCTTGCACCCGTTGTAGATGGACGAGAGCTTATCACACCCGATCATCACGTGGTGTGCGGGCACGACGAACTTTGGCAACGGTGCATACTCGGGGAGAACACTTCTTGATAATTTAGTGAGAGATCATCTTATAATGCTACCGTCAATCAAAGCAAGATAAGATGCATAAAGGATAAACATCACATGCAAATCAATATAAGTGATATGATATGGTCATCATCATCTTGTGCTTCATGATCTCCATCTTGCAGCACCACCATGATCACCATCGTCACCGGCGCGACACCTTGATCTTCATCGTAGCATCGTTGTCGTCTCGCCAAACTTATGCTTCTCGACTATCGCTACCGCTTAGTGATAAAGTAAAGCATTACGAAGCATTGCATTGCATACAATAAGCGACAACCATATGGCTCCCGCCATTGCCGATAACCGGTTACAAAACATGATCATCTCATACAATAAAATATAGCATCACGTCTTGACCATATCACATCACAACATGCCTGCAAAAACAAGTTAGGCGTCCTCTACTTTGTTGTTGCAAATTTTACGTGGCTGCTACGGGCTTAAGCAAGATCCAGTCTCACCCACGCATCAAAACCACAGCGATACTTCGTCAAATAGACTCCGTTTTAACCTTCTCAAGGACCGGGCGTAGCCATACTCAGTTCAACTAAAGTGAGAGAGACAGCACCCACCGGTCACCTTTAAGCAGCGAGTGCTCGTGGCGGTGAAACCAGTCTCGCAGAAGCGTCACGCGTAATGTCGGTCAGGGCGCTTCATCTCACAATACCGCTGAACCAAAGTATGACATGCTGGTAGGTAGTATGACTTGTATCGCCCACAACTCACTTGTGTTCTACTCGTGCAAAACATCAAACCATAAAAACCTAGGCTCGATACCCTTTGTTGGGGAGCGTAGTAATTTCAAAAATTTCCCACGCACACGCAAGATCATGGTGATGTATAGCAACGAGAGGGAGAGTGTTGTCTACGCACCCTCGTGAGACCCAAGCGGAAGCGATCTGGCGTAGAGGAAGTAGTCGACGTTCTCCTCGCGATCCGACCGATCCCGCGCCGTTACTCCGCGCCCGAGTTCTTGACACACGACAGCTCGATGGCGTCCCTCGTACTCCGATCCAGCCGAGTGTCGAGGGAGAGTTTCGTCAAGACGACGGCGTGGTGACGATCTTGATGTTTCACGGCGCAGGGCTTCGCTAAGCTTGCGACGGTATGACCGAGGTGGAATATGGTGGAGGGGGCACCGACACGGCTAAGGAACGATCCAAAGATCAAACTTGTGTGTTCTAGGGTGCCCCCTGCCCGTATATAAAGGAGGGAGGGGGAGGCCGGCCGGCCTAGCTAAGCGGCGCGGGAGGAGTCCTACTCCTCACAGAGTAGGACTCCCCCCTTCCTAGTTGGATTAGGTTTGGGGGAGGGGGGAGAGGAGGCGCCGCCTCCTTGTCCTATTCGGACTGGGGGGAGGCCGCGCCACCTCTGGCCGGCCCTCCTCTTCTCCCTCGAGGCCCATCGAGGCCCATTTACCTCCGGGAGTTCCAGTAACCTCCGGTTTTCCAGTAAATTCCGTTTTGCCGGAACCATTCGAACTCCAAACATAGGCTTCCAATATATCAATCTTTATGTCTCGACCATTCCGAGACTCCTCGTCATGTCCGTGATCACATCCGGACTCGAACTTCTTGGTACATCAAAATACATAAACTCATAATAATCGCCATCGAAACCTTAAGCGTGCGGACCCTACGGTTCGAGAACAATGTAGACATGACCTAGAACTATTCACGGTCAATAACCAATAGCGGGACCTGGATGCCCATATTGGTTCCTACATATTCTACGAAGATCTTTATCGGTCAGACCGCATAACAACATCGTTGTTCCCTTTGTCATCGGTATGTTACTTGCCCGAGATTTGATCGTCGGTATCAATACCTAGTTCAATCTCGTTACGGCAAGTCTCTTTACTCGCTCGTAATACATCATCTCACAACTAACTCATTAGTTGTAGTGCTTGCAAGGCTTAAGTGATGTGCATTACCGAGAGGGCCCAGAGATACCTCTCCAGACAATTGGAGTGACAAAATCTAATCTCGAAATACGCCAACCCAACATCTACCTTTGGAGACACCTGTAGTACTCCTTTATAATCACCCGATTACGTTGTGACGTTTGGTAGCACCAAAGTGTTCCTCCGTAAACGGAGTTGCATAATCTCATAGTTACGAGAACATGTATATGTCATGGATAAAAGCGGTAGCAACATACTAAGCGATCGTGTGCTAAGCTAATGGAATGGGTCATGTCAATCAGATCATTCTACTAATGATGTGACCTTGTTAATCAAATAACAACTCCTTGTTCATGGTTAGGAAACATAACCATCTTTGATTAACAAGCTAGTCTAGTAGAGGCATACTAGTGACATG
>CM038146.1:30290318-30440048 GCA_021437245.1 Aegilops speltoides | reverse complement strand
ATGATGTGTAATATATATGTTCCTATTGTGCATACATATTTAACCGTCAAATGATGCAATATATATCGCCTCCCTTCGTTCACTGCCCTCGGAAATAAAAGTGGGATAAAATAAAGGAAAAGAAAAATAAAAACTGGCGAGAGCGGCGGCAGTAGCAGCGCTTCCACAAAACCGCTGCTGCTACATACCATACTAGTAGCGCGTTTCTTATAAACCGCTGCCGCCACGCACCATAGTAGTAGCGTGTTTCCCATAAAGCGCTGCAGCTACTAGAGATCATAGTAGTAGCGCGTTACGACATAACGCGCCATTGCTACGCCCACTTAACCCAAAATTCTCACACGCCTACCTTCATCCGCCACATTTCCCCAAATCCCCACTCTCTCCGGCCCCGTCGCTCCGCCAAGGCCGACCGGCCCAGCGCTCGCCTCGACTGCCTTGGCGCCAGCGCCAAGGGCCTTCGCCCGGCCCGCGACCCGACTCAGCCTCTCGACCCGACTCAAGGCTGACTCGACTCGACCTCGACCGGCGCTTGCCCCAGACCCGGCGCTCGCCCGACCCGTCGGCCTCGCCTCCCTCCTCGCCCCTGCACTCTCCCCCCCTCTGCTAGGGTTCTTCATGTTAATTAATTAGGTTATCTATTTAGTTATGAATTTAGCTAGGTTTCAAAATTAGCTGAATTTATATGGAAATTTGAACTGGACATGTGATATGTGCATATGTCATGTTTTGGACATGTCATGTTTGGAAAATGATCCGAGTGGCCTATGTTACGCCGAAATGTTGATTCATTTCCGTTTCGGTGAATTTCAGGCGCTCGATATGTCCATTTTTTAGCAAAGGTCATGCCGAAATTTCCCGTGAATAAAGGCATGATTTGTGCTACATAGTTGGCATATCGAGTGCTGGCACATAGATTTCTTTTTACGTCATTTCTCATTTATTCATACTTTTAGAAATAAATGAGGCCACTTAATCATAGGAAACATGTCGAACAACGAAGAAACTGGGCCTTCTGACCAAGATGCAGACGAGATGGATTATGATGGTGAACAAGAGTACCTCGACTATTTGACTGCTAAGCAAGGTTTGCAGTTCGGCCTCGATGATGGTATTGACGCCGACATCGACACCGACGCAAAAGCCGGCACCGACGGCGCCGGCACCGATGGCGGCGCCGAGACGGTGGGGAAGGTATGCGGGAAGGTACCGACCCGATACCGATATCGAAAAGAGGAAGCATAAGAAGCAGAGGATACGAAAACCTAACAAACTAGGGATTGGACGACTTGTGATCACAAAGATGGCACCTGGCAAGTTTGAGCCGTTAGAGCCGGAAGAACCTCGCAAGTGCTATGGGAACCAAGTAGGATGCATCCTACGGAATTGTGAGCATCAACGAGCGATGACTTAAGGAGTAAAGAACATTTGACGCAGTTGCTCCTAACGGTTGCACAAGAGATTCAAGTTCCCGACCGGGATGATAACATAGAACAACCGTGGGATGATCCGAAGATGAAAAAGATTAACAATCACGCCATGGGCATGTTCAGCAATGATTTGGCCTCCTGGAAAGGGAGGGTGAAACGAGCTATTGAGGCTGATGTGTTGGGGAACGTAGTAATTTCAAAAAAATTTCCTACGCACACGCAAGATCATGGTGATGTATAGCAACGAGAGGGGAGAGTGTTGTCTCACGCACTCGTAGACCCGGCGGAAGCGATCTGGCGTAGAGGAAGTAGTCGACGTTCTCCTCGCGATCCGACCGATCCCGCGCCGTTACTCGGCGCCCGAGTTCTTGACACACATACAGCTCGATGACGTCCCTCGTACTCCGATCCAGCCGAGTGTCGAGGAGAGTTTCGTCAAGACGACGGCGTGGTGACGATCTTGATGTTTCACCGGCGCGAGGCTTCGCTTAAGCTTGCGACGGTATGACCGAGGTGGAATATGGTGGAGGGGGCACCGACACGGCTAAGGAACGATCCAAAGATCAAACTTGTGTGTTCTAGGGTGCCCCCTGCCCCGTGATATAAAGGAGGGAGGGGGAGGCCGGCCGGCCTAGCTAGGCGCGGGAGGAGTCCTACTCCGGGAGTAGGACTCCCCCCTTCCTAGTTGGATTAGGTTTGGGGAGGGGAAGAGGAGGCGCCGCCCCCTCCTGTCCTATTCGGACTGGGGGAGAGAGGCGCGCCACCTCCCTGGCCGGCCCTCCTCTTCTCCCTCGAGGCCCACCGAGGCCCATTTACCTCCCGGGGTTCCAGTAACCTCCGGTTTTCCCAGTAAATTCCGCTTTTGCCGGAACCATTCGAACTCCAAACATAGGCTTCCAATATATCAATCTTTATGTCTCGACCATTCCGAGACTCCTCGTCATGTCCGTGATCACATCCGGACTCAACTTCTTGGTACATCAAAATACATAAACTCATAATAAGCGCCATCGAAACCTTAAGCGTGCGGACCCTACGGTTCGAGAACAATGTAGACATGACCTAGAACTATTCACGGTCAATAACCAATAGCGGGACCTGGATGCCCATATTGGTTCCTACATATTCTACGAAGATCTTTATCGGTCGACCGCATAACAACATACGTTGTTCCCTTTGTCATCGGTATGTTACTTGCCCGAGATTTGATCGTCGGTATCCAATACCTAGTTCAATCTCGTTACAAGCAAGTCTCTTTACTCGCTCAGTAATACATCATCTCACAACTAACTCATTAGTTGTAGTGCTTGCAAGGCTTAAGTGATGTGCATTACCGAGAGGGCCCAGAGATACCTCTCCAGACAATCGGAGTGACAAAATCTAATCTCAAATACGCCAACCCAACATCTACCTTTGGAGACACCTGTAGTACTCCTTTATAATCACCCGATTACGTTGTGACGTTTGGTAGCACCAAAGTGTTCCTCCGGTAAACGGGAGTTGCATAATCTCATAGTTATAGGAACATGTATATGTCATGGATAAAAGCAGTAGCAACATACTAAACGATCGTGTGCTAAGCTAATGGAATGGGTCATGTCAATCAGATCATTCTACTAATGATGTGACCTTGTTAATCAAATAACAACTCCTTGTTCATGGTTAGGAAACATAACCATCTTTGATTAACAAGCTAGTCTAGTAGAGGCATACTAGTGACATGTTGTTTTGTCTATGCATTCACACATGTATCATGTTTCCAGTTAATACAATTCTAGCATGAATGATAAACATTTATCATGAAATAAGGAAATAAATAATAACTTTATTATTGCCTCTAGGGCATATTTCCTTGATCTCCCACTTGCACTAGAGTCAATAATCTAGATTACATAGTAATGATTCTAACACCCATGGAGTCTTGGTGCTGATCATGTTTTGCTCGTGGAAGAGGCTTAGTCAACGGGTGCGCAACATTCAGATCCGTATGTATCTTGCAAATCTCTATGTCTCCCACCGGACTAAGTCCGGATGGAATTGAAGCGTCTCTTGATGTGCTTGGTCCTCTTGTGAAATCTGGATTCCTTCGCTAAGGCAATTGCTCCAAAGATTGTCACGAAGATTTTCATTGGACCCGATGCACTAGGTATGACACCTAGATCGGATATGAACTCCTTCATCCGCACTCCTTCATTAGCTGCTTCCGAAGCTGCTATGTATTCCGCTTCACATGTAGATCCCGCCACGACGCTTTGTTTAGAACTGCACCAACCGACAGCTCCTCCGCTTAGTGTAAATACGATCCGGTCTGCGATTTAGAATTGTCCGGATCGAGTGTCAAAGCTTGCATCAACGTAACTGCCACGATGAGCTCTTTGTCACCTCCATATACGAGAAACATATCCTTAGTCCTTTTCGTATTTCAGATGTTCTTGACCGCTGTCCGATGATCCACTGGATTACTTTGGTACCTCCTGCTAGGCTTATAGCAAGGCACACATCAGGTCCGTACACAAGATTGCATACATGATAGAGCCTATGGCTGAAGCATAGGAACATCTTTCATTTTCTCTATCTTCTGCAGTGGTCGGGCATTGAGTCTTACTCAACTTCACACCTTGTAACACGTGCAAGAACCCTTTCTTTGCTTGATCCATTTTGAACTTCTTCAAAATTTTGTCAAGGTATGTGCTTTGTGAAAGTCCAATCAAGCGCCTTGATCTATCTCTATAGATCTTAATGCCCAATATGTAAGCAGCTTCACCGAGGTCTTTCATTGAAAAACTCTTATTCAAGAATCCTTTATGCTATCCAGAAATTCTATATCATTTCCAATCAGTAATATGTCATCTACATATAATATCGAAATGCTCTGAGCTCCCACTCACTTTCTTGTAAATACAAAGCTTCTCCAAAAGTCTGTACAAACCCAAATGCTTTGATCACACTATCAAAGCGCTTATTCCAACTCCGAGATGCTTGCACCAGTCCATAGATGGATCGCTGGAGCTTGCACACTTTGTTAGCTCCTTTGGATCGATAAAACCTTCGGTTGCATCATATACAACTCTTCTTCCGTAAATCCATTCAGAATGCAGTCTTTACATCCATTTGCCAAATTTCATAATCATAAAATGCGCAATTGCTAACATGATTCGGACGGACTTAAGCATCGCTACGGGTGAGAAGGTCTCATCGTAGTCAATCCCTTGAACTTGTCGAAAACCTTTGCATAAGTCGAGCTTTATAGACGAGAATATTACCGTCGTCGGTCTTCTTCTTGAAGATCCACTTGTTTTCTATTGCTTGCCTACCCTCGGGCAAGCCAACCAAAGTCCATACTTTGTTTTCATACATGGATCCCATCTCGATTTCATGGCCTCAAGCCATTTTATGAATCTGGGCTCACCATCGCTTCTTCATAGTTCGTAGGTTCATCATGATCTAGTAGCATGACTTCCGAACAGGATTGCCGTACCACTCACAGTGCGGATCTTACTCTGGTTGATCTACGAGGTTACAGAGTAACTTGATCTGAAGTTTCATGATCAACATCATCAACTTCCTCACTACTTGGTGTAGGTGTCTCGTAAACTGGTTTCGCGACGAACTACTTTCAAGTAAGGGAGAAGGTACAATTACCTCATCAAGTTCCACTTTCCTCCCACTCACTTCTTTCGAGAGAAACTCCTTCTCTAGAAAGGATCCATTCTTAGCAACGAATGTCTTGCCTTCGGATCTGTGATAGAAGGTGTACCCAACTGTCTCCTTTGGGTATCCTATGAAGACACATTTCTCGATTTGGGTTCGAGCTTATCGGGTTGAAGCTTTTTCACATTAGCATCGCATCCCCAAACTTTAAGAAACGACAACTTTGGTTTCTTGCTAAACCATAGTTCATAAGGTGTCGTCTCAACGGATTTTGACGGTGTTCTATTCAGTGTGAATGCGGCCGTCTCTAGAGCATAACCCCAAACGATAGCGGTAAATCTGTAAGAGACATCATAGATCGCACCATATCTAGTAAAGTGCGACACGACGCTCGACACACCATTACGTTGTGGTGTTCGGGTGGCGTGAGTTGCTAAACTATTCCGCATTGTTTCAAATGTAGACCAAACTCGTAACTCAAATATTCACCTCCACGATCGATCGTAGAAATTTAATTTTCTTGTTACGATGATTTTCAACTTCACTCTGAAATTCTTTGAACTTTTCAAATGTTTCAGACTTATGTTTCATTAAGTAGATATACCCATATCTGCTTAAGTCATCTGTGAAGGTGAGAAAATAACGATATCCGCCACGAGCCTCAACATTCATCGGACCACATACATCTGTATGTATGATTTCCAACAAATTTGTTGCTCTCTCCATAGTACCGGAGAACAGTGTTCTAGTCATCTTGCCCATGAGGCACGGTTCGCAAGTGCCAAGTGATTCATAATCAAGTGACTCCAAAAGTCCATCAAGATGGAGTTTCTTCATGCGCTTTTACACCGATATGACCTAAACGGCAAGGCCACAAATAAGTTGCACTATCATTATCAACTCTGCATCTTTTGGTTTCAACATTATGAATATGTGTATCACTACTATCGAGATTCATCAAAATAGACCACTCCTCAAGGGTGCATGACCATAAAAGATATTACTCATATAAATAGAACAACCATTATTCTCTCGATTTAAATGAATAACCGCCTCGCATCAAACAAGATCCAGATATAATGTTCATGCTCAACGCAGCACCAAATAACAATTATTTAGGTCTAAAACTAATCCCGAAGGTAGATGTAGAGGTAGCGTGCCGACCGCGATCACATCGACTTTGGAACCATTTCCCACGCATCGTCACCTCGTCCTTTGCCGTGTTAAGCAATCCGTAGTCCCTGTTTGAGTTGCAAATATTAGCAATGTAACCAGTATCAAATACCAGTGCTCTGCGAGCTCTAGTAAGGTACACATCAATAACATGTATATCACATATACCTTTGTTCACCTTGCCATCCTTCTTATCCGCCAAATACTTGGGGCAGTTCCGCTTCAAAGGACCAGTCGCTTGCGGTAGAAGCACTCGATTTCAGGTTTAGGGCCGACTTGGGTTTCTTCTCCGAGCACAACTTGCTTGTTGTTCTTCTTGAGATTCCCTTCTTCTTCCCTTTGCCTTTCTTCTTGAAACTAGTGGTCTTATTGACCATCAACACTTGATGCTCCTTCTTGATTTCTACCTCCGCAGCCTTTAGCATTGCGAAGAGCTCGGTATAGTCTTTACTAACCCTTGCATATTATAGTTCATCACGAAGCCTTTGTAGCTTGGTGGTAGTGATTGAGAATTTCATCAATGACACAATCATCCGGAAGATTAACTCCCAATTGTGTCAAGTGATTATAGTACCCGGACATTACGAGTATGTGCTCACTAATGTAACTATTCTCCTCCATCTTGCAGCTATAGAACTTATTGGAGACTTCATATCTCTCAATCCGGGCATTCTGTTGGAATATTAACTTCAACTCTGGAACATCTCATATGCTCCATGACGCTCAAAACGCCGTTGAAGTCCCGGTTCTAAGCCGTAAAGCATGGCACACTGAACTATAGAGTAGTCATCACTTTGCTCGCCAGACGCTCACAACATCCGGCGTTGCTCCAAAGAAGAAGTCTGTCACCTAGCGGTGCATCCGGGACGTAGCTCTTACGTGCAGCAATGAGGATAATCCTCGAGTTACGGACCCGATCCGTGTAATTGCTACCATCATCTTTCAACTTTGCTTTCTCAAGGAACGCATTAAAATTCAACGGAACAACAAAGACGAGCCATCTATCTACAATCAAACATAAACAAGCAAGATACTATCGGTACTAAGTTCATGATAAATTTAAGTTCAATTAATCATATTACTTAAGAACTCCCACTTAGAAAGACATCTCTAGTCATCTAAGTGATCACGTGATCCAAATCAACTAAACCATAACCGATCATCACGTGAAATGGAGTAGTTTTCAATGGTGAACATCTTATGTTGATCATATCTACTATATGATTCACGCCGACCTTTCGGTCTCCGTGTTCCGAGGCCATATCTGCATATGCTAGGCTCGTCAAGTTTAACCCGAGTATTCTGCGTGTGCAAAACTGGCTTGCACCCGTTGTAGATGGACGTAGAGCTTATCACACCCGATCATCACGTGGTGTCTGGGCACGACGAACTTTGGCAACGGTGCATACTCGGGGAGAACACTTCTTGATAATTTAGTGAGAGATCATCTTATAATGCTACCGTCAATCAAAGCAAGATAAGATGCATAAAAGGATAAACATCACATGCAAATCAATATAAGTGATATGATATGGTCATCATCATCTTGTGCTTCATGATCTCCATCTTGCAGCACCACCATGATCACCATCGTCACCGGCGCGACACCTTGATCTTCATCGTAGCATCGTTGTCGTCTCGCCAAACTTATGCTTCTCGAATTTCGCTACCGCTTAGTGATAAAGTAAAGCATTACAGGGCGATTGCATTGCATACAATAAAGCGACAACCATATGGCTCCTGCCAGTTGCCGATAACTTCGGTTACAAAACATGATCATCTCATACAATAAAATATAGCATCACGTCTTGACCATATCACATCACAACATGCCCTGCAAAAACAAGTTAGACGTCCTCTACTTTGTTGTTGCAAATTTTACGTGGCTGCTACGGGCTTAAGCAAGATCCAGTCTCACCTACGCATCAAAACCACAACGATACTTCGTCAAATAGACTCCGCTTTAACCTTCTCAAGGACCGGGCGAGCCATACTCGGTTCAACTAAAGTGAGAGAGACAGCACCCACCGGTCACCTTTAAGCAACGAGTGCTCGTGGCGGTGAAACCAGTCTCGCGTAAGCGTCACGCGTAATGTCGGTCTGGGCGCTTCATCTCACAATACCGCTGAACCAAAGTATGACATGCTGGTAGGTAGTATGACTTGTATCGCCCACAACTCACTTGTGTTCTACTCGTGCAAAACATCAAACCATAAAAACCTAGGCTCGATACCCTCTGTTGGGGAACGAGTAATTTCAAAAATTTCCTACGCACACGCAAGATCATGGTGATGTATAGCAACGAGAGGGAGAGTGTTGTCTACGCACTCGAGACCCGGGCGGAAGCGATCACAACGTAGAGGAAGTAGTCGACGTTCTCCTCGCGATCCGACCGATCCGGCGCCGTTACTCCGCGCCCCGAGTTCTTGACACACGACAGCTCGATGACGTCCCTCGATCCGATCCAGCCGAGTGTCGAGGGAGAGTTTCGTCAAGACGACGTGCAGGACGATCTTGATGTTTCACGGCGCAGGCTTCGCCTAAGCTTCATGACGGTATGACCGAGGTGGAATATGGTGGAGGGGGCACCGACACGGCTAAGGAACGATCCAAAGATCAAACTTGTATGTTCTAGGGTGCCCCTGCCCCGTATATAAAGGAGGGAGGGGGAGGCCGGCGGCCTAGCTAGAAGGGCGGGAGGAGTCCTACTCCTACCGGGAGTAGGACTCCCCCTTTCCTAGTTGGATTAGGTTTGGGGGGGGAAGAGAGAGGGCCGCCTCCTTGTCCTATTCGGACTGGGGGAGAGGGCGCCACCTCCTGGCCGCCCCTCCTCTTCTCCTCGAGGCCCATCGAGGCCCATTTACCTCCGGGGTTCCAGAACCTCCGGTTTTCGGTAGAATTCCGTTTTGCGGAACCATTCGAACTCCAAACATAGGCTTCAATATATCAATCTTTATGTCTCGACCATTCCGAGACTCCTCGTCATGTCCGTGATCACATCCGGGACTCGAACTTCTTCGGTACATCAAAATACATAAACTCATAATAAGCATCATCGAAACCTTAAGCGTGCGGACCCTACGGTTCGAGAACAATGTAGACATGACCTAGAACTATTCACGGTCAATAACCAATAGCGGGACCTGGATGCCCATATTGGTTCCTACATATTCTACGAAGATCTTTATCGGTCGACCGCATAACAACATACGTTGTTCCCTTTGTCATCGGTATGTTACTTGCCCGAGATTTGATCGTCGGTATCCAATACCTAGTTCAATCTCGTTACCGCAAGTCTCTTTACTCGCTCGTAATACACCATCTCACAACTAACTCATTAGTTGTAGTGCTTGCAAGGCTTAAGTGATGTGCATTACCGAGAGGCCCAGAGATACCTCTCCGACAATTGGAGTGACAAAATCTAATCTCAAATACGCCAACCCAACATCTACCTTTGGAGACACCTGTAGTACTCCTTTATAATCACCCGATTACGTTGTGACGTTTGGTAGCACCAAAGTGTTCCTCCGTAAACGGAGTTGCATAATCTCATAGTTACGAGGAACATGTATATGTCATGGATAAAAGCAGAGCAACATACTAAACGATCGTGTGCTAAGCTAATGGAATGGGTCATGTCAATCAGATCATTCTACTAATGATGTGACCTTGTTAATCAAATAACAACTCCTTGTTCATGGTTAGGAAACATAACCATCTTTGATTAACAAGCTAGTCTAGTAGAGGCATACTAGTGACATGTTGTTTTTGTCTATGCATTCACACATGTATCATGTTTCCGGTTAATACAATTCTAGCATGAATGATAAACATTTATCATGAAATAAGGAAATAAATAATAACTTTATTATTGCCTCTAGGGCATATTTCCTTCATGATGAACCCCTGTCCAAGATTCTGGAGGAAAATCCGACACTTATGGAAGAGGAGTTCGAAAAGTTCAAGGACACTTGCGCTACCGAGGCAGCCAAGGCTAAGGCTGCGAAATTCAAAAGCCTTCAGCTCCGGAACACGGGGAAGCATCGCCTCGGAAGCCGTGGCTACCTCGGTAAAAGGCCCATATGGGATAAGGAGGACGCGAGCGTGAAGCCGCTGGTCTCCTGCACCCTTCGCGAAGTTCACCAACCCCTTGGAGCATGACTTCATCAGGGCCCGCTACAAGTGGGACAAGGAGAAAAAGGTTTTTTACACGGACAAGATCACGAGGAAATTGATTAGACTACTGGAGAAGCAACACCGGCTTGCAGCCGAAAGCCCTACTTCTCCGATGAGGCCCAAGTGGGACACCCCTCTCAACCGGGCCTTGAACGAACTTAAGGGACTCCCGTTGGACCAGCGGCCGCAATATGGTCGTGTGCACGGCGCTGGAGACGGCGCCACGTGGAAGGTGTTTTACAACGACGGCCCAGAGGCCAAGAAGCAGAAAAAGAAGTTTAGTCAGGCAGACATCGACGCAAAGGTGAAGCTTGCGGTCGAGAAAAAAGCAGCTGAGGACGCGAAAAAAGCAGCCGAGGACAAATATGAGTTGCTACAAAGAGCGGTCAATGCAGCAGAATCGCACTGCAGAAATGATTTCGCTACTAACTTGGTTCCAGATTATCATCAATCGGGCGAAGGAAAATCCAGACAAGACGGTACATGATTTCCGATGCCCAGTTTCGTCATGAAAGCAACTCCATGAACAACAACACCATCGCACCATCACTTGCTCAAGCAACCGGGCCTCCTCTCGCAGCCGCTCCGCTCATAGTAGCCGTCCTCGGCCTCAAAGCGCTAGGTGGGCCTTCGTCTTTGGCTGAGCTCGGCGCCACACGGTAATTACATGTCGCACCAACATATATATATAGATAATATTCCATTTTTGTTGCCTTTCGGTTGTTTTACACCACAGACATATGTGTTTGCAGGCGAAAGAAACCCGATGCACCATACTCTACTTGATCAAAGGCTAGAAGGTGGACGTGGGAAAGGGGATGATAATGGACCCCTCTCAACGCACATTCCACAACCACCCGATCCCCGCTGGGCACTTCAGGGTTAGCTTGACCAGTGTGAAATCGGGGCACGAGGATTTCCCTCCTCCGGTACAACATGTGGGAGCGGATGACGAGACCCCGCCGCGGATTGGACGATGCAAGGGTTGGGTGCTGCTATGGCCGAAGAATCTTATTAAATGCGAGCCGCCGAGAGCACACCAATAACTACCACACATCAACAAGCATGTGCGGAGACCACCACCCCACCTACACAATTACCAGCTCCTGTAGTAGTGCCGGGTGAGAGCGGCGGACGACATGATGAAGGGGGTGTGTCGTGGGAACGACTCTGACAGTAAGAGAGGGGTAGGATAACGGAGCATGATCTATCGAGATGCATATGGGTGACACGGTGGTTTTAGCGAGTTCGGGCCTCTCACGGTGGAGATAACAACCCAACGTCTCGTGCTCCGGAGAGGCTTTGTTTTATCTGAGTATATATCCGGAGATTACAATGTGTGTGAGAGAGAGGAACGGATCCCCATGCCTGAGCTAAGTCCTGAGACTAATGGTGAAAAGAGAGAGAGAGAGAGGTGGCAGAAAAGACCCCCTAGTCTAGTGGTGGGGGGTGGCTTATATAGAGTGCGCCACCCCCTCATCTCCTATGTTACAAAGTGGGGTATGAATGCCATAATGCCAGCCCGCTATTAAGCCCTCACTATTAGAAAGATGCCGACTGCTTTACTGCCTGCTGGTCTTCGTATATCCGAGTGAGTCGTACGGTCGAGTGGTGAACCGTCATCCGAGTGGATGGTATGTTGCTTGGTCGAGTGGATAGTGTGTCTGTATGAAATTGACCTGGATCCACATGTTGTGTGGACCCCATGCTTCATGATATTTCGACCCTTCGTGGGCCTACCTGTTATGTATATCCCCAACATTAGCCCTCGAATCGATTGCGATTTTGCAGAACGAGTTGGTGTAAGACACAGTTTGGTCCGAGTGATTACAGAAATACTCGGTACATGTCGCCGCGCTTTCAGACAACCAAGGTTTGAACAAAATCTCAATGGATTCCGCACCATGCTTCCCGACCGATCGAGGTAAGTGTGCGTGAGGAGCAACTTGGTGACATTCGCTCATCTCGGGAGAGGTTTAACTCGTGATCCGAGTATGGGCGTGTCATTAAACCGTGCAACCAGATTGACACATGGACTGATCTTTTAGAGAGATGCCATTCTTATCCCGGAGGAACGTCAATACGAGTCGTTTTCAGATCCACACTTGTGAGTTTCACACTTTGAGTCCTAGAAGAAGGCTCAAAACAGGTCCACGGAGGAGCGTTAAACTCGCCTTATAGAATATTTTTTTGGAGTGATTTGGAGCTGGGTCTGCATCGAGTAACCGATTACTCGGAATTTCTTCACGCCGAACGTGTCTTTTTGTTGTTTGGCCGCCACTCGGGTTGGGCGGACCGCCCAGTGGATACCATTCCGATGGGGGCACGCTGAGTGCACCCACCGGGTGTAGTCCTCGAGATCGCCGCCGATTGCGGGCGTCGGCGGGAGTCGAGAGCCTGTCTTTTTGTTGTTGTTCATCACTCGGACTGGTCAGCCGCATCAGTAGAGATTACTCCAGTGGGGGCACGCTGAGTGCACCCACTGGGTGTAGTCCCCGAGACCGCGGTCGACTGCGGGCAGTCGGCGGGGGTATGAGAGAACTAAAACTCTTCTTAGCTGGTACTGATCGAACTTGTTCTTCTCTGACTCGGAGGTCGAGTAATACTGGAGATGGGTTTGCATCGAGCAAAATGTTTCTTTCTGAGTTCTCTTCCAGTGGGGGCACGCTGAGTGCACCCACTGGGTGTAGTCCCCGAGCCTCTGTCGGACTAGATGAGTCTGGCAGAGGGTTTAAGTCTCTCGGTAAACCTCCATGCAGTTGGCACGGCAAATATCTTTGTCTGGAATTGAATCAATCGGATGGATGCGTGACGCGCAGAGCGGTCGAGTGGTGAAGACGTGCCCAACCGAGTGGCGACGCGTGGGGCGGCCGAATGTGATGACGTGTGAAGTGGTCGAATGTAGGACAACATATCTAGCCAAGTGAAGATGCACGGGGCAGCCGAGTGGTGAAGACGTGCACAACCGAGTGGCGGCGCGCGAAGCGGCTAAGGCGAAGTCGTGTGTCACCGGACGGTGAAAAATGGTCCTCGGAGGACTTAGTCAAATGCTTTCGAAGGCTATGTAGTGACGAGTTTGGTGTAGTGTGGTTGGGACGCAACAAGACCGGCGTGACAACTGAGTCTGAGTAGGAAAGAATATGGCGTGCAGAGCATCTGGGTGATTACTAAACTTGTCGAAGTGGCGGATCGGATGCATTTGTTGGAGTGAAGGATCTGCCAGGTGATGAAGTAGTCGACCACTCAGGAGAGTGTAATTCCAAATGAGATGCAGCCCCCGAGTGTGGCGTAGCCCCCGAGCGTACTGCAGGCTTTGACAACGGACATGTCGGAACACGAGAAATATAGTTTTGAATGGATAATTTGCAATTCATCGAGTTAGACTCGGGTAAAGATGAGGAGAATCTTTCGAGTGATGCTCGAAAGAGGCAAACTCGCAAAAGAGTGAAGTGTGAAATTTGATTATAAAAGTGAATTATCTGTCTCATGCCTGAAGAGGTCTATATCATTGATATGATGAAGAGGATTCCACAGAGGGGTTGACCGGATGTGTTTAAAGTCAACAGAGCGACAAGGTAGGTGTTGTGGTGCACTAGGACCGGTACGGTGACTGAGTCCGAGCAGCGATGAAGTTGGTGCATAGGGCCATCGAGTGATCACGTAACTTGTGTAAAAAATGGCACAAGCCAACGAAATAATTTCTCGAGGAAATTTGGTGTGTGCTCAAATGATTTGTGTGAATGACACCCATAGACACCCGCTGGGAGTGCAAGGGGCTTGCTGGTTAACCAGCGAGAGTCTGAAAGAGCGAAGGATCAGTTCGAACTTGTCGAAGCGATGGATCCGACTGAACTCATTGGAATATTGGCTCAAATAAAATGGAAGTGTAGTGTTTCGACTAAGTTGCAGCCCCGGAGGACCGATGCAAACTCAAAATTAAGAACGACACGTGGTGTTCATGAATGATCTATGCGAAAAAATGGAAGCTGGACTCGGGAGTAACATAACCAGTACTAAGCAAGTATGTGAAAATAAGCAGCCGAGCGTAGAGGTACACTCGTTGGTGCGACCTTCGAGTGAAGGTGATGTGTGAATTACGGGAAACTCGGAAATAACATAATGTAAAATGACTTAGCTGTCTGAAGGCGCGCGAGTGGCCGAGTGGTGATGAGGTGACCAACCGAGTGGCGACGCGCGGGGCGGCCAAGTGGTGATGAGGTGACCAACCAATTGGCGACGCACGGGGCGGCCGAGTGGTTATGAGGTGACCAACCTGTGGCGACGCACGGGCGGCCGAGTGGTTATGAGGTGACCAACCGATGGCGACGCACGGGGCGGCCGAGTGGTTATGAGGTGACCAACCTGTGGCGACGCACGGGGCAGCCGAGTGGTTATGAGGTGACCAACCTGAGTGGCGACGCGCGGGGCGGCCGAGTGGTGATGAGGTGACCAACCGAGTGGCGACGCACGGGGCGGCCGAGTGGTTATGAGGTGACCAACCTGTGGCGACGCACGGGGCGGCCGAGTGGTTATGAGGTGACCAACCTGTGGTGACGCACGGGGCGGCCGAGTGGTTATGAGGTAACCAACCTGAGTGGCGACGCGCAGGGCAGCCGAATGGTGATGAGGTGACCAACCGAGTGGCGACGCATAGGGCGGCCGAGTGGTTATGAGGTGACCAACCTGTGGTGACGCACGGGGCGGCCGAGTGGTTATGAGGTGACCAACCGATGGCGACGCACGGGGCGGCCGAGTGGTTATGAGGTGACCAACCTGTGGCGATGCACGGGGCGGCCGAGTGGTTATGAGGTGACCAACCTGAGTGGCGACGCGCGGGGTAGCCGAGTGGTGATGAGGTGACCAACCGAGTGGCGACGCACAGGGCGGCCGAGTGGTTATGAGGTGACCAACCTGAGTGGCAACGCGCGGGGCGGCCGAGTGGTTATGAGGTGACCAACCTGAGTGGCGACGCGCGGGGCGGCCGAGTGGTGATGAGGTGACCAACCGAGTGGCGACGCACAGGGCGGCCGAGTGGTTATGAGGTGACCAACCTGTATCGTGTTTTTAAACTTAGGCGAGTACTGGACTGCATCTAAGCCCCCGAGTGGGAGAGTTGCTCTCCACTCGGCAGGATTTTTTTGAAACTTAGGCGAGTACTGGACTGCAGCTAAGCCCCCGAGTGGGAGGGTTGCTCTCCACTCGGTAGGATTTTTTGAAACTTAGGAGAGTACTGGACTGCAGCTAAGCCCCCGAGTGGGAGGGTTGCTCTCCACTCGGCAGGATTTTTTGAAACTTAGGCGAGACGGATTCACAACTAAGTCACCCACTGGGGGATTGAGAGCATATAAAAAGAATAACAATCATTTATGAGATTGCAAAAACTGTGTCGCGGGGTTACCGAGTTGTGATGAGGTGACCAACCGATTGACGAGGCCCGGAGCGGTCGAGTGGTGATGAGGTGACCAACCGATGCGGGGCGTCCGAGTGAAGTAGACCCGTCCCGTGGAGTGGCGACGCGCGAGGCGTCCGAGTGAAGTAGACCCGTCCCGCGGAGTGGCGACGCGCGAGGCGTCAAGTAGACCCGTCCCGCGGAGTGGCGACGCGCGAGGCGTCCGAGTGAAGTAGACCCGTCCCGCGGAGTGGCGACGCGCGAGGCGTCCGAGTGAAGTAGACCCGTCCCGCGGAGTGGCGACGCGTGAGGCGTCCGAGTGAAGTAGACCCGTCCCGCGGAGTGGCGACGCGCGAGGCGTCAAGTAGACCCGTCCCGTGGAGTGGCGACGCGCGAGGCGTCCGAGTGAAGTAGACCCGTCCCGCGGAGTGGCGACGCGCGAGGCGTCCGAGTGAAGTAGACCCGTCCCGCGGAGTGGTGACGCGCGGGGTGGCTGAGTGAAGTAGACCCGTCCCGCGGAGTGGCGATGCGCGAGCGTCCGAGTGAAGTAGACCCGTAACGCGGAGTGGCGATGCGCGGGCGTCCGAGTGAAGCAGACCCGTAACGCGGAGTGGCGATGCGCGGGCGTCCGAGTGAAGTAGGTGCGTCCCACGTACTGACGATTCGCGGGGTGTTCGGGTGAGTCGGACAAGTTGATGATGATGCGAACAGCTTCGTCACCGCGTGTAGGGCGGTCGAGTGATGAGGTCATGTCCAGCCGAGTGATGACGCACGGGCGGCCGAGCGCATATGATCCGGTTGGGTGCGAGTGAGCTAGTCCCATCCGAGTGACCATGTCGACTGGTGGGAGTTGCTGCCGAGTGGACGATGCTGTAGTGTGCTGTTGACGCCATCGTACATGTTATCAGCGAGTGCTTGCCGTACGTCGGACCGAGGAACCCCGAGGCGTCGTGCCAGAGGCCATTGGTCGTAGGATTATCCAACGCCTGCTGTTACGATGCATTGATGGGGTTGCCCACGTCCAAAACCTGTACACGCATGCAAAAAACTTAATTAGTGGTAATTAAGCAAGAATTAAGGCCGGTATTGCATGCGATGGAAGTTTCGGTCGTTTATCTCCTGCATGCGGTTTATTGCCACGTCGTGGGAGGTCCACTGGTTGGTGGAGATGACATGTAGTCAATTGTCAACGTCCAGAGTCTGCATGCAAGAGGTGTTAATTAAGCGAGAGTTAAAGCAATTCGTGCATGTAATGAACGTTTTCACGGCCATTTATCTCCTGCATGCAGGACATAAATGGGAAGGAATTAAGAAAGGAAAGCAGAACTCCCTGATCAGCCATGGCGACGGCAATTTTTGCGCGGATCCATCGCGAGGTGAGGCGGCCGCGGTGAATCCGAGTGCGGGTCGACGGGGTTCTCCTGCGAGGTTGCACAGGCAGAGCTTGAGACGGCGCTGAGTCGATCTGGTGACTGCGTCCTGCAGTCGACCGCTCGGAGGAGCGCTGCGGTCCGGGACGTGGCCAGTCTAGACGTCGACGCCGCGTCGGGGCCGTGCGTCCGCTGCGGGGGTCGCCGTCGCGCAGTTGACTCCAGGCGTGTACCGCGAAGGCCATCGTCGAGCTGTCGCCTTCACCGCGTAGGTCGCTATTGACAGATCAATTGGAGAAAAGAGCTGTTGTGGTTGGGCTCGTGGCCAGCATCCGTGCTCCTTTTTTTTCCTTTTGTTTGATCTGTACAATAGCAAAACCAAGATCCTAGGTGATTGTCCATACAGGAAGAAAACCAACAGATTTGTTAGATCGTCGATGATCGATTGTAAAGAATAAAATAGTATGGAATGGGACTTCATGATCCCTGTGTACGAAGAGTATCATGACTCCATGTGAATGGAGCGATGTCCGAAACATCTTGGATCAGATCTTCCATTGATGATTGTTGATCGGCGGACAAACATTGAAGAAAGAAAACCATTTGCATCATGGTTCGATAAACGCCATGCCCCACGGTGGGCGCCAACTGTCGTGGGAACGACTCCGACAGTAAGAGAGGGGTAGGATAACGGAGCATGATCTATCGAGATGCATATGGGTGACACGGTGGTTTTAGCGAGTTCGGGCCTCTCACGGTGGAGATAACAACCCTACGTCTCGTGCTCCGGAGAGGCTTTGTTTTATCTGAGTATATATCCGGAGATTACAATGTGTGTGAGAGAGAGGAACGGATCCCCATGCCTGAGCTAAGTCCTGAGACTAATGGTGAAAAAAGAGAGAGAGGTGGCGAAAAAGACCCCTAGTCTAGTGGTGGGGGGTGGCTTATATAGAGTGCGCCACCCCCTCACCTCCTATGTTACAAAGTGGGGTATGAATGCCATAATGCCAGCCCGCTATTAAGCCCTCACTATTAGAAAGATGCCGACTGCCTTGCTGCCTGCTGGTCTTCGTATATCCGAGTGAGTCGATGCGAAAGTGGTGAACCGTCATCCGAGTGGATGGTATGTTGCTTGGTCGAGTGGATAGTGTGTCTGTATGAAATTGAACTGGATCCACATGTTGTGTGGACCCCATGCTTCATGATATTTCGACCCTTCGTGGGCCTACCTGTTATGTATATCCCCAACAGGGTGCAATAGTACTGGCTTATGTACCTGTAGAACAGAGAATGGATGATGAGACGGAGGTCGACCCTATGGATTACCTCAATACAAACGCGTATGACTGTGACATAGATATGATGAGTCAACCATATGACGAATCGGGCTATCACCTTGCTAATGAGGATATGGATGATATGCCCGGGCAGGGCCGTACCATGGAATGCAAAAGTCTCTCTTCATGAAATCCTCACAGACACGCTCAAGATGCCGCCTCAACACAGGCTCAACTAGCCGGGCGCGAGGGTCTGAAGATTTAGCCCGGAACACTTGGGCAGGGGTTAAGGAAGGGTCGGAAGGTGTGCCCAAGAAAAGGAGAGGAAGAGATCGGGAAGGTAATCGCCTCCAAACAAGCGAGCACACAGCAGCAGACGATGCATTCTCAAGAGCGTGTACCGTGAAAGGTGCAGTCATGTTCCATCTCACGGGCGAGCCGATGCTACCGCCGAAACCGCTGGAGGCACTATCGGGGATCTCGTGGAGACGCACGACCATGTCGTCGTCGAGAAAAGCCTACTAGCCTCAAAGGATCCAGGATATCCGACATCGCGGCTCGTGTGCCTAAGGGAAGTGCTACGTCGACACACGGCCCGCTGGAGGTGTTCTTCCTGCGGTTTGACCATATCTTTGAGATGTTTCTAACAAGGCGGCTTGATTTTACAATCGTCCGCCTTTTGCGCTACATATGAGCTCCGTCGTGAAGAGTGAAGAAGTCTCGCAAATCTGTGTGGCGGATCCGCATTACATGCACGAAGTCTTTCTTGAGTCTCGCGACTTTGAGCGTGAAACTGCTAGGGAGTACCTCCAAAACTTCATGGTACAGAATAAGGACCGGAAATTGTCCTCGTGCCTTATCATCCAAAGTAAGTCAGTTCGGACAACCCTTTCGTACATTTCAATCATTCCTTCTCTCTCATATGGGGAATAATTTGAGGTGTCTTTTCCCTTGCAGCAACGGCGCGCCATTCTTATCGTTCTTTACCCGCAAGTCTCCCACGCCGTGTATTTTGACCCTTCGAGAGACTACGAGAAAAGGACTACACCCACATAATGAATATTCTAGATGATGCTCTCCAAGGCTTCAGCTATAGAGGTGGCCACGTGCATATCAGAAACAAAGGAACAAGAAGATGGGTTTCGCGATAAAACTAACTTCTCCTGCATCCATGTCCCAAAACCAAGCAAGAAGGATGGATTCTACATCGTCCATCTCATGATTCAGTTCAACACGGATCACCAAAGCTTCGCATTAACAGCAGAAATGATGATCATATCCACAAGTGGCTAGAATCTCATGGAGAAGCGAATTATAAACTTAGAGATGACTTCTTTCGCATCCAAAGCGACATTGCGACGATCATCATGAAAGAAGTCGCCGATGAGAAGGGATGTTCCACCACGGCCCTATATCGCGAGTGACGTCCGAACTCGCATAGGCATGCAACGTCTAGGCCTCACGCCGCTCAAGCAGCTAGGGTTCATCCTGATGATATGGAAGGATGGAACTTCTAGTCGGTTATGATGCCGATGATGATGATATGTGTCGGTTGAACTTGTATACTTTTGTAGCGATGAAACTTTGTGATGTCCACGGTCCTGCCGAACTTGCGAACGCTACTTTGTTAGTTGGCGACGATGACCTGCGTACCTCTAGTTAATTAATTTTGCATCGTATATGTTGCATCTAGTTGCTAACCTTTCTTTTTGGTGTTGCTCTAGTATATTTTTTGCATATATTTGATTGTACATCCTCTTCATGAACATGCATCTCTAACAGGTACCTAGTTTCTTGATGGCGAGATGGAAATGCTATGTCGTGTACAAAGGGAAGGTTCGGGGTGTACAACGAGTGGCATGAGTGTCGGCGCAAGTGAATGGGTTCACGGGCGCCAGCCATAAAAACTTCAAAAGCAGATAAGAAGGAGAAGCTAGTTACTTGAGGTTCACGCTAGCGAGAGAGGACTCAGAATCGCCACCTCATGTATCTGCATGGTTCCGCTCTCACTCATAGTGATAGCACTTCTTGCGTATGCCTTTGTTTAGATGGATGACGTTGTTGTAGTTGCAAGTATTCGAGACTTGCATGTATTGCTATTTTCGAGATGATAACAAGATATCGCTTTGTGTTGGATGATGATTATGAAGAGACTATTTGTATGTACATGCTATGATTACATTTGTGGTCTCGCAGGCATTTGTATGTGTATCATGATGAAATTTCTATGTGCTAAAGATTCTTCTACAAAACCGGTTCAAATACAAAAAATATGCCAAAAAAACTACTTAAATTAGCGAGAGCGAGATTACAAAAGTTAGCAGCAAGCGCTTATAGCAGTAGCGCGTCCGCCAAAGAGCGCTTAGCGCTAATAGCGATAGCGAAGCTTCCGCAACAGCTGTTGCTGCTACACTTGTATAGCAGTACCGCTGGAGGTCACGCGCTCGCTACGAAGTTAACAGAAGCGCCAGATTAGTAGCGCGGTACCCGCCATCGATACATATAAAACCCGCGCTGCTGCTAGCCTTTTCCCTAGTAGTGTCAACCGGCCCGTGACATATGAATTCTTACATTTCGATCGTTTTTCTTTTAACATTCCGTGTTTTCTGCAGTGACACACGTTGCACGCTCATCCTCCTAAGCCCCAAATATTCCATGGCCACGTATTTCGACCCGGACCGTCAGTCAAACGTAGACTACACAAATGTCAAGAAGGTTCTTGATGATGTTCTCCCCGGCTACGCCAAATCTGGAGGCACCTTCACCAGGCCTAATCGTAAGTACGGCAAGCATGTGTTCTCCCACAATACGACGTTTTGCTGCGTCAAGCAGCCGCCTGGCGGTCAGAAGGGTGCCTACTACACCATCCATCACATGCGGGCGATAGTACGGGACCATCATCAACTTCTGCTACCAAGTAAACTCAAAGATTGGGCAAAGAGCGTGTCGGCAATCCAGGACGCGGACCTCCGACAAGAATTCTTTCGCATCCAGTCGGAGTTTGCGGAAATCATCCATCAAGATGACCTTCGAACCTCGGGGCAGTTCTACCTCAACAATCAACCGTCCAACAGTGACATCGACACAATGCTACAAATGCAGGCTGACAACGATCGTTATTTCATGACTCCCACGATAGAAGGTGGCTTCATCCATGCTCCGGTCCCTTGAGTCGAGTCGAAAGCAGTGATGCTGTGTCTAGTTCTGAAACATCGATTGGCTCATGTTGTAATTAAACTTTAATGAACTTGTAGTATGTCTCTCTGGTTTCGAGAGTCGTTCAACTTATATGTAATTGATGCTATTAATGTCTTGCTTTTCTCTTCCGACCGTTCTGTTGCATACTTATACATTGCTTATGTATTGTCTGTGAATTGGTACTAACGTTTCGTTTGGCTAGTGCATAGCGATGCCGACGTATGTCGTGTACAAGGCTAAGGTTCCCGGAGTCTACGATGACTGGGAGGAGTGTCGGAGACAGGTTCACCGATTCAGCGGTAACAGTTACAAAGGGTACACCACTAGGGCCGAGGTCGAATCTAGATCGCCCGCTATCTAGCGGGAGAGGGAGGGCGTTGGAGGAACCGGATGAAGACGAAGTTTCATCGTGATGATGCTCATCGTGATGACCGCAGCTCTCTTCTATGTGATGGTAGTTTAGATGATCGATATCGACTTGTAATGTGAAGACAAACTCGCTACTCGCGGTCTCGAGACTTGTAATATAATGTTCTATCTTTGTTCGGTCTTTTCAATTCGGAGACTAATATGATGAATTGTATTCGGAGACTAATATGATGAATCGTATTCAAAGACTAATCTTCTATTGTATTTGATGAATCTGTTGTTGATGTGTGCTGTCTATATTTTGTCAAATTATACATTTTGTAACCTGTGCAAAAACAGAAAATAAAAAATAAAAAAACCTAATATTCATACTAATGGCGCATCACATGAAAGGCGCCATTAGTATGACGAGGCATACTAATGGCGCATCCATAAAGGCGCCATTAGTATGCTGTGTTACTAATGGCGATCCGGTGGTGGGCGCCATTAGTATGCCAAAGCACCTGGGTATACATGGCCCCTGGGAGACATACTAATGGCGCACCCTCGCCTATACTAATGGCGCACCCGCGGTGCGCCATTAGTATACCAGATACTAATGGCGCACCAGGTGGTGCGCCATTAGTAAAAATTACTAATGGCGTGCTATCAATGGCGCACCACAGATGCGCCATTAATGGCCATTTTAGGTGCGCCATTAGTAGGGGTTTTTCTAGTAGTGTATATATCAAAATTCCCTAAAAAATATTTATAGAACATATAGGTAGTAAAAATGACACTATAATTCGTAACAAATTAACAATGCCAATCCTAATACACTACAAACATCACCAAGCCTACCTATACCAACAAACATCACCAAGCTTACCTCTACAATGTCAATCCTAATATACACTATGAACACACACAATTAAGCATCTACAATGAGTAGAGTGGGGCGGCAGCGGAGTGGGGAGGCGACCGGAGTGAGGGTGGCCACGGAGTGGGGAGACGATCGGAGTGGGTGCCATAACGGAGTAGGGCGGTGCCCAGAATGGGGGCGGCAGCAGGGTGGGGAGGTGACCAGAGTGGGGGCGAAGCAGCGATCGGAGTGAGGGAGGCGACAAAGGGGGGCGGCAACCAGAGTAGGGGCGGCAGGGCGACGATTGGAGTGGGGGCGGCGGTGGAGTGGGGAGAACACTGGAGTGGTGGCGGCAGTAGAGAGGGCAGTGGGGGAGTAGGGTGGCAACCTGAGTGGAGCGGTGGCAGAAGTGGGAGCGAGTGGGGAGGAGGAGCGGAGGGCGATGAGCACTTACTCGCCGACAACCAGAGTGGACCTCCGGGGGCAGTGGCGGCTGGGAGCAACCCTAGAATAGGAGCGAGAGGGAAGAAAGAGTGGGCGGTCTCGAGCCGGCTAGTGCTATTTTGTTCGTGCAGTCGACTAGTAGCGCTGGGTCCAATAAACCGTGCTACTTTTGTGACCTGTCCGGGTGGGCTAGGTGAGGATCACTTACTCAAGAGTGAGATTTTCTCCTCCGACGATGAAGAGATATTCTTAGGGCCCTCTTGGTGTAACAGCATCCATTATCGTCTGGCCAGACACATGTGACTAGGTCATGGAGATGCCACAACATGTCAACAAGAAAGAAGAACAAAACCGGTAATGAGGAGACCGGTATAGTGAGCATGAGAATGACTCAATAGGATATCGATACATCTCACATCGGGTTTTGTAAAGTATTGTGAAGGAAAGGGAATAGCACATGATAACCAAAGGTTCATTCGAATTTCATTCTTGTATTCCATAAGGATCGGTATGTATGTCCCCAGCTCCGTTATCGATCATTGAACGAATGGTGTTGTATACTGATACGTCCATTTTGCATCATGCTTTTATATCAATATTTATCGCATTATGGGATGTTATTACACATTATATATCAATACTTATGGCTATTCTCTCTTATTTTACAAGGTTTACCATGAAGAGGGGGAATACCGGCAGCTGGAATTCTGGCTGGAAAAGGAGCAAACATTGGAAAAATATTCTGCACTGCTCCAAAAATCCTGAAACTCCACGAAACTTATTTTTGGAATTAATAAGAATTATTGAGCGAAAGAAACACCCCTACTGGGCGCGCCCCCCTGTCTCCTGGGCCCCCTGGTGGCCCTCCGGTGTCCATCTTCTGCTATATGAAGGCTTTTAGCCTAGAAAAAATCATGGGCAAGCTTACGGGACGAAACTCCGCCGCCACGGGGCGGAACCCTCGTGGAACCAATCTAGAGCTCTGGCACAGCTGTTCTGCCAGGGACACTTCCCTCCGGGAGTGGGAAATCATCACCATCATCATCACCAACGATCCTCTCATCGGGAGGGGGTCAATCTCCATCAACATCTTCACCAGCACCATCTCCTCTCAAAACCCTAGTTCATCTCTTGTATCCAATCTTGTATCCAAACCACAAATTGGTACCTATGGGTTGCTAGTAGTGTTGATTACTCCTTGTAGTTGATGCTAATTGGTTTACTTGGTGGAAGATCATATGTTCAGATCCTTAATGCATATTATTACTCCTCTGATTACGAACATGAATTTGCTTTGTGAGTAGTTACGTTTGTTACTGAGCACATGGGTGAAGTCTTGCTATTAGTAGTCATGTGAATTTGGTATTCGTTCGATATTTTGATGAGATGTATGTTGTCTTTTCCTCTAGTGGTGTCATGTGAACGTCAACTACATGACACTTCACCATTATTTGGGCCTAGAGGAAGGCATTGGGAAGTAATAAGTAGATGATGGGTTGCTAGAGTGACAGAAGCTTAAACCCTAGTTTATGCGTTGCTTCGTAAGGGGCTGATTTGGATCCATATGTTTAATATTGTGGTTAGGTTTACCTTAATACTTCTTTTGTAGTTGTGGATGCTTGCAATAGGGGTTGATCATAAGTGGGATGCTTGTCCAAGCAAGGGCAGTACCCAAGCACCGGTCCACCCACATATCAAATTATCAAAGTACCGAACGCGAATCATATGAGCGTGATGAAAACTAGCTTGACGATAATTCCCATGTGTCCTCAAGAGCGCTTTTCTCATTATAAGAAATTGTCCAGGCTTATCCTTTGCTACAAAAAGGATTGGGACACCTTGCTGCACTTTATTTACTTTATTTACTTGTTACTCGTTACAATTTGTCTTATCACAAAACTATCTGTTACCTACAATTTCAGTGCTTGCAGAGAAAACCTTACTGAAAACCGCTTATCATTTCCTTCTGCTCCTCGTTGGGTTCGACACTCTTACTTATTGAAAGGACTACGATAGATCCCCTACACTGGTGGGTCATCAAGACTCTTTTCTGGCGCCGTTGCCGGGGAGTGTAGCGCTTTTGGTGAGTGGAACTTGGTAAGAAAACATTTATATAGTGTGCTGAAATTTTCCATTACTTGTCACTATGAAACTAATCCTTTGAGGGCTTGTTAGGAGTATCTTCACCCCGACCAGAAGAGCAAAGAGTTGTTCCTCAACCTACTAAACTTTTTGAAAATATTTACTTTGAGATTCCTTCGGGTATGATAGAGAAACTGCTAGCTAATCCATTTGCAGGAGATGGAACATTGCATCCCGATTTACACCTTATGTTTGTGGATGAAGTTTGTGGACTATTTAAGCTTGCAGGTATTCCCGATGATGTTGTCAAAAGGAAGGTCTTCCCTTTATCTTTGATGGGAGATGCATTGACATGGCCAGCTATGTGATGATACGGGATCTTGGAATTATAAACGATTGAAGTTGGAATTTCACCAGAAGTTCTATCCTATGCATCTTGTTCATTGTGATCGTAATTACATATATAATTTCTGGCCTCACAAAGGAGAAAGCATCGCTCAAGCTTAGGGGAGGCTTAAGCCAATGTTATATTCATGCCCCAATCATGAGCTCTCCAGGTAAATGATCATTCAAAGTTTTTATGCTCATCTTTCTCTCAATGACCGCAACATGCTCGATACTTCCTGTGCTGGTTCTTATATTCTGAAGACTATTGAATTCAAATGGGAATTATTGGAAAGAATTAAACGCAACTCTGAAGATTGGGGTTCCGACGATGGTAAGGAGTCAGGTATGACACCTAAGTTTGATTGTGTTAAATCTTTTATGGATACTGATGCTTTTCGTGGATTTAGCGCTAAATATGGACTTGACTCTGAGATAGTAGCTTCATTCTGTGAATCATTTGCTAGTCATGTTGATCTCCCTAAAGAAAAGTGGTTTAAATATAATCCTCCCATTGAGGTAAAACACTAGTAGAAAAGGGGGCAATGGTCCAGGCCGGTCCAGCCCATTAGTCGGTTCAGATCGAACGGGACCAATGGGGCATCGGACCCGTTCAGTGAGCCCCGGGGCGGCCGGGCCACGTGGGCCATTGGTCCCGTTCGTCTGGACCTTTGGTCCCGGTTGGTAGGATGAACGGGACCAATGATCCCCGCTCTGGCCAACAACCATTCGTCCCGGTTCGTGGCACGAACCGGGACCAAAAAACCCTTAGTCCCGGTTAAAGACGACCAACGGGACCAATGGTGGTGCCTATATATACCCCCAGCGCAAGAGCAGAGAGCACCGCCTGCTTTTTTTCCGCCGAGGGGAGGGCTAGTGGTGCTCTAGCTCACCTCATATGCACACAAGGTGTTCGATGGAATGCCCGAGCCACACTACTTAAGGTTTCTCCTCTCCAAGCTCGACCGCAAGCTCCATTTTCCTCCATATTTGTCTAGGTTTAGCGGTCCGTCACGCCCCATCCCGTCTTCAACGTCGTCGATCACCCGCACCGATCTCATCGGCGGCACCACCGTGGTGAGCCTCTTGTTCTTATCTTCTTTCCGAAAGGAAAAATATTCTTATTTGTATGTTTAGATAGATATATACTTGTATAATTTTCTTACTTTTATTATTGCATCTTATATAGTGCGATGGTTTTGGTATCCGCCCCGTCGGCCCTCGCCCTGTCTATGATTCGGATGTGGTATATATTATCTTTTCATAACTATTGGTTCATTTATTGTTTATGACAATTATGCCGACCAACGTGACATAGATTTTATTCATCTAGGAGGTTGTTGAACGGAAATTCCAACCGACCCTATTGTCGAGAGGTTAAATTTAGTTGAAGAAGAAAACAATTTGTTGAAGGAAAAATTAGAAAAATTGAGGAGGAGAAGATGATATTGGAGTTGCATGTTGCGGATGTAAATCGATGATCACAAGATCAAGATGGATGCAATGCGCTTGAAGATTAGAAAGATTAGAAAATATGCCATTCATACCGAGGCTTGGTATCATTATGTCGTTGGATCAGTTGTTACATTGGTTGCGATTATGATCGCATTTGTTTCGCATTGAAATGTTTTACATAGTTTAGGTGTATGGTTTAATTAATTTAGATGCTCTGCAGAGCTTTATGTTGTTAGATGAGAACTATGTATGTACTTTGGTTTTAATGTGATGATGAACTTCTATTAATTTGTTCACTTAATTAATTATCTATTCATGATCTCTCTAATGATTTTTGACACACTTAATTATATATAATGCACACAGATGAACCGGCAATGGATGTACGGTTCAAGACACACCTCCGAGTACATTAAGGGCGTGCATAATTTTCTCGAAGTGGCTGAGGCAAACAAGCAGAATGGTTTTATGTGTTGTCCATGCCCTATATGTGGGAATCTGAAGTCTTACTCGACCGGAAAATCCTGCACACCCACCGCTTTACAAGGGTTTCATGCCACACTATAATGTTTGGACGAGGCACGGAGAAATAGGGGTTATGATGGAAGGCGGCGAAGAAGAAGAGTACGATGACAACTATGTGCCCCTGAATACGGTGATGCTCCGGAAGATCAAGAGGAACCAGACGATGTGCACGATGATGCTGCAACGGAGAAGCTGCTGAAGATCAAGAGGAACCAGATGATGTGCCCGATGATGATGATCTCCGCCGGGTCATTGTCGATGCAAGGGCGCAATGCGAAAGTCAAAAGAGAAGATGAAGTTCGATCGCATGCTAGAGGACCACAAAAAGGGTTGTACCCCAATTGCGAAGATGGAAACACAAAGCTAGGTACCGTCTTTGGAATTGCTGCGGTGGAAGGCAGAGAATCTTGTGCTCGATAAAGGATTTGAAGCTACTTAAAATATTGAAGAAGAAGCTTCCAAAGGATAACGAATTGCCCGACAAGACATACGCAGCAAAGAAGGTCGTATGCCCTCTAGGATTGGAGGTGCGAAGATACATGCATGCCCTAATGATGCATCCTCTACGCGGTGCGTACAAGGATCTGAACGCATGCCGGTATGCGGTGCATTACGGTATAAGATCGCACGAGATGACCTGGTGATGTTGACGGCGAGCCCCCGGAAGAGGGTTCTGCGAAGGTGATGTGGTATGCTCCTATAATACCACGGTTGAAACGTCTGTTGAAGCGGAGAGCATGCCAAGTTGATGCGATGGCACAGTGAGGACCGTAAGAAAGACGGAAGTTGAGAGCACCCCGACGGGTCGCAGATGGAGAAAAATCGAGAGAAATCTTGGGATGAGTTTGCAAGTGAGCCAAGGAACGTATGGTTTGCTTTAAGCGCGGATGGCATTAATCCTTTCGGGAGCAGAGCAGCAATCACAGCACTGGCCCGTGACTCTATGTATGTATAACCTTCCTCCTTGGATGTGCATGAAGCGGAAGTTCATTATGATGCCGTTCTCATCCAAGGCCCTAAGCAACCCGGCAATGACATTGATGTGTACCTAAGGCCATTAGTTGAAGAACTTTTACAGCTGTGGAATGGAAGCGGTGTACGTCGTGGGATGAGCACAAACAGGAGAATTTAACCTAAAGGCGTTGCTGTTCATGACCATCAACGATTGGCCCGCTCTCGGTAACCTTCGGGACAGACAAACAAGGGATACCACGCATGCACGCACTGTTTACTTGACATCGATAGTATATACCGCAAGCTGCGGGAAGAATGTGTACATGGGCCATCGTCGATTTCTTCCGACCAACCATCAATGTCGAAAGAAAGGCAAGCATTTCAAAGGCGAGGCAGATCACGGAAGAAGCCCGCCATGCGCATCGGTGATCACGTACTTGCTATGGTCAATGATTTACACGTAATCTTTGGAAAGGGTCGGCGGACTAGCTGTTCCGAGTGACGCCGAGGGACACGCACCCATGTGGAAGAAGAAATCTATATTTTGGGACCTACCCTCTGGAAAGACCTAGAGGTCCGCTCTTGATCGACGTGATGCACGTGACGAAGAACCTTTGCGTGAACCTGCTAGGCTTCTTGGGCGTGTATGGGAAGACAAAAGATACAGGTGAGGCACGAGAGGACCTGCAACGTTTGCACGAAAAAGACGGCATGCCTCCAAAGCATATGAAGGTCCTGCCAGCTATGCTCTTACCAAAGAAGAGAAGGAAATCTTCTTTGAATGTCTGCTTAATATGAAGGTCCCGACTGGCTTCTCGTCGAATATAAAAGGAATAATAAATATGGCAGAGAAAAAGTTTCGAACCTAAAGTCTCATGACTGCCACGTGATTATGACGCAAGCGCTTCGGTTGCATTGAGGGGCTTCTACCGAAAACGTCCGATTAGCCATTGTGAAGCTATGTGCATTCCTCAATGCAATATCTCGAAGGTGATCGATCCGAAACCATACCAAGGCTAAGGAGTGATGTGGTGCAATGTCTTGTCGGTTTGAGCTGGTGTTCCCACCATCCTTCTTCAATATCATGGACGACGTTCTTGTTCATCTAGTTGACGAGATTGTCATTACGGGACCCGTATTTCTACACAATATGTACCCCTTTGAGAGGTTCATGGGAGTCCTAAAGAAATATGTCCGTAATCGCGCTAGGCCGAAGGAAGCATCTCCATGGGCCATCAAGCAGAGGATGTCATCGGGTTTTGTGTTGACTTCATTCCTGGCCTTAAGAAGATAGGTCTCCCTAAATCGCGGTATGAGGGGAGACTATTTGAAAAGGCACGCTTGGAAAGGACTCAATAATATGCAGGGACGGATATTCTTGGTCTCAAGCCCACTACAGTTCTCTGTAACTCTACCTTGGTGACCCGTATGTCGATGAACACAAGAACGATCTGCGCTTCAAACACCCGGAGCGGTCGACGATTGGATTACATGTGAACACATTAGGACTTTCAGCAGTTGGTTGGAAGCACGTGTCGAGGTGACAGCACTGTTTGTGAGGAGCTGTACTTGTTATCGAGGGACCATCTTTGACCGTATTGATTTGGAAAGGATCTGAGATAAATGGGAATACATTTTACACGATTGACCAAGATCAAAAGAGCACCAACCAAAACAGCGGTGTCGCTTTGATGCAACAACCGAGAGGGAAAGGACACATATTATGGTTACATAGTGGACATATGGGAACTTGACTACGGACATGATTTTAAGGTCCCTTTGTTTAAGTGCAAATGGGTCAATCTGTCAGAGGCGGGTGCGTGTAGACCCCAAGATGCGGAATGACAACAGTGGATCTGAAAAATCTTGGGTACACCGACGAACCGTTCGTCCTAGCCAATGATGTGGCACAGGTTATCTATGTGAAGGACATGTCCGAGAGACCGAGAAAGAGAAAAGATAAGGAAGCAAATACATCATACGATGAGCCAAAGCGCCACATAGTTCTTTCGGGAAAAAGGGACATCGTGGGAGTGGAGGACAAGATGACATGTCAGAAGATTATGAAAAGTTTCATGAAATTCCTCCTTTAAAGTCAAGGCTGACCTGACATCCCGATAAGCGATGAAGATTATCCATGGTTCTGGCGCAATAAGCAAATGACACAAGCGCAGCGCTTGAGGGCCTTTGGTCCCGGTTGGTGGCTCCAACCGGGACTAAAGAGAGCTTTAGTCGGTTGTAGCCACCAACCGGGACCAAAGGTCGCAACTTCCGCCCTTTGGGCTGCAAAAGAGGCCTTTGGTCGGTTGGTGGCACCAACCGGGACTAGCAGATAGTCGGTTGGTGCCACCAACGGGACTAAGATGTGCTATATAAGCAGCACTTGGCGTTTCGCCAAATCGCCCACTTCTCCCCGACGCCCCTGCTCCTCCTCGTCATTGCCGCCGCCCGACGCCCTTACTCCACCTTGCCGTCGCCGCCGCCGCCGACGCGCCGTCACTACCGCCTTCGTCGTCGCCGCCGCCCCTGTGAGCATAGCCTGCTCCGCGCCCCTCCGTCCAGCGCCCTGCGCGTCCACCGCCTGCCGCCGCCTGCGGCCACAGCCGCCGCGCGCCGCCCCTGCCTGTGCGGCATTACGCGCCGCCCCATCTCTGTGGCGGTGCGCTGCGCCCGCCCTGCTTGCCGCCCTTGCCATGCCGCCCCCCCCCTGCCCTGTCCTGCATTTTTTGTTCATTGCATTTTTTTCATATATGTATAATGTATATATGTATGTGGTAGCTATATATATATATGTGATGAATGGTCGATGTGGCTATATATGTATGTATGAATATAATGTTCATAGCATTTTTTATATATGTTTTTTCATATATGTATTAATTTTATATTTAGGTTGTTAGTAGATATCGATCGATTTTAGGTTAGTGCATTTTAGGTTAGTGTAGAGGAGAAAGTAAAATAAGGAAAAGGAAGAAAAGAGGAAGAAGGAAGAAAGGAAGAAGAAGAAGAAGAAAAGAAGAAAAAAAGAGGAGAAGAAGTGTGTATATGTGTTTGTATGTATATATATGTGTACATATTCATAGTATTTTTTTCATAAGTGTATTTTTTTTTGTTCATTGCATTTTTTTTCATATGTATAATGTATATATGTATGTGGTAGCTATATATATATGTGATGAATGGATGTGGCTATATATGTATGTATGAATATAATGTTCATATAGCATTTTTTTTGTTTATATATGTTTTTTCATATATGTATTAATTTTATATTTAGGTTGTTAGTAGATATCGATCGATTTTAGGTTAGTGCATTTTAGGTTAGTGTAGAGGAGAAAGTAAAATAAGGAAAAGGAAGAAAAGAGGAAGAAGGAAGAAGGAAGAAGAAGAAGAAAAAGAATGAGAGGAAGGAAAATAAGAAGAGGAAGAAAGGAGAAAAAGAGGAGAGGAAGAAGAGGAGAAATAAATAAGAAGAGGAAAAAGAAGAAAAGAAGAGGAGAAGAAGAAAGGAATAGAGGAGAAGAAGAAAAATAGAAGAAAAAATTCTATTTTTTCTTCTTCTCCTCTATTCCTTTCTTCTTCTCCTCTTTTTTTCTTCTTTCTTCTTCTTCTTCTTCCTTCTTCCTTCTTCCTCTTTTCTTCCTTTTCCTTAATTATTTTCCTTTCTCGAGGGAGAAGAAGAAAAAGAAGAGGAGAAGAAGAAAGAAAGGAAAGGAGAAAGAAGAAACTTAAACACGAGGGGGTGGTACCGATACCCCTCCCGATATGTATATGTATGTCGCGTCGTTGTCGATATAATTAACCCCTCTAGATACAACTGCAGCAGCCCCTCGGCCCTCTCGCTCGACCAAAACTCTCGAGGACACCCAAACCCTAGAGAGAAAGCGATGTTGAATAATAATTGACATGTTGTCAATATTTGCGAAACTATGGAGCACTCCGAGACGAAGAAGCGAAGCGATGTTGGGGAAATAATCGCAAATGGAAGTGATGATGTTGCATCATTTCTCATCGACACCGTTGGTCGATGGATGAAGAAGAGGGCTATGATTATGATGGCTTCGACCCTGCATTAATGCGGTACAAGAGGAGGACTATGTTCATGATGGCTCCGTGACACAATGGAGGTACAAGACGAAGGAGACCGTGCGAGCCGAGTCACCGAACCGAGTCCGCCAGGTATATATATATTAGTTAAGCCCGTCTTGACAAGTTAATTGATGCATCCATTGTTTTGGTATATGTACACATATTAAATCTGTCGTCTTTCTTCCTTATAATTTCTAGCCCTCCGGATCGAGCACAACTTCGCACGGAGACGAGGCCCAAGAAAAGTTGAGCTCGGATGAAAAGTTTGAGATCATAGAAATCGCTACCGACGGCGAACCGATTGAACCCAACCGGACAAAGAAGGCATTTTCTGCTCGGTCACGGGGTTCTTGTTAGGGACAGGATCGATCAGCATCCACAATGGTATAAGCCTGCTAAGGATGAAGACGCTGAGGTGTCTTATGTCAATGATATGCGAAAGAAGATCTTTGGAATGAGCTGAAGGCAAATTTCACCCTACCGCCAGAGGAGGATCCGGAGAAGCCAGTTAAAGAGCAATTAATCAAGTCTTGTGCTCTTAAGAAGATGGCTGGCCTAATGAGGAGGTGGAGGAAAGAGCTGAACCAGTTTGTCCGAAAAAGAGACACCAGAATTCATCGGCAAATATGAGAAGATCAAAGATCATCGCCCGCATTTGTGGCCCACATGACATCGGAAAAGAGTAAGAAGATGTCGGAGACAAACAAGAAAAATGCTGCGAAGAAGACGCTTCACCATCGCACGGGTCGGTGGCTACCTCAAAGCCCGCCTAAGTGGTCCAAGGCTGAGCATGATCTGCTTGAAAAAGGGATCGAACCGAGGCGATCGCTGGCCGGACCGTTGCGGACTTGGTTCTTCGGGCTGGCGGAACCTTGGACCTATAACAGGCGATGTCGATGGGACGAACGAGCAGCTCGCAAACACCAGTCAAGAAACTTCGACAATATATTGCTGCAAGCAGCGAGGGACGTTCGTTCCAAACAGGAGAAGGACGAGCTCACAATGGCCCTTAGGAATCCCGAGCACCTGGGCGGACACGAGGCACGCCAGGCTCGCTTCCGTGGAAGGTTGGTTTTCGGACGCAGGGGTTACAAAACCCACGAGAGGAGGAAGAAAGTGGAGCATGACCAAATGCAGCGCTGCTTGGAAGGGTAATGGGGCTAGAGGATCGAGAAGAGGACCGAGAAGCAGCAGATCGCAACAAACGACATGCCAAGCTTCCCGGCTACCCCGCCATCTCGGTAGCGAAGCAGCGTTGCTTCCACCGAGCTGCTTCAGCGGAGCATGTCTTGACGGCTCTCGCCAGCTATCCGTGGATGGTATCACGAGTCTCAAAATTGCCACATTATGGCGCGATGCATGAATTTGAAGGTCAAGGCGGCTGTTGGCCAAGTTTATCCTAGTGGACCCGCACAACTTATCACCGCCACCGATTCGGAAGGATTTGCTAAGGTGATGGTTGATGAAATAACGGAGGATTTGAGGACCTCGGCTTGAGCACCCTACCGGTGAAGGGAGACTAGGCTGGGTTACGCTCTCAAGACTCCATGCCTATGGCGGAAGGAGCTCATCGACCTTCGAGGCTGGACGCCTCCGCCTCCTCCTCCTCATCCGCGAGTCGGGGCACTCCGCCTCCTCCACCGCCTCCTCCTCCCGTGAGTGAAGATCGAGGCACGCGTGGCGGCACTCCGCCCCTTCTCCGGGCGTGGCGGCACTCCGCCTCCTCCTTCTCCGCCTCGCCCAGCAAGGGCGGAAGAGACCCGCCCGCCCGGCTGCTCCGACGCGTCGTAGTCCTTCTCCTCCGCCTCGTAAGCAAGCACGAAGGAAGGCAGACGCCGCAGCCGCTCCGTCTGCTCGGCGTCTAGCAGCACAAGAAGAGAGAGGCAATCTGACACGGTCCACCTCTAAAGCCTGTAGAGAAGTTACCGTATGAGAGGAGCAAGGAGGAAAACGATACGATCGTGCGAGCCAAGTGAAGGAGTTCTTTGAAGGGGTTAAAGCAAAGATACATCCACCTCCGGAGGAGAAGGTCGATCCGGTGAAAGCAAAGCGCACTCGATGCCCCGAGGAAACCACCAAAGTCTCCGCCGAGAACCAACTATGAGCGCATTCATGAGCAGACATATCTCCAAGCCAAGCGGTGGGAACTACTGTCAGGATAAAAGGTCAAAAGAACAACGGGCAAAGGGAAAAAATTGCCCAGCTCGGCGAACAAGCACAGCAATCGTGCCCCTCGCTGAATGTGTCTAATCCTCCGGCACGGTGGCGGTTATGGCAATCTTGGAGATTACCGCTGACGATGCACTTCCTGATTTCATGGAGGTGGACTTATTTAGATCTGATACGGGAAGCCTCTCGTCAAAGATGAAAAGTCTCGACAACAATGATGCGAAGATTCCACAGTTGGTACATGAAAACCTGCAGAGAATCGGAGGGATGAACACTTTGTATCTGAATATTAAAGAGGAGCACGACCTCGTTTCAAATGATCTGTTGTCTATTCCATTTGAGGAGTTCTTGAGTTCTTCAATCAAAAGGCCCTCGATAAATTAATGGTCTTTTGCTACTGCTGTAAGTACTATTTCGTCATTAGTCGTATATATAGCTCGGCTCTTTCATTGCATGTATTTATAATTAATTATCCTCAATATATTATGCAGATTGAAGATCGTCGAGTGCAAAAAAATGAAATCTATGATATTGGGTTCATTAACACAAATATCATAGATGTTTTTCTAGTTAAAAAGCGCGCCAAGAGGCCGAGGACAACTTGCTACAATCATTGATCAAAAATCAAAACAAAGATACCATACTCTTTCCTTACCACGGCCCGTGAGTGTTCTTGTCGTGTGCATATTCGGTTTTCCTTATTACTCGGCGAGGTTAATGTAATTGATGAGTTATGCTTGCGTGTAGGTACCACTATATTCTTCGGAGATTAAGCTTGAGCGTGGACTAGTAACCGTCTTAGACTCGAGACGGAAAGATCCCAGCACCTATGCGGACATGGTGACATGCTCAGCAAGTAAGTTCAATCGATCATTATCACACCATATCGGCAACTTTTTATTCATTTCTTGATATCTCAAGTAATAACAAATATTTTCTTTGTCTTGCAGGGTTTGGAAACAGTTCACCGCACAAGCTCGGGACTGCCGAAGGAGCTGCGATATACATACCAAAGTAAGTACTCTTGGCGCGCATCTCCGTTGATTCTATAGCTATACTTTCATCAATGCCATTTATATAATGCTTCATTATCAGTTTGATTGACCTCTATTTCTCGTAAAGTGCTTGTGGCAGGAGGAAGGGAATGATTTACGTGGATACTACGTGTGCGAGTTCATCCACAACGCGACATTGAAAAACAAGCGGGGCTACTCTAGAAGACAATATGAAGTGCGTAAGCAATAATATTCGCAATTTCATTTTATTACACCATCATTTCTGTTGAGTTTCATTCATATATATGTATTAATTAACCCCCTTCTTTAAATTAATTAGACTTGGCAGATCGGGATGAACTCCTACCACCAGATCGCATGAAAGCAATTCAAGAGGAATTGGCGGGATTCTTTCTTGATCACGTCATCAGTAAAGCCGGAGAATACCATGTGGAACTTGAATTCAAATCCTAGTGGTTTGTAATTAAGAGATCTTATATAGATTGTACATGTATGTAGCCAGTAAAACTTGTTGTTCGACCAATCTCTCGTAGAAGGAGAGGTCGATCGATCACTTCTCTCGGTATGCATGACGAACTTCAGATCTTGAATGGTTCTCTCGATCACTTATGTATATTTACTACGTGGCGTCGAGCAAGCACGGACATAATTAAGAGAGGACACTTCTCTCTATTAATTAGCTAGCTAATGAAACACCTAAATTAACCCCCAAAACCCCCAACCCCCTCCTTTCAAAAAACAAAAACCAGGCCTTTGGAATGCAGACACGTGGGCGCCTTTTGGTCCCGGTTGGAGCCACCAACCGGGACCAAAGGCCCTTGACTGGGCTCGGCGCCTGAGGGCCACGTGGAGGCTCATTGGTCCCGGTTCGCTTTGAACCGGGACTAATGGGTTGAGGTATTAGTAACGACCCATTAGTCCCGGTTCCCGAACCGGGACTAAAGGCCCTTACGAACCGGGACTGATTGGTGGTTTTCTACTAGTGAAAGTAGTTTCACCTATTACAGTTGAAGAAAAGACTGTCTCTTATAGTGATCCTATTGTTCCTACTACTTATGTTGAGAAAACTCCTTTTCCTGTTAGGATAAAGGATCATGCTAAAACTCCGGCTATTGTTCGTAAGAGTAACACTAGAACTTATACACCTCTTGAGCAAATCAAAGTTGAACCTAGTATTGCTATGGTTAAAGATCTCTTGGATGATGATTTAGATGGGCATGTTAGTTATTTATGTGGTGAGAGTACTAATATTGTTAGACCAGATACTAAGATACATAGACCTGTGGTAGGCATGCCTGTTATTTCTGTTAAAATAGGAGATCATTGTTATCATGGCTTATGTGTGATATGGGTGCTAGTGCTAGTGCAATACCCTATGAATTATATAAAGAAATTATGCATGACATTGCACCCGCTGAAATAGAGGATATTGATGTCACTATTAAGCTTGCTAATAGGGATACCATTAAACCAGTTGGATTTTTTAGAGATGTTGAAGTCTTGTGTGGGAAGGTTAAATATCCTGCTGATTTTCTTGTTCTTGGTTCCCCACAAGATGACTTTTGTCCCATTATTTTTGGTAGACCCTTCTTAAATACAATTAATGCTAGGATTGATTGTGAAAAGGATATTGTTACAATTAGCTTAGAGGGTATGTCTCATGAGTTTAATTTTGCCAAGTTTCGTAGACAACCTCATGATAGAGAATCACCTAGTAAGGATGAGATTATTGGTCTTGCTTCCATTGCTGTACCTCCTACTGATCCGTTAGAACAATATTTGCTTGACCATGAAAATGATATGTTTATGAAGGAAAGAAGGGAAATAGATGAAGTGTTCCTTAAACAGGAACCTATGCTAAAACACAACCTTCCCGTTGAAATTTTCTTGGGGATCCCCCTCCACCCAAGGGTGATCCTGTGTTTGAACTCAAACCATTACCTGATAATCTTAGGTATTCTTATCTTGATGAAAAGAAAATATATCTTGTTATTATTAGTGCTAACCTTTCAGAGCAAGAAGAAGAAAGATTATTGAAAACTCTGAAGAAGCACCGCGCTGCTATTGGATATACTCTGGATGATCTTAAGGGCATTAGTCCCACATTATGCAAACACAAAATTAATTTGGAGGACGGTGCCAAACCAGTTAGAGATCCTCAACGATGATTGAATCCTAAGATGAAAGAAGTGGTAAGAAAGGAGATACTAAAGCTCCTTGAGGTAGGTATAATTTATCCCGTTGTTGATAGTGATTGGGTAAGCCCTGTCCATTGTGTTCCTAAAAAGGGAGGTATTACTGTCGTTCCTAATGATAAAGATGAATTTATCCCACAAAGAATTATTACAGGTTATAGGATGGTAATTGATTTTCACAAATTAAATAAAGCAACTAAGAAAGATCATTACCCTTTACCTTTTATTGATCAAATGCTAGAAAGACTATCCAAACACACACATTTCTGCTTTCTAGATGGTTATTCTGGCTTCTCTCAAATACCTGTGTCAGCGGGGGATCAATCAAAAACTACTTTTACTTGCCCTTTTGGTACTTTTGCTAATAGACGTATGCCTTTGGTTTATGTAATGCACCTGCTACCTTTCAAAGATGTATGATGGCTATATTCTCTGACTTTTTTGAAAAGATTTGTGAGGTATTCATGGATGACTTCTCCGTTTATGGATCCTCTTTTGATGATTGCTTGAGCAACCTTGATCGTGTTTTGCCGAGATGCGAAGACACTAGTCTCATCTTGAATTGGGAAAAGTGCCACTATATGGTTAATGAAGGCATTGTCTTGGGGCATAAGATTTCCGAGAGAGGTATTGAAGTTGATAAGGCTAAAGTTGATGCTATTGAAAAGATGCCATTTCCCAAGGACATAAAAGGTATAAGAAGTTTCCTTGGTCATGCCGGTTTTTATAGGAGGTTCATTAAGGACTTTTCTAAAATCTCTTGGCCTCTGACTAATTCATTGCAAAAAGATATTCCTTTTGTCTTTGATGATGATTGTGTAGAAGCATTTGAAATACTTAAGAAAGCTTTGATCACTTCACCTATTGTTTAGCCACCTGATTGGAATTTACCCTTTCAAATTATGTGTGATGCTAGTGATTATGTTGTAGGTGTTGTTCTAGGGCAAAGAGTTGATAAGAAATTGAATGTTATCTAGTATGCTAGTAAGACTCTTGATACTGTCCAGAGAAATTATGCTACTATTGAAAAAGAATTCTTAGCAGTTGTGTTTGCATGTGATAAGTTTAGACCTTATATTATTGATTCCAAAGTTACTATTCACACTGATCATGCTCCTATTAAATATCTTATGGAAAAGAAAGATGCTAAGCCTAGACTCATTAGATGGGTTCTCTTGCTCCAAGAATTTGATTTGCATATTATTGATAGAAAGGGAGCTGAGAAGCCCGTTGTAGACAACTTGTCAAGGTTAGAGAATGTTCTTGATGACCCACTGCCTATCGATGATAGCTTTCCTGATGAACAATTAGTGGTCGTCAATGCTTCTCGTACTGCTCCTTGGTATGCTGATTATGTTAATTACATTGTTGCTAAATTTATACCTCCTAGTTTCACATACCAGCAAAAGAAAAAGTTCTTTTATGATTTAAGACATTACTTCTAGGATGACCCACACCTTTATAAAGGAGTAGATGGTGTTATTAGACGTTGTGTACCTGAGCATGAACAGGAATAGATCCTACGCAAGTGTCACTCTGAATCCTATGGAGGACACCACGCTGGAGATATAACTGCACATAAGGTACTGCAATCTGGTTTTTATTGGCCTACTCTCTTCAAAGATGCTCGTAAGTTTGTCTTATCTTGTGATGAATGTCAAAGAATTGGTAATATTAGTAGACGTCAAGAAATGCATATGAATTATTCTCTTGTTATTGAACCATTTGATGTTTGGGGCTTTGATTATATGGGACCTTTTCCTGCCTCTAATGGTTACACACATATTTTAGTTGTTCTGATTACGTTACTAAGTGGGCATAAGCTATTTCAACTAGTAGTGTTGATCATAACACTTCTATTAAAATGCTTAAAGAAGTTATTTTTTCGAGGTCCGGAGTCCCTAGATATCTTATGATTGATGGTGGTTCACATTTTATTCATGGTGCTTTCCGTAAGATGCTTGCTAACTATGATGTTAATCATAGAATCGCATCTCCTTATCATCCACAGTCTAGTGGTCAAGTAGAGTTGAGCAATAGAGAGCTCAAATTAATTTTGCAAAAGACTGTCAATAGATCTAGAAAGAATTGGTCCAAAAAACTTGATGATGCATTATGGGCTATAGAACTGCATACAAAAATCGTATGGGTATGTCTCCGTATAAGATGGTTTATGGAAAAGCATGTCATTTACCTCTTGAACTTGAACATAAAGCATATTGGGCTATTAAAGAACTCAACTATGACTTCAAACTTGCCGATGAGAAGAGGTTGTTTGATATTAGCTCACTTGATGAATGGAGAACCCAAGCCTATGAGAATGTCAAGCTATTCAAAGAAAAAGTCAAACGCTGGCATGACAAAAGGATACAAAAGCATGAGTTTAACGTAGGTGATTATGTGTTATTATTCAACTCTCGTTTAAGATTTTTTGCAGGAAAACTTCTCTCTAAATGGGAAGGTCCTTACGTTATCGAGGAGGTCTATAGTTCTGGTGCCATAAAAATCAACAACTTCGAAGGCACAAGTCCGAGGGTGGTGAACGGTCAAATAATTAAATATTATATCTCAGGTAATCGTATCAATGTTGAAACTAATATTATTGAAACCGTGACCCCGGAGGAATACATAAGCGACACTTTCCAAAACGTTCCAGACTCCGAAAAGGAATAGGTATGTGGTACGGTAAGTAAACCGACTCCAAAACAATTCCAATGGCAATTTTTATCAGTTTTGGAATATTTAAGAATTTTAGGAAGAAAGAAGTAGTCCGGGAAGGACACGATGCCTCCACGAGGGTGGAGGGCGCGCCCACCCTTACTGGGCGCGCCCCCCTTTCTCGTGGCCACCTCGTGTGCCTCCCGGACTCCGTTTTCTTGCATGTTACGTATTTTGGTCGGTAAAAATTCATTATATAAACTCTCGAAGGTTTTGACCATCATATCACGCAAATATCCTCTATTTTTGTTTCGAGCTGTTCCTGTTGCAGATCTAGAGCACCATGACGTCGCCCTCCTTCAACAATGAAGACAAGGATCTTGGCTAATTGAAGATAGAGCTGAAAAGAGAAGAACCGGAAGAGATCAACAAGGAGGAAGGGATCAAGAAGGCCATGGAGGTTCAAGCTCCGGCAGTGAAAGAAGAAGACATCCCTCAACCCTTACCTGACCTCTTTACTCCAACTGAGATTGAAGCTTTCAAGATGATTGAGTTAGCTCGCATACACAATAAGTATCTCACACAGGAGAATATCTTGCTGAAGGATCATATCGCCGGACTCAAGGGCATTATCCGCAAGTTGGAGGAGCTTTTACGCTCGATGTGCGATTATCCACCATCATCATCACCACCTCCATCACCTCCGAGGACATAATCACATGGGTATGGGCACTCCCCTTGGCAATTGCCAAGCTTGGCGGAGGTGCCCCGGTATCGTATCACCATCACACTCCTATCTTTACCATTTTATTTTGTTCGATCCTTTTCGTAGTACCTTGATCTATTATATTGTAGTTTTAGTATCAAGTAGTTTTGAGTTTTGCTTTGTGATCTTTTTATGTAATCGAGTCCATGAGCTATCTATAATAAAGATTAGTGTTGAGTCAAGGGCTTTGCTATCTTGCTATGATTTTGAGAAAGTATAGAATAAAAGAGTTCATATTGATCTTATGGTCAGTGATGACTTCACATATAGAAAGTATGAGGCATAAAAGTTGTTGGGAGTTGGCAAACGTAGTTTTGGTCATCGTTGCAATTAATAGGAAGTAATAAGGAAAGAGGGGTTTCACATACAAATATATTATCTTGGACATCTTTTATGATTGTGAAGCACTTATTAAGTATGACATGCTAAAAGAGTTGATGTTGGACAAGGAAGACAACGTAATGGTTTATGTTTCCTCACATCTCAGTTAAAGTATATTGTCATTGACCTTCCAAACATGTTGAGCTTGCCTTTCCCCCTCATGCTAGCCAAATTCCTTGCACCAAGTAGAGATACCACTTGTGCTTCCAAATATCCTTAAACCCAGTTTTGCCATGAGAGTTCACCATACCTACTTATGGATTGAGTAAGATCCTTCAAGTAAGTTGTCATGTTGCAGGCAATAAAAATTGCTATCTAAATATGTATGACTTATTAGTGCAGAGAAAATAAGCTTTGTACGATCTTGTTGTGGAAGCAATAAAAGCGACGGACTGCATAATAAAGGTCCACATACAAGTGGCAATATAAAGTGACGTTCTTTTGCATTAAGATTTTATGCATCCAACCCTACAAGCACATGACAACCTCTGCTTCCCTCTGCATAGGGCCTATCTTTTACTTTATGCTAGAGTCAAGGTGATCTTCACCTTTCCCTTTTTTGATTTTATCCTTTGGCAAGCTCCTCGTGTTTGAAAGATCATGATATATATATCCAATTGGATATAAGTTAGCATGGACTATTACTGTTGACATCACCTAAATGTGAATACGTTGGGAGGCGACACAATAAGCCCCTATATTTCTCAATGTCCGGCTGAAACTGCATAACCATAAGTATTGCGTGAGTGTTAGCAATTGTAGAAGACTACATGATAGTTGAGTATGTGGACTTGCTGAAAAGCTCTATTCTTGACTCTTTCTGATGTTACGATAAATTGCAATTGCTTCAGTGACTGAGATTATAGTTTGTTAGCTTCCAATGAAGTTTCTGAACCATACTTGACATTGTGAATTGATCGTTACTTGAGCATAAGAAATCATATGATAAAATCTATTCATGTTGCTGTTATAAGAATGATCATGATGCCCTCTTTCCCGTATTTTATTTTTTATCAATACCTCTATCTCTAAACATGTGGACATATTTTTCGATTTTGGCTTCCGCTTGAGGACAAGCAAGGTCTAAGCTTGGGGGGTTGATACGTGCATTTTGCATCATGCTTTTATATCAACTAGCAAAGTGGCCCGCTCGAAGCGCAGGCTAAGATTTTATATTTTATTAAACTGACCGTATATTTGGCTTGTCTAAAGAAAATTTGGAATTTACGCAAGTCGTACAATTGTCTTTTTTACGACTAATCATGTTATTTAAATTATTACTGTATAATTTTTCTAGGTTTTTATCATCTTACATTATTGGATTTTAGTTTACTTGTATGTTTGGATTTAAATATTATTTGGATTACTAACTTAAAATAGTATGAATTTTATACTACATGAAATAATAAGAGCACCAATTTTTTAAAAGCTTTGTTGTGCTTTGAGGATATAGGACTTGAAATAATGTCTCATAAATCAGATTGACTCTGCAAATTAAATTAAATGGAGACTTGCAAGCTAGTTAGAGTAAGAAATACACATAATTGAAATGAATGTAAATTTATATTAATCTTATCATTCCTCCAATGTGCTATCTACAAATATAATAAGCAAGTGATTTTCATGATTTACATGTAGAAACAGATACATGTATTCTTATATATCACTCGATACCAAGACGTACTTATAGTAAGTGTAATTTTAAAGATGCCACCTACACTATCAAGTCGTAGTTTGTTTTCCATATATAACATTATTGTATCGTGATACACTTTTATTTGACTTTTGCAAAACATAGTCCATTCTGAACCTCTGTTCTCCCTGTAAACAACGTACTCTGTATAAATATTGTAAACTACTCCCTCCATTCATAAACATAAGTCCTTTTAGAGATTCCAATATGGACTACATATGGGGTAAAATGAGTGAACCTACACTCTGAAAAACGTCAATATCCATCCGTATGTAGTCCGTATTGAAATCTCTAAAATGACTTATATTTAGAAACGGAGGGAGTACCTGCCAAGAATTGTAGTGTACGCGAGTAGACCTCTTCAGCTCTTGCTTCAGAATATTCCATCTCAAGGTTGTGGTTTGGTGCAAGAGCTCACGTCAGGTTTTGAACATGTTGGGCTATGTTGGGATATGCACCATGTCTAGCATGGATGCACACATTATCCCCAGAAGTCTCTCTACTACCTAATTATTTGTATTTTAACAAAATTTGGGGTAACAATAGCTACTATTTATTTGTCCAAAGGACCTTAGTCTACCATGTTTTCTAATATTTCCCTCGCCACCAAAGGAATTTAAACATATAAACGTGACCTTGGAATTATACTTTAATATCCAAAAAAGTATAATTAATAGACATTGCTTACTCTGGCATAAGGAGTTCAACCGCACGCAGGTTTTAAATTCTCTCCGTCACTTTGCTCTTTTTTTCGTAAGTATGTCTACACAGTATCTTTATAAATTTGATTTATTGTTTTAAATAGGGATGATGAACATATTTTTATATGAATTTTTTACACTTCTATATAAGTATCACTTCAGAAGATACGAAGAATTAGCCTCAAAATGTGTTTTTTGTTCATGAACTTCCTTGCCTATTATGTAACAAATGAAACTGATTTCCAATTGTTGTTCAATAGAAAACTATGATACTGACAAACTTAAAGGTAAAGAAACTATGTAGATGTCGTCCCTCTATTTTTTTTTGGCTAAGACTCCCTTTATGTATTTGTTTGTGTATTCTCATTAATGGTGTACTCGTACGGCGTTTCTTTGGCAATGAATGATAGCTCTACTACCATACCATAAAAAATGTTTATCGCATTAGATCCATGGATGGTATTTTCTCAAGTAGAACAAACATTAGGTAAACTTTTAATATGAGGAACTAATAAAGTGATAATATATGTAATAATATATATTAGCTTCTTATCAGGTAAAATTATAGGTTAAATGTGTTGATATCTTAAAACTACCGTTATTATTGATGTTTCCTTGCTTGTAGTCAATGTATTTAGGAGTGTCGTAGTATTTTTGATTCAATATTGTTTCAGACTGCAAATTTAAAATTGAAGTGTAGTAAAGTTTTTATACGAAAAACAGTTCATATAAAACCACTTTAATTGATAGGCTATAGTATAGTCGTGAAATGCTTATGTGTAAAGTCAACCGAAATCATGAAACAAAATGAATACTTGTTTTTTATGTATGTTGACTCGCCAGAATTATCTTCTTTTAGATGGATTATATAAATTATTTTATTCTCTTACTATTTGTGTGCACACGTACATATGTAAATATTTCTTTTGCATAATCACAGTAAGGTACTCCCGTATTGTTTTCTCTTTGAAAGAAAAAGATAAAAACATACATCACTGCACTCTCAGGTAGATGATCTTTTTAGGTGGCCCGCCTCCGTTCGTGAGTAGTTTATGTTGAATCGCCAAAATTATCTTCTTTCAGATGGATTATATTTAAGTTGCTTTATTCCCTTACTATTTGTGTGGACACGTACATTGGTAAATACTTATTTTCATATCATAAAAATATATTTATTTTCATATAATCACACAGTAGGATACTCTCGTATTGTTTTTCTCTTGCAAAGAAAAATAATAAAAAACATACTTCACTGCACTCTCAGAGAGAAGATCTTTTTAGGTGGCCCACCTTTGTCCGTGAGTAGTGCTTAGCATTTGTGCATTTACCCATGAAAATACATCCACCATATTGAGAACACTGAATGTAAGTTTTTCTTTCCAAGGAATGCATGCATCTATATAGCAAAGGCATCAGGCACGTCCCATGCTAGTTTTTTTTTCACAATGGCAATGGCAATGCATTTTTTTAAAGAACACACGCTTGTACATGCCTAGGCAACCCCATCTCCCATGCTAGATCTTTTTTAACGGCAATGATATACCAAAAGTTGATTCATTATATATGGCAATGGTGGGTAATTACTTCATGTAATTCCTACTTTTTTACAATGGCAATTTTTTCCAAAGAATGCATGCGTGGATATGGCAAGCCATACTGATTTTTCCAAAGAATGCATCCATGCATATGGCAAGCCATCCTTACGTCCCACGTTTTTTTTCGCAAGCCATCCTCACGTCCCATGTTTTTGTTATCTACTACCACTATAAAAGAAAGAGAGGGGCAGATCCAAACAATCACACCCATTCATCGTCAAAATCTAACGGCCCATAATCCTTCTGTGTTTAACACTGCAAACCACGCATTAAGCCACCGCAATCCATCTATCGCTAATCTGCCCGCCGTTAAAAAAAACAACCGCTACCTGCACGACAGCACGACCTCTCTCGCCCGGAAGCCCCTCCTCTGCCGCACGACCTCCCCCTCCTCCTTCCGCGCCCTTCGCCGCCCCGTCGTTTCTCTCGCAGCCGGCGCGCAGCCGTTAGCCGCAGGAGCTGCTCCGCCGCGCCCTTCGCCGCCTCTCCCGCAGCCGAGCCCTTCGCTGCAGGTCGCCACGGGAGCCGCCCCGCCGCGCCCTTCGCCGCCTCCCGTAGCCGAGGACGAGGCGAGGATCTAGGAGAGCAACGTGACGGTGGGGATCCATTGCTAGGACGCAAGAGGGTGCTTGTCAGGCTGCTCGCCGAGGTCGAGGGGCTACACCTAATCATCACGCACGCCAATGTCATCCCGTTCCTGGCTTCCACTGTTATCATAACCTTCATGGCAAAGGTAAGTTCGTTTAGTTAATTTACTCTCAGTTGCACATTCGTATTACAGTTTACAAGCTTCTTAAAGAGGAGATTTTGTTATGCTGTGACATCTCTTATGGCTACGGCTGTGAAGTTACTGTATTTTTTGCTTGTTTTTTTCTTTCAGTAGACTGTATTCAGTGATATGGTTACAGAAGCAAAGTGTGTTTTCCTTACATTAAACAAATAGTTGTTGTTCAAGTGTTAATGCAAGTGTCATACTCACCTGTCGAGATCGAAAACTGAACTGAAATCTTTATTTGTTATGTTGTCAGGTGGATGAGGGCTTCAATGTCTTGGCCTGCCGTGCGTGGTCCTAGCCAGATGGTCACCACCACAGTCGGTATTATTCATCACCGTGCTTGACGGAACTGCTCGCCACCGAGTCGGGTGCACCACAAGTACGAACACGCCGCCATCTACTCACTCCCTTGCTGTAGGTCGGCAGATGGTGAGGAACGTCCATCCCATGGTGAGTTTCATTTTCCTTTAGACGATTTGCCTCAGTAAGTTTGGGCTTTCTACGGTGGACCACATTCTGGTGGACTACATTGTACTGAAGGTGGATTTGTATTATCGTAGATCCATGACTTCCAATTATTCCGCTGCCACACCGATGTACGCTTTAGATTATGATAATGCAAATCCCTCCACCCCCACCTCCTCAGTTCGGAACATTGTTCCTATAATAGTGAAGATGAAAAACAATTGATCTTTTTGAGTAAAAAGCAAATTTTATCTTTGCTGAACCGCAGGTTGCAAGTTTCATCGTCCCACGATTATAAACAAACTGGTTGAGACTTGACGGCCAGGTTATTTAGACTGACCTACTGAACCAGGAACCAAGATTGCTGTGCTTCAACAATTGAGAAAATATCACATATGCAAAACCAGCTACCGACCAGATTGTTAGATCCTGGTGGTGTAAATAAGAACGAAAGCTTCTGAAGAGATAAGTGCACTATCTCTTATGCAATGCTACTGCAATTGATTACTTTCCAATCTCTGGTAAGATCTACAGAGCTTAGCAATATCTCTCTTCTCAAATTTACCAGGGTATATGATGTAGTTTCTTTTCATCTAATAAGGTGCATCAGGCTCATTGCTGAATAGTTTCTCTCAAATAATTTCTTTTTCAGCACATTTTGTATCAACTGCTAACTTTGAATCTTTGCTTCTTTAATCAGATCATGTCTAAATCATTAGATGGCATTTCCTGTTGTAGAGGCTTTCACACACATGCATGCCTAGACTGTACTTTCATTATATGCGTGCTTATCTACTACCCTGTCAGCACAAGATGTTCCCACAACTCATGCCATATCTACAACACTCAGGTTTCTAAGTTCCTATGATATTCTTTGTAGATTTATTCTGCTCATATTTATTGGGAACACTAGGAGGCATTGCAATATCATGGTAGCAAGGACAATTACTAGCTAGCTGAACTGAGGTAATATATTTATTGTGTTGGTGGCTATGAGATGATTTTGCTGAGACTGCAAATTGCATGTGTTAAACCTATTATCGGCACTAGATTAAGCATAGTTGGAAGGAATGACCATTGTTTTAGTGCTGAAAATGTGTCACTGACAAAAACTATTGCCTCGGATGCATAGCTTAATCATTGTAAATATTTTGGTGATGTATTCAAAACAACATTTTCTGCACGTCCAATATTGACGGGTTAATCCCAGTCTCCCAATGGTTTATTTGCAAGACATGCCGCATTTTCAGCAAGCTTGAATCAAACTTGCCGGTGCCAGTTCTGCCCTTAAAACATACACGCCCCTTCTATATTTCACATGCATGCGTTTCTTTAAAAATGTACGTGTGGTGTAAGGGAGGAGGTTCTGAGTGTGCCATGCCCTACTTTGTCCCCTCTTTACTAGGTTCAGGGCTAGGTATTGTGGAATTTGAGATCTCGCACTAAGCCCTCAAACTCTCTAGCAAGATTATGTTTACATTATTCGTAGGTACTAAAAAGTATTCGGTACAAATTTTGGGTGCCTCGATGGTGGTATTGAATCAAGAGATAAATTTTCAAATGAGACAGGTGTGGTAACTTTTTAATTGAAATGTTCATGTTACCCTGTATGGTTTGGAAACAAGTCGACAGAGTGCATTTTTTCAGTGTAGGGTTGTTTGAAGCGAACGGTTCTCTTTTGAATTTTGCAGTTTTTATGACGAATTGTTCAATGTTGTTAATGTGCAATAGAAGCATTTTCAAGATTGCAAGAAATAACACTCCGGAATTGGAAAAAAAATGTGCTATGCAATTTTTAATCAAACACGCTATTCTAATTCTTTTCTACAAATAGATAAGTATAGATCATTTTCAAGTAAGAGAATTATAATAGCGCAAGCTCTAGATGGCTGCTTATAATTCAAAATACTCTTCATTGTCTTGATAAAGTAGTTCACTTGCAGGATGTGGGGTTAAGGTTGGAATGGATAAACCTGGGTGGTTATTGCCAAGCATTTGAAGAAAATTGAGCCAATGGAGTGTCTTGAAAGCATCTCCATATTTATAGCTGAACAGATTTGTTGTCATATGAAACAGAGAGATAGTACCACACTTTGTAAAATGCCGAGGCACATTACATGTTCTTTCTTACTACTTATTTTACCACATATCAAAAGGTTTCATTATTGCTGCTACCCTAAGAATTGTGTCATCATTCCTTCATAATTGCAGTTTTTCATCCTTTGGGAATTTAGGATGCAAGGGATGGTATTTCATCAAAGATGATTTTTGGCTTGAACGCGGAGGTACGAATTAGCCTCTGAACATCATGTTATCTTCTTTTGGCCAATTACTCGAACCAGAGAATTGAATATTGCGTTCTTGTCTTCTTCCAGGCTAGCAATAATAGGACACATATAGAAGAAGTTCGCAAGATCCGTTTTCTCCTATTGAGTCTTGCAGAAATGAGCCTAAAGTAAGTACCACTTCATCCGGAGATGCTTTTTGGTGTCTACACTCCAGAACGCTGTGTTTTTCTCTCCATCTGAACTTCTGGATCATTTTCTTATTATTATGCTCAGCTGCTATATACGCAAGTCTGGAAATATTTTCCTTGCGTTATGCTGATAAATTTATTCTTTAGTATATTTTCTCTTGGGATTAATCTGTATTATGACAAACTTCTGTTGTCGGTTGAAGGTTTCCTGACATGATAAGAGTTCGTGTGTCCTTTTCCAAGAAAATGCAAGATGTTTCATGTATTGACAATATACTTTACATGGTTATCTGTGTTCTTTCACATAATTCACATCTATCATCATTCTTGGAGCAAGTAAATGCTGTTGGTGTTTGTTGGACCCAAGTCATTTAGTACTTATGTTTAGTGTGCTTTACTAACGATAGTCTCGCAATGTAAAGCTACTCGGGTCAAATTCCACATTCCACTTCTCAGAGAGCTTGGGATTTAGCCACCCGTTTAGTCGATGATATGTCATTTTGTGCACTCTGATCTTTTTAATCCGAGGTGCACCTGTAGACATTAATAAAGCAAAAAAGTTCTACGATACCAAATGAAAGACGTTTTCATGAATTCTGCAGAGATATGCCTTCTTTACATTTTTATGAATTCTCACTACATAATATGCAAGTGTACCGCCACCCAGAGGACGTTTCCCCTTTGTGTTCTAATACTACATGTGTTGTCATACTACAGGTATCATAAGAAGTTTGAGAATACTTGATGGTGTTGTCCTATGTATGCTTTGTAGGCTGGAAGAAACTTCACCCATATGTGATGACTCATGAATAATTTATCATGTTTGTACAATGATTTGGATATACTGCAAATGTTTACTTGAACAAGTATGTTATCTGCCTTTATTGTCACATAGTTCTAACAATACTCACAAGACAAATTCTGTGGAACATGTTCTAACAATATCTTCAGCTAGAGAATGTTATCACGTCCTACACAAAGAGATGGATTTTGAAGGCTCAGATGAGAATCTAACTAGAATTTAGTATAACATGGAAGTTATGAACAAGCAAATAATGTGTTTTAACAAAGTATGAAATAGCGCGAAGAACTGTTGACAATCGTCCCTTCTAGATGAAAACATGTTACGACAATCGTCCCTTATGAACTAGATCAGCCAAAGCTTAAGGGGTGACTCTTGGCTTTGGCAGCTTTTTGAGCAATATATTCAGGTGGGGATCCTCTCCCCCCCGGTGACCGTTCAAAAAAAATAATTTACCCCATGAAGTATTTGTGCGCATTATTATTTGTAAAACGGCCTATTCTTGGTGCATTAATCGGATACGTGCGTCTGCACGTGCAATTTTACTAGTAATAACAAAGATGAAACGTTTTTTCATTAGTAATGGCAATGGTGGGTAATTATTTCACCTAAATCTTATCCGATGGCTATAAATTTTAGACTATTAAATAAATGGTCAGATGATTCTGATTATTGTGGTAATTTATAGCTTATTTCTCTTTTATTTCGGGAACCCGACTATTAAATAAATGGTCAGATGATTCTGATTTTTGTGGTAATTTATAGCTTATTTCTCTTTTATTTCGGGAACCCGTCAAGTACTTTTTATATATTATAATAGATGTTTATCGCATTATGGGCTGTTATTACACATTATATCTCAATACTTATGGCTATTCTCTTTTATCTTACAAGGTTTACCATGAAGAGGGGGAATGCCGGCAGCTGGAATTCTAGCTGGAAAAGAAGCAAACATTGGAAACCTATTCTGCACTGCTCCAAAAATCCTGAAACTCCACGAAACTTATTTTTGGAATTAATAAGAATTATTGAGCGGAAGAAACACCCCTACTGGGCACGCCCCCGTCTCCTGGGCCCCCTGGTGGCCCTCCGGTGTCCATCTTCTGCTATATAAAGGCTTTTACCCTGGAAAAAATCGTGGGCAAGCTTACAGGACGAAACTCCACCGCCACGAGGCGGAACCCTGGCGGAACCAATCTAGAGCTCCGGCAGAGCTGTTCTGCCTGGGACACTTCCCTCCGGGAGGGGGAAATCATCACCATCGTCATCACCAACGATCCTCTCATCGGGAGGGGGTCAATCTCCGTCAACATCTTCACCAGCACCATCTTCTCTCAAAACCCTAGTTCATCTCTTGTATCCAATCTTGTATCCAAACCACAAATTGTACCTGTGGGTTGCTAGTAGTGTTGATTACTCCTTGTAGTTGATGCTGATTGGTTTACTTGGTGGGAGATCATATGTTCAGATCCTTAATGCATATTATTACTCCTGTGATTATGAACATGAATATGCTTTGTGAGTAGTTATGTTTGTTCCTGAGCACATGGGTGAAGTCTTGCTATTAGTAGTCATGTGAATTTGGTATTCGTTCGATATATTGATGAGATGTATGTTGTCTTTTCCTCTAGTGGTGTTATGTGAACGTCGACTACATGACACTTCACCATTATTTGGGCCTAGAGGAAGGCATTGGGAAGTAATAAGTAGATGATGGGTTGCTAAAGTGACAGAAGCTTAAACCCTAGTTTATGTGTTGCTTCGTAAGGGGCTGATTTGGATCCATATGTTTAATGATGTAGTTAGGTTTCCCTTAATACTTCTTTTGTAGTTGCGGATGCTTGCAATAGGGGTTAATCATAAGTGGGATGCTTGTCCAAGCAAGAGTAGTACCCAAGCACCGGTCCACCCACATATCAAATTATCAAAGTACCGAACACGAATCATATGAGCGTGATGAAAACTAGCTTGACGATAATTCCCATGTGTCCTCGGGAGCGCTTTTCTCATTATAAGAAATTTTCCAGGCTTATTCTTTGCTAAAAAAGGATTGGGCCACCTTGCTGCACTTTATTTACTTTATTTACTTGTTACTTGTTACAATTTATCTTATCACAAAACTATCTGTTACCTACAATTTCAGTGCTTGCAGAGAAAACCTTACTGAAAACGGCTTATCATTTCCTTCTGCTCCTCGTTGGGTTCGACACTCTTAGTTATCGAAAGGACTACGATAGATCCCTACACTTGTGGGTCATCATATACATGTCTATGTTTTACCGAACCTATAGGGTCACAAGATTAAGGTAATCATGATCTGCTGAGTGTTAGTAGGATGGTAATAATGAAAATACATTTGTAAAATAATTTCACTAATATTTGAAATAGTTTCGAAAGAAACCGGAAACGTTTCAAGGTCACCGGAAGGGTTCCAGAGTTTATGGGCAATACCGGGTATTTCTCGTAAATAATATGTAGGTGGAAAAAATTTCTAGTGATATTAAATTAATAATAAAAGGCTCTAACAATAGTTAGGAGGATTTTATATTTAATTTAATATCAACGGGCCTTAAAAGGCCAAGTGGTGGAAGGAATATTGGGCCACAAGTGATCGTTATAGGTGGAGCCACCCTCCTCTTGGCCGACCAAGGGGGGAACTCCCCCCCCCCCCCTATGGCACCCCTCCTCCTCCTTCTCAAATCTATATATACTAGAGGTTTTGGTGACTTTTGTACAAAGGTTTTGGAGCCTCCTCTAGTTCTATAGTCTACTTGTTCCAATTAGAGCTAGATTTAGTTTCTCTAATCCTCATAATTAGAAGCCAGGTGTGGATCTAATCGCCTCCCTCTAATTATCCAAGGATGATTAGCTCTAGACGGCAAAGCGCTGCCAGATCATGAAGACCGTACGCTTGCAATCTGTGGAGAGGCTGTGCTTTTGGTCTTCCGTTCGAGGGACTGTGTTCGCACACGAACACGTCACTGTGTACCCACGATGCCAGGGGTGATGCACCGTAGCTCACGTCGAAGGAGACCAGTCCGGAAGTGCGGTACGCAAGCAATCCAGCGGGCGCTTTTGAAGACCCGAAACCCCACACACCTGGGAGGGACCCCGTCAGGGCACGCGGAGGCTATGGGCTGTCCTATCTCAACCTGATCGTCCCTAGGGCCTCGAGTTTCGCCATCCTGCAACAAGAAGAACGAATGAAGAACGAGGAAGAAGAAGAATAATGGGAGAAGCTAAAAAAGATAAAAAGTGGTAGATAGATTTGTTCGATTGCGTGTTGTTCAATCGGCCGTCACCCCTTAGGTATATAAGAGGCGGCTGGACTTCCCGTGCAAGGAAAAGGCTTGGATTCACATCCAAAACCCTAGTCAAATTCGGATTGGTTTTATCCGAACTTTCAAAAACTGTTCGGATTAAACTGGCTGCTCCTTGTGGGTCTTTTTTATGGTGTTAAACGACCTCGGATAGAAACGAGTCCAAAGGCAATCTTGACTGTTTCGACGAGATGCACAACTTTCATGTTGAACATGTTTTGATCAGAGGTCATCTTGAGGGTCAAATCGCTCTACCTCGCGCAAAACAGGCTATACTTGCGCTACCCATCAGACATGACGTCTTGTGGGGCGCGCCATTTTCTGCCTCTTGACAGAGCTGCATTCCGATAGCTCTAAATTTTGCATACAAACTCGGATTGGAACAATTTTATATTCAAATCGATCTTTTTGACGAGATGAAGATAATTCATGTAGACCATTTTTCCATACAAGGCGGTCTTGGGGGCGTAATGAGCCAAATAGTGTTCTGAATACAAAATCTCAGTATTTCGAACACAACTTCGGCCGTCAAGATGAGATCGGATGGTGATGGCCCAAACTTCAAAGATGTTCATATCGAGAATACAAAACTTTTTTATGTAGATCACTTCTCCATTCGAGGCAATATTAATTAAGTTCTTGACCGTGCCAAAACCTGGTGTCAACACATGCCCCCTGTTTTTTGGCAAAACTTGCGTGCCGAAAAATATTTTGCAATGTATTTGTTCTAAGGACGATGTCAACACTCCATCGTCCATTTATATTTCTCAGGGCGATAATTATGTATCGGTCATGTTTATGCTAAGGGCGATAGTTATTTATCGGCCATGTCTTTGCTTAGGATGATAGTCATATATTGTCGTTGCTTATTTTAACCTCTTGATGCAACCTGGCTGAAAACTTCTCAACTTATATAACAATCCGATGATAAGGTTCCATAGATATGTATCTCAAAGCCATCCTCCGAATCATATTATTCACCCTTTCGCTAGGATTTTGTAGATAATCAAGAATAAACTTCCACCAATCCTAGCTTTGCCTGCATAAAAGTTTCATTAGTGGCCAAGGTGGTGAGCTCCAATTCGGCCTTACCTATGTTGGCAAGAATAAGCATCGGCTATTTATAGATGTGCAATACACCCCCATGGTAGCCAGATGCTTGCTAAGCCAACTCTCTCCAATTGTCATGTCTAAATATATGAACAATTTTAATGCAACCCAAGGTAAATTTTGCATCTAGACATATCCCAAGATAAACTATAAGTGATTCGTCACAGCATTGATAACCCTTGAATATTTGTTTCACTACTCATAACGAATCACTGAAAGCCTCAATATGTATAGCACCTATAGCAAGTAAAAGAGTCAATCCGAATAACAATGCATATTCAGCCTTGATTAATCGTGCATAACAATATTCTAAGCGGCATGAGGCTTCAAAAATAGTACCATAAAGATATATATAAACAACACCAACACTTTGGCCATTGCTATGAATTGAACCATCAAAACATAATCTCCATAGTACTAGAGAGACAATGCTAATATTAATATTATGCATGACATTAATACGATATTTAGTAATAAAATCAGCTATGATTTGGCCTCTTATAGATCTCAAAGATGCATAAGCCAAAACATATCAAAACAAAGTATAAGCCCACTAACCAATTCTGCAGCTATGAATTGGTCTATGCAGCATATATTCAATGACATCGGTCATGATGTCTCAACTCCATTCAATCATAATATAGGCATACGTATAAATTTCCATGAGAACGTACCTTGTCTCACTCTCCAATCGAACTAAGGACGATGTTATAATACTACACCGACCATGCATTGACATACTCTTAGGACGATAGATAAATATCGGCCATTACCATGTAAACTTCATTCAAAGCACATATAGCCGAAATAAACAAATGAAATGACAAATCAAGTATTTCGGCCCTTTGGATCAGCAACAAACTTGTAGCTAATAAAATGTATAGTGACTTGGTAATACCCTTTCATGGCGTAAGAAATTGCATCCATGGATTAAAATAAGCCCATTGAGGTTTACCAATTATACCTGATGACGAATTTCATGGCATAGGCATTAATGGCATAGTTGAAGAATATGGATAATGTGTAGACCAAAGATGTCGAATCTTCGGCTTGGTCCTTCATAGTTTTCACTCTTTTCCTTCTTCACCTTTGCCGCACTTCTTGTAATGGAAGCTTGCACATAATTCTTATTTTGAGCACTTCCTTTGGGAACCCATGCCATGTTCCTTTCTTCAAGTTCTTGTGCACTAATTTTTTGTAATTTCTTCTTTTGCCAATACGATAAGCTGAGCAGGCATCTCGGCTATGATTGCAATGGCAATTCCTTTTTGTCCTTGTGCACTCTCAACTTCGTTTCTTCAGATTTGGCACTTCGACTCTCAATAATTGGTTGTTTTTCTCATTGTCTTTAGTAGCCAATGTCAACATATTAATTGACTCTTTTTCATTTGAGATCAAATCTGAAGTTGCACTCTTACGACCATCTTTTTTTACACGGTAAACTTGCTTGACCATCTCTTTCTTCTTCCTTGAGCTCTGGACCGATTCTTTATGATTGAAACGGTCTTTAAGATGTGATTGTTCAAATGTTGATCTTCTCGGAGCTGCATAATATTGGTTAGATGGTCTAAAATAAGATGGAGAATGTGCCCTTGTATCATACCTGTCCCATGATGGATATGGATCTATATGAGCATAGGGAGGCATCCAAGGCATTGGCATTGGCGGCCCAAACTAAGGATATGAATATGTTGCATTAAAATTCTCACTTTGCCAATACCAATCCTCATATTTGCGCCTTGGGGGTGATCTTGGTTTCTTTGCATTTGGTCGATATGTATTCTTCTCTTCGCTCTTCTTTTGATATTTATCCAATAGCTCAATGAAGGTGATTTTTGATCTCTTACACTTGCGCTTATTTCGGCCTTTGTTTTCTTTTGGTTTGCTTTTATCAATCATTGGATTTGCTTGCTGCCCCCCAGTCCTTGGCGTCTCCATTGCAGCTTCGATGGAACTCTCGCCCTCAAGATTATGTTCATTATACTCTTTAACAACTTGTTTACTTAAAAGCTTGGTCTCATCACCTGCAGTTTTTACCTTCTCTTTAAGTGGATCGGCTTGAAGCAGCTATTGCAGAAACTTTCTACCATCGGGACCAATCGGAATAGACTGGTCATCTATTGGTGTCTCAAAAAATTTCAATCGTCCTTTATCAATGGCCGATTTAATTATTTGAGGAAACATGTTGCAATCCTCAAAATTATGCTTGGACGAATCATGCAACTCACAATACATTCGTCCCTGGACAAATGGCTCATCATGGTGATCAAGAATTCTAATATAATTATTTCTCAACAACAAATCAAAGATTTGATCACACATATTGAAATTGAAGGTAATTTTTTTATTTTCTAGCCGATCTTGTTGTGAGAACGGCTTTGGAGTTAAGCAAATGAATGGTTCAAATTTTGCATCACCCCATTCGGCTATGCATTGTGTTTTGCACTCTATCTCCGATATCTTTGGATAAGAAACTATACTAGCATCGGATTTCTCAAAAGAATTTAACATTAGGTTTTAATTTCTGAAACGAAAATAGTTAGAACATACATGTCTCAATCGAGACCAAGTGTAAGCCAAGTAAGAAATAAGCAAAGCTACCCAATTAGGTATGACACTACTAGGGAAAAGCCTAGCAGCAGCGCGGGTTTTGGGCCTATTAGTAGCGCGGGGCCGGCGCTAGTAATAAGGCGCTACTGACTAACGATATAGCGATGGCGGGTGCCACCCGCGCTACAGCTAACGTATAGCAGTAACGTGGGTAAAAACCCGCGCTAGTACTCATCTGTAATCTCTGATATATATTTTTGAATTTTTTCGATTTTTTCCCTAATTTTCAAATTTCTGAATTATTTTAACCTTAAATCTCTAATCACCCCTCATCGCTGCTCAATTTAATCTCTAATCACCCCTCATCATTCCAAATCATCTAACTTCCCGGACGGTCACCCATCCTCTCACTACTCCAGCCTGAGCACGCTTAACTTCCGGGTTCTATTCTCCCTCGTTTCCAAGTCTACACTTGTTGTTTTCCTAACAATAGTAAGATGTCAATCCTGTTAACCTCAGGAATTTAGCTTGAGCATGAAGTCACACATTTCACTGTTTGAGTTTGAAACTATTGTTCTAAAAAATTAGTAACACTAATATTTCTTGAATAATTAGTTTGACCACAGTTTGACCATAGTTTGACCAGATTTGACCACAGTTGGACCATAGTTTGACCAGATTTGACCAAAATTCAAAAAAACTAAAATAATTCTTTAGTAAAACTAATATTCTTGAATAATTAGTTTGACCATAGTTTGACCAGATTTAGCAAAAATATAAAAACTGAAATTTGATGATTTTTTTGCCTCCAGATCTTAAAAGCCCCATAACTCTTTTCTGTTAGGTTTTGAGGATTTTGAAAATGTTTAACGGATGTAATTTTTTGAGTAGATGATTTTTCAAATAAAAAACATATTCATCCGAGTTAGTATGCAAAAGTTATGCCCATTTTTACAAATTCTCGAGAGATTTTGCAAATAAAACCGAAATTCATATTTGCAAATTTTCCCAACAACTAGAACACATATCACATGGGAAACTTATTTTATTTAATTTTTTTGACATTTTCATCATTTTCTTTTATTTTTTTAAAACTGAAAAGGCGATCCATGGGGGGGTAGAGTTTGAAAATGGGACCTTTAGTAGTAGCGCGGGTTTTCACCCCTCGCTACTACTATGGCTAAAAACCAGCGCTACTGCTATCAACTTAGTAGTAGCGAGGGCTAAAAACCAGCGCTACTGCTATCAACTTAGTAGTAGCGAGGGTTAAAAACCCGCGCTACTACTATGGCATGTCCCTGGGGGGCACGGTAGAGACCGCTTAGTAGTAGCGAGGGTTAAAAGCCCGCACTACTGCTATTAACTTAGTAGTAGCGAGGTTTAAAAACCTGCGCTACTAGTAAGTAGCAGTAGCGAGTGTTTTTAACCCTCGCTACTAGTAAGATTCTGTGTATAGTCTTTTCCCTAGTAGTGTGAGCTTTAGATAAAGCAATGGGGAAAGCCTTGGCTGCAATAATTTTTCGCTATCGGTCTTTCTGAATGGTGCAATATGTTGACCGATATGCTTTGTGACAATCTGATTGCTAACAAATAAATTACCCTTCTTCATTGGTCTCTCAATACTTCTTATGAATATTTTTCTAATATATGCATCAACAACTAAGTTATGACCAAATCTGAAAACAAGTAAATTAATTGCTAGACATACATCTTCAAATATGTTGGGAGAGCATGATGGTGGTGTGACTTGAAGAATATCTTGCTCCACCTTCGGATAGCTCCCCAACGCCTTGTCATCATTTTTTTTTGATTTCTTGCATCATTAGTTTGAAGATATTTGTCCACCAAACTTTCTTTGGCTACTTGTTCTTATTCTTGAAGCTCGTCAATTTCTATGGCACAAAACTCATAGGGCAGGAAGTAGGTTCCATTAACTTTAGAAAAATCAAGTATTGTTGTCTTGTTGTACTTTCCATGCCCTTTCTCAACAATGTTTGCCTCTTTGGATTTGATGGATTCGGAATATATACTACTTGATTCGGCCTTTTCAACCGAAGCACTTTTAGTTTTGGAATCATCATTCTTTTCACCGGTTATATCAATTGGCAAGGCTTCTTTTCTTTGAGCTAATTCCCTATCAATTCTCTCTTGGCGAAGTACTTGCACCCTATAGCGCAAAGCTTTAACTCCCCTCTTAATTTCAGCCCGCTCTAGATTAGTTTGCCCCCCCCCATTCTTTTAGGATCTTTTGGCAATGAAGTGTTAGTGTTGCCAAAATTTTGCAATTGTGTAGGGGGTGTATAATATGCTGCGGTACTAGGTGGAGGTGTATGCACTGCTGTACAACCATATGCTCTCTCACAAATAATATCAATTGATGAAGTTTCATCTTCTTGCAGAACTCTAGCCTTTATTGCAGCATAATCAGGAAGCAACCCCTTTTCATATTGTTCAAGGCAAAGAGCACTAATCCTCTTGTTTTGTGCCAAGATCTTTCTTAATGCAGCCACAACCGCTTCTGGAAGGGATTGCTCTGCAATACTTTCAGATTTTTCGGCAATGATTCATGAGTGTTGCTGAAATTCTCAAATTGCGTAGAGTGTGCATTATATGCTACAGTATTTGATGACGGCACATGTGTTCCTGTAAAATTTTCACTTATTCGGCTATAACCATGAAGATGTCGGGCCGAATTATGAACATCTACAGTTGCATACGGTGCTGAAAAATTACTAACATGAGGTATAGCATATAATGGTTGAGAGTAACTAGCCGAATAGCTAGTAGTAGCATGGCCAATTTTCACATCCATCGGCAAGGTTGGATTGACTTATTGCAAATTAGTTGCCGATGAATAAAAGGGTGAAACACTTTCTTGTATGCTACTGGAAATTTTAACATGGGGTGTTTCAAATTGATTAACCAAACCCATCATGTTGTTTATCGGCATATGGATTTGTGCGTTTGCTAATGCATGAGAGTTAGGATACATATGTTGTATGTTACTAGTATCATAAGAAATTGAAATATGTAAATTACTTTAAATCGGCCTATGCACGTAATTAGATGCATTATTGAAAAAACTAGGGCTGGCCCATACAGTATAATCATTGAACGATCTAGTAACTGTTGGAAATATGCCCTAGAGGCAATAATAAAAGTATTATTATATTTCAATGTTCATGATAATTGTCTTTTGTTCATGCTATAACTGTATTATCCGGAAATCGTAATACACGTGTGAACACGAAGACCACAAATGTCCCTAGTGAGCCTCTAGTTGACTAGCTCGTTGTGATCAATAGATAGTCATGGTTTCCTGACTATGGACATTGGATGTCGTTGATAACGGGATCACATCATTAGGAGAATGATGTGATGGACAAGACCCAATCATAAGCATAGCATAAAAGATCGTATAGTTCGTTTGCTAGAAGCTTTGCCAATGTCAAGTATCTCTTCCTTCGACCATGAGATCGTGTAACTCCCGGTTACCGTAGGAGTGCTTTGGGTGTATCAAACGTCACAACGTAACTGGGTGACTATAAAGGTGCATTACAGGTATCTCCGAAAGTATCTGTTGGGTTGCACGGATCGAGACTGGGATTTGTCACTCCGTATGACGGAGAGGTATCTCTGGGCCCACTCGAGAATGCATCATCATAATGAGCTCAAGATGACCAAGGTGTTGGCCACGGTATCATGCATTACGGTACGAGTAAAGTGACTTGCCGGTAACGAGACTGAACGAGGTATTGGGATACCGACGATCGAGTCTCGGGCAAGTAACGTACCGATTGACAAAGGGAATTGCATACAGGGTTTGATCGAATCCTCGACATCGTGGTTCAACCGATGAAATCATCGAGGAGCATGTGGGAGCCAACATGGGTATCCAGACCCCGCTGTTGGTTATTGTCCGAGAGTCGTCTCGGTCATGTCTGCGTGTCTCCCGAACCCGTAGGGTCTACACACTTAAGGTTCGGTCACGCTAGGGTTAGTAGGAAGTCAAGTATGTGACTACCGAATGTTGTTCGGAGTCCCGAATGAGATCTCGGACATCACGAGGAGTTCCGGAAGGGTCCGGAGGTAAAGAATAATATATAGGAAGTGGTGTTTCGGCCATCGGGAAAGTTTCGGGTCTCGGTAATCTGGGACCACGGAAGGGTCCCGGGTCCACCGGTGGGGCCACCTATCCGGAGGGCCCCATGGGCCAAGGGAAGGGAACCAGCCCACAGGAGGCTGGTGCGCCCCCCTAGGCCCACCCCCTGCGCCTAGGGTTGAAACCCTAGGGGTGGGGGGGCGCCCCACCTGGCTTGGGGGGCACTCCACCCGCCTTGGCCGCCGCCCCCCCTGGAGATTGGATCTCAGGGCAGCCACCAGGGGCCTATATAAAGGGGGAGGGGGGGGCTGCTGCACGAATCCCAAGGCGCAGCCCTCCCTCCCAACACTTCACCTCCTCCGAAGAGCTCGGCGAAGCCCTGTTGGAGTACTTCTTCTCCACCATCACCACGCCGTTGTGCTGCCGGTGGAGTTGTCTTCCTCAACCTCTCCTTCCTCCTTGCTGGATCAAGACGGAGGAGACGTCGCTCGTCCCGTACGTGTGTTGAACGCGGAGGTGCTGTCCGTTCAGCACTTGGGCATCGGTGATCTGAATCACGTTCGACTACGACTCCATCATCACCTTGCAAGCTTCCGCACGCGATCTACAAGTGGTATGTAGATGCAATCTCTCTCCCATTACTCGTTTCTTAGATGAACTCATAGATGGATCTTGGTGAAGCCGTAGGAAAAATTTTAATTTTCTGCAACGTTCCCCAACAGTGGCATCATGAGCCAGGTTTATGCGTAGTTCTCTAATGCACGAGTAGAACACAATTTGTTGTGGGCGTTGATCTTGTCATCTTACTTGCCTCTACTAGTCTTTTCTTGCTCAACGGTATTGTGGGATGAAGCGGCCCGGACCAACCTTACACGTACGCTTACGTGAGACCGGTTCCACCGGTCGACATGCACTAGTTGCATAAGGTGGCTGGCGGGTGTCTGTCTCTCCCACTTTAGTTGGAGCGGATTCGATGAACAAGGCCCTTATGAAGGGTAAATAGAAGTTGACAAAATCACGTTGTGGTGATTTGTAGGTAAGAAAACGTTCTTGCTAGAACCCAATCGCGAGCATCGTAAAAGATGCAACAACAATTAGAGGGCGTCTAACTTGTTTTTGCAGCGATTGATCATGTGATGTGATATGGCCGAAGTTGTGATCAATGATGAATTGTGATGTATGAGATCATGTTCTTGTAATAGGATTCACGACTTGCATGTCGATGAGTATGACAACCGGCAGGAGCCATAGGAGTTGTCTTTATTTTTTGTATGACCTGCGTGTCATTGAAGAACGCCATGTAAACTACTTTACTTCATTACTAAACGCGTTAGTCATAGAAGTAGAAGTAGTCGTTGGCGTGACAACTTCATGAAGACACGATGATGGAGATCATAATGATGGAGATCATGGTGTCAAGCCGGTGACAAGACGATCATGGAGCCCAGAAGATGGAGATCAATGGAGCTTGATGATATTGGCCATATCATGTCACAACTATATAATTGCATGTGATGTTTATTATGTTTATGCATCTTGTTTATCGAGGACGACGGTAGTAAATAAGATGATCCTTACAAAATTTCAAGAAGTGTTCTCCCTAAGCGTGCACCGTTGCTACAGTTCGTCGTTTCTAAGCACCACGTGAAGATCGGGTGTGATGGATCCTTACGTTCACATACAACGGTGTAAGACAGTTTTACACAGCGAAAACACTTAGGGTTAACTTGCGAGCCTAGCATGTGCGGACATGGCCTCGGAACACGGAGACCGAAAGGTCGAACACGAGTCGTATGGAAGATACGATCAACATGAAGATGTTCACCGACGATGACTAGTCCGTCTCACGTGATGATCGGACACGGGCTAGTCAACTCGGATCGTGTAACACTTAGATGACTAGAGGGATGTCTAATCTAAGTGGGAGTTCATAATTTGATTAGAACTTTATTATCATGAACTTAGTCTAAAACCTTTGCAAATATGTATTGTAGATCAATGGCCAACGCTAATGTTAACATGAACTTCAACGCGTTCCTAGAGAAAACCAAGCTGAAAGATGAAGGCAGCAACTATACGGATCGGGTCCGGAACACGAGATCATCCTCATAGCTGCGAGAAGCAATATGTCCTAGAAGGGCCGCTAGGTGCCGCTCCGTCGAAGAACCAAGGCGTTATGAGCGCTTGGCAAACTTCGTCTTGATGATTACTCCCTCGTTCGATGCCGCATGCTTTACAGCTTAGAACCGGGCTCCAAAAGCGTTTTGAGCATCACGGAGCATATGAGATGTTCAAGAGCTGAAACTAGTTTTCCAAGCTCATGCCCGGTCGAGAGATATGATGTCTCCGACAAGTTCTACAGTTGTAAGATGGAGGAGAACAGTTACTGTCGATGAGCACATCACGAAGATGTCCGGGTTGCACGCCAGATGACCCAGTTGAACATTAACCTCCCAGATGAGGCGGTCATTGACAGAATCCTCCGATCGCTCCCACCAAGCTACAAGAGCTTTGTGATGAACTACAACATGCGGGGATGGTAAAGACCATTCTGAAGTGTTCTCGATCTGAAGTCAGCAGAGGCTGAAATCAAAAAGGAACATCAAGTGTTGATGGTCAATAAGACCACTAAGTTCAAGAAGGGCAAGGGTAAGAAGAACTTCAAGAAGGATGGCAAAGATGTTGCCGCGCGCCCGTAAGCTTTGTTGCCGGAAGAAGTCAAAGAATGGACCCAACCACGAGACTGAGTGCTTTTATTGCAAGGGAAGGGCCTCGAAGCGGAACTGCCCCAAATACTTAGCGGATAAGAAGGCCGCAACACCAATGGTATATTTGATATACATGTAATTGATGTGTACCTTACCGATTACTCGTAGTAACTCCCCGGTATTTGATACGGTGCCGTTGCTCATATTTGTAACTCACAGCAGGAGCTGCGGAATAAACGGAGACTGGCGAAGGACGAGGTGACGATGCGCGTCGGGAATGGTTCCAGGGTCGATGTGATCGTCGTCGGCACGCTGCCTCTACATTTACCTACGGGATTAGTTTTGAACCTCAATAATTGTTATTTAGTGCCATGTTTGAGCATGAACATTGTATGTGGATCTCGTTTGATACGAGATGGCTACTCATTTAAGTCTGAGAATAATGGTTGTTCGATTTATATGAGAGATATGTTTTATGGTCATGCTCCGATGGTCAATGGTTTATTCTTAATGAATCTCGAGCGTAATATTACACATGTTCATAGTGTGGATGCCAAAAGATGTAAAGTTGATAACGATAGTCCCACATACTTGTGGCACTGCCGCCTTGGTCACATTGGTGTCAAGCGCATGAAGAAGCTCCATGATGATGGACTTTTAGAGTCTCTTGATTATGAATCGTTTGACACATGCGAACCTTGCCTCTTAGGCAAAATGACCAAGACTCCGTTCTCCAAAACAATGGAGCGAGCAACCAACTTGTTGGAAATCATACATACCGATGTGTGCGGTCCAATGAGAGTTGAGGCTCGCGGAGGATATCGTTATGTTCTCACTCTCACTGATGACTTAAGTAGATATGGGTATGTCTACTTAATGAAACACAAGTCTGAGACCTTTGAAAAGTTCAAGGAATTTCAGAGTGAGGTAGAGAATCAACGTGACCGAAAGATAAAGTTCCTATGATCAGATCGTGGGGGAGAATACTTAAGTCACGAATTTGGTACACACTTAAGAAAATGTGGAATCGTTTCACAACTCACGCCGCCTGGAACACCTCGGTAAACGGTGTGTCCGAGCGTCGAATCGCACTCTATTGGATATGGTGCGGTCTATGATGTCTCTTACCGATTTACCGCTATCATTTTGGGGATACGCTCTAGAGACAGCTACATTCACTTTAAATAGGGCACCGTCTAAATCCTTTGAGACGACACCGTATGAATTATGGTTTGGAAAGAAACCTAAGCTGTCGTTTCTAAAAGTTTGGGGATGCGATGCTTATGTCAAGAAACTTCAACCTGAAAAGCTCGAACCCAAGTCGGAAAAATGCGTATTCATAGGATACCCTAAGGAAACTGTCGGGTATACCTTCTACTTAAGATCCGAAGGCAAGGTCTTTGTTGCCAAGAACGGATGCTTTCTGGAGAAAGAGTTTCTCTCGAAAGAAGTAAGTGGGAGGAAAGTAGAACTCGATGAAGTACTACGTCTCGAACGGGAAAGTGGTGCAGCGCAGGAAACCGTTCCTGTGATGCCCACACCAACTGAAGAGGAATACAATGATGATGATCAAGGTACTTCGGATCAAGTTACTACTGAACTTCGAAGGTCCACGAGGACACGTTCCGCACTGAGTGGTACGGCAACCTGTCATGGAAATCATGTTGCTAGACAACAATGAACCTTGAACTATGAAGAAGCAATGGCGGGCCGGATTCCAACAAATGGCTTGGAGCCATGAAATCCGAGATAGAATCCATGTATGAAAACAAAGTATGGACTTTGACAGACTTGCCCGATGATCGGCGAGCGATAGAAAACAAATGGATTTTTAAGAAGAAGACGGACGCGGATGGTAATGTTACCATCTATAAAGCTCGACTTGTCGCTAAGGGTTATCGACAAGTTCAAGGGATTGACTACTGACGAGACATTCTCTCCGTAGCGAAGCTTAAGTCCGTCCGAATCATGTTAGCAATTGCCGCATACTATGATTATGAGATATGGAAGATGGACGTCAAAACGGCATTCCTTAATGGACATCTTAAGGAAGAGCTGTATATGATGCAGCCGGAAGGTTTTGTCAATCCTCAGAACGCTAACAAAGTATGCAAGCTCCAGCGATCCATTTATGGACTGGTGCAAGCATCTCGGAGTTGGAACATTCGCTTTGATGAGATGATCAAAGCGTTTGGGTTTATGCAGACTTATGGAGAAGCCTGCGTTTACAAGAAAGTGAGTGGGAGCTCTGTAGCATTTCTCCTATTATATGTAGATGACATACTCTTGATGGGAAATGATACAAAACTTCTGGACAGCATTAAGGCCTACTTGAACAAGTGTTTTTCAATGAAGGACCTTGGAGAAGCTGCTTATATATTAGGCATCAAGATCTATCGAGACGCCTCATAGGTCTTTCACAAAGCACATACCTTGATAAGATTTTGAAGAGGTTCAAAATGGATCAGTCCAAGAAGGGGTTCTTGCCTATGCTACAAGGTGTGAGATTGAGCTCGGCTCAGTCACCGACCACGGCAAAAGATAAAGAAGAGATGAGTGTCATCCCCTATGCTTCAGCCATAGGATCTATTATGTATGCCATGTTGTGTACGGACCGATGTAAACCTTGCCGTAAGTTTGGTTGCAAGATACCAAAGTAATCCCGCAAGGAACACCGGACAGCGGTCAAGAATATCTGAAGTACCGAAAAGGACAAAGGACATGTTTCTCGTTTATGGAGGAGACGAAGAGCTCGTCGTAAAGGGTTACGTCGGCGCTAGCTTCGACTCAGATCTGGATGACACTAAGTCACAAACCGGATCGTGTATATGTTGAATGGTGGAGCGAGAAGCTGGTGCGGTGCAAGCGAGCATCGTGGCGGGATCTACGTGTGAAGCGGAGTACATGCCAGCCTCGGAGGCAGCGCATGAAGCGATTTGGGTGAAGGAGTTCATCACCGACCTAGGAGTCATACCCAATGCGTCGGAGCCGATCAAACTCTTCTGTGACAACACTGGAGCTATTGCCCTTGCCAAGGAGCCCAGGTTTCACAAGAAGACCAGGCACATCAAGCGTCGTTTCAACTCCATCCGTGAAAATGTTCAAGATAGAGACATAGAGATTTGCAAAGTACACACGGATCTGAATGTCGCAGATCCGTTGACTAAACCTCTCTCGCGTGCAAAACATGATCAACACCAGAACTCTATGGGTGTTCGATTCATCACAATGTAACTAGATTGGTGACTCTAGTGCAAGTGGGAGACTGTTGGAAATATGCCCTAGAGGCAATAATAAAAGTATTATTATATTTCAATGTTCATGATAATTGTCTTTTGTTCATGCTATAACTGTATTATCCGGAAATCGTAATACACGTGTGAACACGAAGACCACAAATGTCCCTAGTGAGCCTCTAGTTGACTAGCTCGTTGTGATCAATAGATAGTCATGGTTTCCTGACTATGGACATTGGATGTCGTTGATAACGGGATCACATCATTAGGAGAATGATGTGATGGACAAGACCCAATCATAAGCATAGCATAAAAGATCGTATAGTTCGTTTGCTAGAAGCTTTGCCAATGTCAAGTATCTCTTCCTTCGACCATGAGATCGTGTAACTCCGGTTACCGTAGGAGTGCCTTGGGTGTATCAAACGTCACAACGCGTGGCGGGTGACTATAAAGGTGCATTACAGGTATCTCCGAAAGTATCATTGGGTTGACACGGATCGAGGCGGGATTTGTCACTCCGTATGACGGAGAGGTATCTCTGGGCCCACTCGGTAATGCATCATCATAATGAGCTCAAGATGACCAAGGTGTTGGCCACGGGATCATGCATTACTGATGCGAGTAAAGTGACTTGCGGTAACGAGACTGAGCGAGGTATTGGGATACCGACGATCGAGTCTTGGGCAAATAACGTACCGATTGACAAAGGGAATTGCATACGAGGTTTGATCGAATCCTCGACATCGTGGTTCAACCGATGAAATCATCGAGGAGCATGTGGGAGCCAACATGGGTATCGGACCCAGCTGTTGGTTATTGCCGAGAGTCGTCTCGGTCATGTCTGCGTGTCTCCGAACCCGTAGGGTCTACACATAAGGTTCGGTGACGGTAGGGTTAGTAGGAAGTCAAGTATGTGACTACGAATGTTGTTCGAGTCCGGATGAGATCCCGGACGTCACGAGGAGTTCGGAAGGGTCCGGAGGTAAAGAATAATATATAGGAAGTGGTGTTTAGTCCATCGGAAAGTTTTGGGTCTCGGTAAAATCTGGGACCACCGAAAGGTCCCGAGGTCCACCGGTGGGGCCACCTATCCGGAGGGCCCCATGGGCCAAGGGAAGGAACCAGCCCACAGGGGCTGGTCGCCCCTAGGCCCACCCCCGCGCCTAGGGTTGAAACCCTAGGGGTGGGGGGGCGCCCCACCTGGCTTGGGGGGCACTCCACCCCCCTTGGCCGCCGCCCCCCCTGGAGATTGGATCTCCAGGGACCGGCCACCCCCCAGGGGGCCTATATAAAGGGGGGGAGGGAGGGGGGCTGCGGTACGAATCCCCAAGGCGCAGCACCTCCCCTCCCCAACACTTCTCCTCCTCCGTAAGAGCTCGGCGAAGCACTGTCGGAGTACTTCTTCTCCACCATCACCACGCCGTTGTGCTGCCGGTGGAGTTGTCTTCCTCAACCTCTCCTTCCTCCTTGCTGGATCAAGACGGAGGAGACGTCGCTCGTCCCGTACGTGTGTTGAACGAGGAGGTGCTGTCCGTTCAGCACTTGGGCATCGGTGATCTGAATCACGTTCGAGTACGACTCCATCATCACCTTGCAAGCTTCCGCACGCGATCTACAAGTGGTATGTAGATGCAATCTCTCTCCCATTACTCGTTGCTTAGATGAACTCATAGATGGATCTTGGTGAAGCCGTAGGAAAAATTTTAATTTTCTGCAACTTTCCCCAACAGTAACACCATATGAATTATTTGCATCTACAGTAGGGAATTGGGTATTCATATTACCTTTGTAGATTGTAAACCCTAGATGACGATCTCTTCGTAGCAAGAACGGGCTGGAGACCGTTCAAAGCTTTGTCCCTAGCGGAGTCACCAAAAAGTGTGTTCGCACACGAACACGTCACCGTGTACCCACGATGCCGGAGGTGATGCACCGCAGCTCATGTCGAAGCAGACCCGTCCAGAAGCGCGGTACACAAGCAATCCGGCGGGCGCTTTTGAAGACCCGAAACCCCACACACCTGGGAGGGACCCCGTCAGGGCACGCGGAGGCTATGGGCTGCCCTATGTCGACCTAATCGTCCCTAGGGCCTCAAGTTTCGCCTTCCTGCAACAAGAAGAACGAACGAAGAACGAGGAAGAAGAAGAACAAAGGGAGAAGGTAAAAAAGATAAAAAGTGGTAGATAGATTTGTTCAATTGTGTGTTGTTCAATCGGCCGTCACCCCTTAGGTATATAAGAGGCGGCTGGACTTCCCGTGCAAGGAAAAGGCTTCGATTCACGTCCAAAACCCTAATCAAATTCGGATTGGTCTTATCCGAACTTTCCAAAACTGTTCGGTTTAAACTGGCTACACCTTGCGGGTCTTTTTTGTGGTGGTAAACGACCTTGGATGGAAACAAGTCCAAAAGCAGTCTTGACCGTTTCGACGAGAAGGACAACTTTCATGTTGAACGTTTTTTAATCAGAGGTCATCCTAAGGGTCAAATCACTCATGAAAAACAGGCTATTATTGGCGCTACCTCGCGCAAAACAGACTATACTCACGCTACCCATCAGACATGGTGTCTAGCGGGGCGCACCATTTTCTGCCTCTTGACAGAGCTGCATTCCGATGACTCTAACTTTTGCATACGAACTCGGATTGGAACGATTTATATATGAAAAGCGATCGTTTCGATGAGACAAAGGCAATCCATGTAGATCATTTTTCCATACGAGGCGGTCCTGGGGGCGTAATGAGCCGAATAGTGTTCTGAATACAAAATCTTAGTATTTCGAACACAACTTCGGCCTTCGAGATGAGATCGGATGGCGATGGCCCAAACTTCAAAAATGTTCATATCGACAATACGAAACTTGTTTATGTAGATCACTTCTCCATTTGAGGCCATATTAATTAAGTTCTTGGCCGTGCCAAAATCTGGTGTCAACAGTCTGTTTGTAGGCAACTCGAGGGATCGTTCACCTATGGTTCGAGCGACTCCAAGTACACTCTACACCGACTGGACTTCTTCTGCTGCAACTCGAAGTCGGTAACGATTTGATCCAAACCGTTATTGCATCTTCATAGTGTTCCTGGTTGATCGTAGGGCGATTTTTGTTTTGTTTTCTACTACATTTCCCAACTATGGCATCATGAGCAGTTCTATTGGTAGATACAGGTTTTGATCTAGATCAAGGGTTTGATGATCTTGGTATGCTTCCCCCGAGTATTTCTTCGATTTAGTTCATTGACAACATGATATAGTTTTCTACAAAGTTCTAACAATCAATCGGCTCTAGTTGTCGACGATCTGCTAACAGTTCTTTTGGCTTCATCATATTCAAAAATAGTGAACTGTCGCAAATACGAGAGGGCGATAAAGATGTTCGATCTTCTTGGGGGTCACGCGTATTGACGAAATTCAGTGTGGGGCTAGAGATTTTTAATTAAGTCTCTTTCCTCACACACCCCAAAAATTAATCTAGCAATAAGAATTATCGCCTTAATGATGGAGCTTGGAAGAAAAAACTGGGCGGGCCAGCTCATGGAGAGCACAACAATCCAATGTGCAACTACCCTTGTTCCTTGGTTTTTCGGTTGCTTTTTCTATAAGGTCTTTGGCCTGCATGCAATAGTGAACTAGAAATTCAGATAAAAAAGAGATAAGATTACCTATGTGTGCAGGCTCACAATTGAAAGGAAATTATGCGAGGGTCAGTTGCTCATTGCCTAGACCGTCGGCCACTGCTCTCGGAACCCCCCCTGTTGTGTGACGTGAGATCTAAACGGGGAGGCCGAGAGGGGTTGGGGGCGCAGCTATTCACAGATGTCATGATCTGTACTTGTGCCACTGTTGCCTGATGTGGGATTGCCCCGCTGCTAAACACAAATGAGCAGGGACTTGTGCCGCTGTCGCGAAAGGAGGAGGACGAGGATGATGGCTACGATAAACAGGGACGCTCTCATCGTAAGCTGTTGGTTTCCGGCCCTTGGATACTATATGGATCATCATCGATAGTGAAGGGCAATAGCCCAAATAAGCACTGCCTTGTTGACTGGGCTACAAGAAGCGTAGGTATTAGAGCAACTCTAGCAGACCCCGCAAAAATTTAACCCGCAAAACGTGTTTGCGGTTTCACGAAGATCTCGTTTGCGCGTTGAAAACATGCGCCGCCGATCAGATACCGCATCTAAACCTGCATAATTTAAAAAAACGCTTTCGCGGAAGAAATTGCACAAACATAGTTCATCACATCACATACTACACAGTTCATACATACTACATGATCATCAAACTAAGCATAGATCATACTAAATGCTACGTTAACAAGTAGTAGAGGGGGTCGGATCTGACGACGGCGAGGTTGCGGCAAAATGGACGATGCCATGGAGGCCGAGCGACGCTCAATCCTCCTCGCCGGAGCTGCACAGATCGATGTACTTTGCCGCCTGCTCCACGCGGATGCGGCGCCACTCCTCAGCCTTGTCGTTGGCGGCGATCGCCTGCTACCACTGGAGGGCTTCGAGCTCCTCGGTGTGGCGCCGGCGCTCTGCCTCCTCGCGCACGCTTCGCTCGGCGATGGCGGCGGCAACGGCGTCGAAGTCCGCGACATAGTCTTCGGGCCCGACGACTCCGCGGCGGCCGAGCGGAAGGGCTCCTCGGGCTCCTCCTTCACCAGGACGAAGGCAAACGGCGCCGGCGGCTCCGGCTCCTCCTCGTCGTCCGACCACTCCCTCTTCACGGGGAGGAAGCCCGTGCCGGAGGACGAGGAGGATCCGACGTAGGAAGATCTCACAGAGGAGAAGCACATGCTACAGCGGTCGTACTCCTCCGTCTAGTGGTGGTTGAAGCTCGGCGGCGACGACTTCCCGCGGTTGGTCCACCTCCGGGCGCCGCGCTTCCTCGCGCCGTCCGGGCGGACGCGCCGCTCGCGCTCCGGGTCGCGCTCATGGCCGGATCTGCTGCCGGAGCCGCGTCCGGAGCTCCACATTCGCCCTCACATGGCGGCTGGAGGCGGGACGGGTGGTTGCCGGCGGTGAGAAATTGCGAGAGGGGAAAGGGAAATCCGATGGCTCGCGGCGGCGGGGGATAGGGTTTGGACCCACAAAAAGGTCACGGAACCGCAGTTATACTGCTCGGGGCGTGCGGTTTGCGGGCTACGGCAAAAAAATTGCGGACCGGGCGAGTATGCTGGCTCTGTTCTGGCCGGAAAATTGAGCCGAACCTGCATACTCGCCGGGCGTTTTGCGGGGTCTGCTAGAGTTGCTCTTAATCTATCGGAAAAACTAACGCCCACACGTGTGGGCGTTGGCACATCGCCCACACGCCTCCATCACCACTCATTTTGCCACGTATGAACAGATGACATCAGCAGAAATCTTTTGGGTTTTCGGCTTAAAAATGTTTTATCTCCTAAATAAAAAAGCGAATTAAAAATCTGTTTTCACCATTAAATCCGTCTCGACGAGATCTTCAAAACTAGACCTCATGTTGATGTGTTTCGACGAAATTTTTTTGTTGCCTAAAAGTTGCCATGATGTTTACACTGTAGTTGTCATGGTGCTTAAACTAAAGTTGCCATGTGGCAATTTTAGTTTGTAGATCATGGCAATTTTAGTTTTTGATGATGGCAATTCCAGTATTTTGACCATGAAAATATTTTTTGCATGAACCATGGCAATTTTAAGTGCAAGTATCATGGCAATTTTATTTTATGGTGCATGGCAAGTCTAGTTTCTTAATTCTCCGTTTTATAATATGTCAAAATTTACTTTTTAATATAGAAGAAAATAGCTGAAACATAACATGGCAACTTTAGTGTAAACATCATGGCAATTCATGTGCAATAGACATGGCAACTTTTAATACAAAAAAATTCGTCAAAATATTTATATGAGATCTAGTTTCGGAAATCTCGTCGTGGGGGATTTAATGGTGAAAACGGATCTTCAATCGGATTTTTCATTTAAGAGATAAAATATTTTAAAAACTAAAAATCCAAAAAGATTTTCACATGCATGCATGTGGTGACATGACGTAGTCTATATGTTATAGGACGTGGATTTTTTGTCCAAAAGGACCCCCTGGCGAACAGAATTGTCAAACAAGACCACATGCCAAAAACATTGACAAAAAGGACCCCCTCAGCGGTGGCGGCAGGTGCGGCAGGCGACACGTGGCACCTGCCGCCACGCCAGGAGGCGGCGGGCCCGGCCGCCACCGCAGGAGGCGGCCACGCGGGAAATTACCGTGCCAGAACAGTCCGCCGAGCCGGGACGGAACGGCCAGGCCTGGTGGGCCACGCCGCCACCCAGTGAGGCGGCCTCTGTGGCGCTGTCGGGCGTGGGCCGACCGCTTGTGATGCTCGCGGGCCCCGCCTGTGGGCCACGCCGCCACTGCAGGAGGCGGCGGTACTGCTGCTGCACGCGCGACAACGGCGCAGACGGCGCTGATTCCCGTGTGGCGCTGATTCCGGTGGCACAGATTTTCACGCGCGCTGCATCCTTTTCCCAGCACCTTGTATTGCCCATCGTGCCACAAGTTTCGATGGATTCCCGCCTAAACTTTGTAGTACTGATTGCTACGTAAACGACACTGATTAAAGCTGTGCGTGATTCTCGCTTCCGTCTATTTCTCCAGCCGAAGCGACAGCACTCAGGCGTTGTTGTTGCTGCGTATGATGAGACACCGCGATGCTGGAATCCGATGCCGTGGTAGGTGAGTTCTGGCTTGTTCTGCCGACAATACAGTGGTCCTCTTCTTTATAAACGCACATCCACGACTCCGTGCGCACACACTCTCTCGCATATCTCTGGTTGCCTCCTCTACCTCTTAGCTCTCTCTGAGGGCATACGAAGGAAAACTAGGTAGCCACTTTTACTCGTGATTTTGGTCGATTTGGAGTTTGATTTCGAAGATGATGAAGTCGAAGAAAAGTTAGATTAAGGTAAGATCTATCCATTTTTGTTGGTTTCGTTCACATGCATGATGTTTTTGTTCTGTTTGATTAGTTCCTAAGTGTGTATTCTCTGTTGTTTTAGGCATAATTTTAGCACTTGAAGGAGTTATTTGGAGTCATTTAGAGTTTGAAGAGTAGGATTTGCGTTGCGAAAGTGAAGTACGAAGTTGAAGATCAAGGTATGAGCTCTGCAATACATTTATTTATTTGTGCATGCAGGGTGGTAATTAGTTAGTCTTTTAGCTCGTCATTAGCTATGCGATGTTAGTGCGTAGAGGTTAGAAATAATTTCAGACGACAGATACAACATTTACAATATTTTTTATTGCATGCGGTATGTTATTTTATGCGGTATGTTTATTAATAAGTCTATAGTTATGTCGCAATAATCTAAATTTTATATGTTAAGATTAGGTGCTAATGTACTTAATGATGTATGTAATTAGGTAAAATAATTCATCTTAGTAGCAAACAAGGAGGAGAAGACGTGATTGAAGAAATTGTGATTCCATTTTCGCTGTCCCATTTTGAGGTGATGAACACATACATGGAAGTGCTTTTTTCATACTTTTGTTAGCAGGAAGAAAAATCCGTGTGTAATATTTTTGTTAATGTGATAATAGGTTGTGAGGTTCATATAGTACTGGCGACGGATATTTATTGGAACTATTTTGACGCTTAATTGCATCATATTGGAGGTAAGGTGAAAAATGACACTGTAATTATGTTAATATTTTTTGTATTGATGTACTATTGTGAATAATGTGCATGCTGCTGCAAATATTATTATTTGTAGATAAATGATTGTTATCGTATCATGTGAAAAAAATTAGTTAAAGCCGAAAGAAATTAAATGTTACTCATATGATTTTAAAATGTTATTATCGTACTATTATGTTTACTGGTTGTTTGGATAGCGAGTAATTACCATGGGTTTTATCATAACATGGGTATAAAATGACGCCGTAATTTTGTTAATATTTTTTATATTGATGTACTGTCATGCCGCTGCAAATATTATTATTTGTAAATAAATGAATTTTATCGTATTACATGAAAAACATTATATCATGCCGGAAGAAATTAGATATTTTACTCATATGATATTTAAATGTTATTATCGTAATATTATGTTTAGTGGTTGTTTGGATAGCGAGTTTTAGGATATTTAAGGATGTTATTATCGTAATAGTTGTTTTTCCAGAAGCTAAGTTTTTGCATGTTACGAGAACTATTTTAGGATATTTTTGGGGTAGTTAGAGAAAAGCATACGGAGTTTTAGTTTGTTACGCTCGTAGACAAGTTTGAGAAAAATAGATTTTTAAATACCCGTTAACCAAACAACCCCTTAAAGTCTAAGCAAATGATTCTAAAAACAAACCGAATATTTATAACGAAAATACGGTTATTATTTTAGTCATAAGATATGTAAATGTTGTCATCATTACTAAATGTTTAGTTACTAATTATTTGAAATGTAAACATGTATGCTGATTAGGTACTATGGAAAATTTAGTAGTGTACTATGGGAACGTCTTACGCGACGGTCCATGCGGGGTGGATGTGTCCTTGTGCGAGTCGACTACAGTAGTGGTGAGAGACATGGTCAGCGTGGGTTCGTAGCTGTTAGAAGGTGCATCCGGCGGTGTTTGGCCCAGTGATGCAGGAAAAAAAATGACAATGGAGGCCTTCATCGTTGACGGAGGAAATGATGGGACAGTTGCCCGTTGGGGTTTGCGGCCTGTCACAGGTGATCGGTCGTGGGGGTCGTACATGAGGTTTGCAAGCAATCCCAATAACTCAATGTATGGTCAGCCGATGGTGTATGTGGAGTTCATTTCAGTCACTGATGTTGCCGGATGCAGTAGCAGGGGTGGTGAGGTCGAGTTGGCCATCACATCAGCCCCTAGCATCGGCCCATCGGAACCGACGGGCGGCCAGCCTGTGTATGACACAGGATATTGGTCGGCGGCCGTTGACATGAGCGAACACGTGGAGGGATTGCCGGAGGCGCTAGATGATGATGATCATTCTTCTGCGTCTTCGGAGTCAAGCGGAGAAGAAGATGTTCCTCCTCAAAGGGCGGTCGCGGCGGCACTGCAACCTGGCTTTTTACAGGATATGAGCATCACCAACGAATTTCACACTGCTTCCGGCCTAGGAGCGGGAAGCCTGGAGGTTGGGCAAGTTTTCCCAGATAAGAAGTCTGCTTACCAGGCAATGGGTAGCTATGCAATCGGCATCCACCGCCAGCATAGAGTGAAGCAGTCTGATAAAAAAGAGTTGAAGGTCATATGCATCCACACCGCGAAAGGTTGCCGCGGAAGAGTTCTCGCTAGACTGCAGGAAAGTGGACGCACTTAGGAATAAGTGGGAGGTCAATGTGCGAGCCAAGTACGTCAAGGGTCACCACAGAGGATCAAAAAAGCAAGCTGTCACCCTTGGCTAAACCTCCTGTGAGTGCACTTGTAACAAGCCCAAGCTTGAGGGCTACCCTTGCAGTCATGTGCTCCGGGCGGCTGCTGTTCAAAAAATCAGCGTCGAGCCATACATATCGCCGTACTTCAACATGTACAATCTATACAACACTTGGAACGGTGAGTTCTGGGCTTGGGGCATTGATATGAACTACAAAATGTTGTGGCCAGATGGGCCGAAATGGGTTCCGAACACCGACTTGATGAGAACCGCAAAGGGACGACGTCAGTCTAGGCGTCATCGCAATGACATGGACCATAGCCAGATGGGAGAACCAAGGCGATGCCGCGTTTGCAGGTGTCCTGGACATTCACGCAAAGACTGCCCGTATCGAGCCAACAACAACGCATGATGTTGATATATATGTACTCGACATGGACCATAAATTGATTCTATTTGTATTATTGTACTCCTGATGTTAACTTCAGATAATTAATGTAAATCGTATCTCTTTGTATTTTTAAGTTAATTTTGATTTGCATTTGTATTTCCGTCTTCCTCGTAATTTATATGTGTATGTTTGTGTGCAGGTTATGGGTGAAGTGCCAGTGCTTTTGCAGGGGCCCCATGACGCCGGCCACCGTTGTCACCTATTTTTGAAACCAAATACTAAGCATGATTATCGACCTTTCAGACTCCGAACCATAAAGAAAACATGGCCAATACACAATCATTACCTTGCTCACCTTGGCGCTTATGGACTACAAGGTTTTGCTAGGCTCACATCATGCGACGACCAAGTACGTTCGGACCCATCCCTTTTGACATCCCTCGTTGACCGGTGGAGACCTGAAACCCACACCTTTCACTTTCGTTTTGGGGAGCTTGCACCTACACTAAAAGATGTTTCTATGATCACTGCTCTACCAATTAGAGGTGAGCCAATAGTCTCTCCACGAGTGTCTCCATCTTGGACATTAGATATAGCAGCCCGTCTTGGGATTGAAATGCCAGAATCACATCGTACTGGTAACCCTCGGGGCATCCCACTTGTCTGGCTTCGTGATAACTTTCTTCATTTATCTAGCTTCGCCAATGAGGAGACGAGAAAAAGACATCTGTTTGCGTATTTGTTGTGGCTCCTCGGGAATCTATTTCCAAATTCACATGGGGATGTTGTTGTCCCTGGTCTCATCTACATTGCAGAGAATATGGTAGATGAACCTTTACCCGAGCTGCCAAAATACAGCTTCGGTTCTGCCATGCTATCTCATACATACAGAGGTTTGTGTGATGCCACGCAAAAAACCTCTTTCGCACAAAAAGCTCCATTACTTTGTGTCGCCTATGAGTTTCTACAGTTGTGGCCCAGGAATACCTCCTGAGGGCGACCTCGTATAGTACAACCCATATACCCATACGACTTTGGCGAGGTGCTAAGCGCAACTATGGCCACCGGTGGACAAAGGCACGAAGCGTTGGTCTCCGATATTGCGAAAAATTGTTACCCTATGTACCACCAACAGTTTGAGATACTTGATGAGGCGAAGTCACATGGAACCCGTGGACTCGGGACCAGCTAAAATTGGTCTTTGATGCTCGACACTTCACACGGGCATGGTGACCGATAGTGGATTCTGGCTGACTCGCTGCAACTTATTGTTCTGTGGTGTGTTGAACCTTACAACCCAGGCGTGTAATGAGACAGTTCGGTCTCTATCAAGAAATTCCACCACCTTTTCCCAGACGTATCAACGAGGAAACACATAAGTAAGATGTGACATCCCTAAATAGTTAGTGTCATTTTAATTTACTAAACTCACACTTTGTTACATAATTTGCAGGCTAACCAATATGGGCAGGGGTTGGAGTTTATACGATTGGAGGGAAGAGAACAGTGAATGGGTACATAAGTGGGAAAATGAAGCGCTAGCAGATATAGTCGTCAACTTAGGTATATTTTATGTACATTATTTTTTACGATGATCATACGATGCGAGAAGATGCTTTGCTTTCATCACAACGGTTTATGTAATTATTTAATTTTGCAGACCGCACGATGGAAGTACAGATCAAGCGCACAAGCAGTGGTACTTGCATGAACACGTGCTAGCTTTGGCGGTCAGCCAGCTACTATACCAACACATCTCACACAAGAGGAGCAGGCGCGAAGACATGTTGAGTTGCCTGCAGCTTACTATCGTGACCAGATGGTAATCACTTGTAACTTTTTTAGGTCCATTATTTCATAATCATTGGAACTAAATAACATCCAAATATTGTTCAGCTTGAAAATGTCAACGAATTAGGGCAGATGGCTACGGATAGCATGTCGGCCCAGGGCCCATATCGCAAGACATTCCAGAAACTTTTGCAACAATTCGTGGCAAAGAAGTTCGAGATCTTGGTAGAGGCGACGACGTTGCCCTTTGGAGCATACATGCGATAGCGAGGTCAGCCGGACCGAGTGCGGCACCATCGTCGCACCGAGCGAGGTAGCGACGAGCCATGAGCAATGGGGAGGTCCGAGTACTAGAACGACATTGCCACGACATGACTCATCTCGCCATGCATCCCTCTTCTTCGATGCAGCCGTCGAGGCGGACATCGCAGGACCATGGCACGGGCTTGGATTCGATGCCCAAGCAGTTTCTTTCCCCTAACCCATATGCGTACACAGGATATGATGCATACACCCAAGGTGAGGGATCTCAGCCGTTTCTCTCCACGCGAGGGATCCCCATGCCCGAGGAGACTCGTGTACCAGATTTAAACCAGCACCAAGTACAATGGCCAGACAGTATAGGAGAGGGATATGCTCAGGTAGTCATGTTTACATTTCAATGCATTTACAATGATATCATTTATTATCCTCTAACAGTTTATTTAAATTGTTTCTATGTGCAGGACACACCTGATGTTAATTGGGGCGATGAGAACACCCAACGCGGCGTCAACACAGGCCTCCGGGGAGCATCACATGATCATGGCGTCAACACAGGCCTCCGGGGAGCATCACATGATCTTGGCGACACGGTTACATCATTAGTTCTGAGTTCTTGGAGGGATGTTATTGGCCCATCTTTTATCCCCCCGGAGTCACAACCATACGCCTACAATTACGCTTCAGGTTCGCAACAAGGATTCGCGACTCCACCACCTACGCAGGACTCGCAGACACATGAAGCCGAATTGGAGTATGGCCGAGGTCTTCGTGTGACTAGGCCACCTAATCGCTTGTCGCTTTCCGGTCGTAAGGAAAGGCCAGGTGGTCGTCGTTAAGTAGGGTGATTCATCTATGCGTCTGCGACCCATTGTATCTATATATGTGTGTATCAGACTTTTCGATTTGAACATCTATGTTTGCTGAAATAAAAATGCACCAGTCAGGAATAATTTTTCCCGCCTATATCTCCCGCCATACTATCCTGCTCCACTCTTTTGCTTATGTTAGGCCGAAATGATTTTTTTTTAATATTTTGGCTGATGAATACTATGCAACCATTGCCCGTCTTAGACATTGAAAAAAATATATTTTCAAGCAACGCTTTCCCCTCAATATTTTCCCGCCTACGCTTTCCCTCCATATCTTCCCGCCATATCTTCCCGCCACTCGTTTCCCGCCATATGTTCTGCCACCTGTTTCCCGCCAACCCCTTCCCGCCATATCTTCCCGCCATACTGCACTCGTTCTTTCCCCCCCCCTTTTTCTCCTCTCTACCTATAAAACCCCTTGACGGAGGTGGATAAGCATTCGAGTGTAGTGTAGTCAAGATGTCCCATTATCCTTTCGATCGTAGTTTTCACCACGGGATGAGCAGGACTCTTCCGAGGCTAGCTACCGATTTCAGGATGGACAATAGGATAGTTCCATGGGCGAACTCACGGTAGTGACACCATAATGAATGAGTTGGCTCACCAATTACGTGAGGTCGGGTGGCTGAAAGGACCTATGAGGAGGTACGAAGAACTTCTTAGGTTGCGTGCAAGGTGGAAGAATGTAGTGGAGCCGAAGAGTGAAACTTTCAGAAGGACTGCAGAAAAGCATCCATTTTTATGGACTGAGGAGAGCGAGGATGAAGATGATATCTTCATGCCGCCGCTTCCGGTGCTGCATTGTCAAAGGGCAAGAGTTACGCATCGTCTAAGGGCAAAGTCTGCATCCTCAAGAGCAAGAGTTCTGCATCGTCCAAGGGTAAGAGTTCTACATCCTCGAAGGGCAAGAGTTACGCATCGATGGAGGATGACGATGATGCCTTCATGTAGTTTTATTCCAGTTCTACCGTTTAATTCGGATGTACTTGCATTATTAGTTTGTACTCTGTTATTGTAGGGCATTATGTTCTATCTTAATTTTATTTTGTAGTTGTTGCATGATGTTCGATGTTAGTGGAGGGAAAGAAAATGCCACTTCTTTATTCTTAAACTATATTTTTTTCCATTACGACACGGCAGAACTGAAAATAAGATACATTGTAGGAATATACCTACATTTAACTCCTGAAATAAAGCTAAATTAAAGTGCAGAAATAAAGATACAAATGATTGCGAAATTTTAAATACTAGCACAGGAATCTCTTGAGTCCAGCGTGGATATTTTCCTTTTCCATCGCCGCTTCTTCGCTGCCTTGGCCTCGACGAGCCCTTTCTTTCTTTCTCTGCCTCTCTACCTCACGAGCCTCCTTTATTGTCGTTCCTGCTCCTCCATGCGATTGAGCCTCCTCCCTGTTTTTCTTTCCCATTTCCTCAAAAACGGTGTTGCTCAGCATAGTATTCTTTTAACTCTCTCTCTTGCTCGCTTTCTCCTCGGCTTCCGCCTTCTCGCGTCGCTCTTCCGCAAATAAACTATTCCACGACGGCGACTTCTTTCACGAATCTCATCACTGCCCAAGCCGGCTTCTCCGTGTCAATCCAATGATAGTACATGCAAAGAGGCGGAGGAGACTACAACAAGAAACAAGAATGTTACTAAATAATCAATGAAAATACCAACAATATCTATTAGTGATGGTTAAAGCATACGGAGGCTTATGTACGACTGAAATAGCTACGGCAGGATCTTCCTCATAATTGGCGCACATGAAAAACTTCATGCCCAACCAATCTGAAAAATCCGTCACCTCCTTCACCTTGCAAAGATCGCCACACCAACACCGCAGGACTCGCCACCCAGGAGGCAAACTTGCATTCTTCATTTTCCTCGGCCTAATGCTTTGATCCGAGCAAGGCAAACTCATACCGACTGAAAAAATGTGTTACACACTTTGCGACTTGGCGATTTCTAGGATGGCTGGACGAGAGCCTCGGTGCCTCCTTTTATAAGATCGAGCGATAAATGATGGCGAGAAAATTAAGCGGCGATATTTACGATCCCCGTAGTGTCGGCAGAACAGTTTCGCGTAGCCTCGGTTCCCAGTCTTGTTGAGGCAAAAGAAGCAAAGAAGCAAAGGCAGGATTCGGGAAAGAACCAAAATTTCAGCGTCCGAAGTCGCCAGCGCCTCGAAATCAGCGCCGTCAACAAGACTTTGTGGCGCGCGGTAAAGAACACAGTGCCGCCGCCTCACCCGATGGCGGCAGGGCCCTGGCGGCGAACCCGCAGACGCAGCAGAACTGTCGGCTGGCGGCGACAGCGCCAGGGCGGCCGCCTCACCCGATGGCGGCTGGGCCCACCTGCCCGCCCGTTCGTCGCGCTGGAGATTCCGTTTTGGCTCGCGTGGCAGCGGCGTGGCCGCCTCTGCGGTGGCGGCGGGCCCGCCGCCTCTGGCGTGGCGGCGGTGCCACGTGTCGCTGCCGCTTTGCCGCCACCGGCGAGGGGTCCTTTTGTCAATGTTTTTGGCATGTGGTCTTTTTTGACAATTCTGTTCGCCAGGGGTCCTTTTGGACAAAAAACGTGTAGACGGGTTTGGCTCTCACCACATGTGTGAACGTTAGCGTTGTCCATCTATTAATCTTTTGGCGGCTGCTACCCATTAGTCGGTAGATAACTGCCGAAGATAAGCCGCTCTATCCGCCGTACGATACACAGGTGTCGGGCCGCTCAGATTTGTCCGTGTTTAGCGCTGAAGACGCCAGGCAGCTTTATCAGACATCACGTGGGCGACGGAGGCCTGCAAAACTCGTTGGCCGATGCTAGGCCCAGGCAGACCGGCGCTAGCTTTGGGTCGGTCGCCTCCCAGCCATCAGATGCCTTGGCGCGTAGCCGTATGATGTGATCGTATCTTCTTCTTTTTACATCATCGTATCTTCTTTCGTATGTGTCGCATCCCATCCCCGCCTCCAGCTTTGGCTCACGTGCTTGCCTCGCCCCACAGCAAAGCTAGCTGATTGGTCGGACCCTGCCCTCACTGCTGGACCATGCAGCAACATCGTTTGCCGGATTTCACAGCGCGCTTCTCCTGTTGACGCAAAGCCGACAGCTCCTCGCCGCTGGACTTGCGTTCAGGGGTTACAGGTTCACCGGCCCCTTGTTGTAGCATCTCGACGTAGACGCCGTCGACCTCATAGAAGTCGCCAGTCGTAGCACCGTGCGACACCGTTGCAGCTTCGTCGACCTCGTAGCACTGCTACACCAGTTGTCGTAGCATCGTGCGACACTGTTGCCGCTTTGTCGACCTTGTAGCACCGCCACACTAGTCGTAGCATCATGCGGCACCCTTATAGCTTCGTCAACCTCGTAGCACCGGCACACCAGTCATCTTAGCACCGTGGGACACCGTTGCAGCTTCGTCGACCTCGTAGCACCGCCACACCAGTCGTAGCGTCATGCGACACCGTTGCAGTTTTGTCGACCCACGGTTGTAGCATCCGCCACCGCCGGTTCCAGCATCTATCACCGTCGGTACCAATGGAGTTGTAGCATCCACAATTGCCGGTTCCAGCATTTTCCATGGCCGGTTCCAGCATTTGTCGTGGTGGCTTGCAGCATCCGCCACTGCCCGTCCCAGCTACCTTCATGGCCAGTTCTAGCAAATGGTGGCCGTCGTTTGAGCATCCACGATGACGATTGCAGCATCGCTGGCGACCACTTCCAGCAAAGAATGCTAGGAGTTGTAGCTTCACGCCCAGCCGGTTGTAGCATCTCCATCTGCCGCTCGCAGCTCGTCTCACTGACGATTCGAGCATCACCGGGAGCCGGTTGTAGCATCCTTGTCTGCCGCTCGCAGCTCGTCGCACTACCGTTCCAGCATCGCCGGCAGTCGGTTGTAGCATCTCCATCTATCGCTCGCAGCTCGTCTCACTGACGATTCCGGCATCGTCGGCAGCCGGTTGTAGCATCTGTGACTGCCGCTCGCAGCTCGTCGCACTGCCATTCCAACATCGTTGGCTGCCGGTTGTAGCACCGCCGTCGCTTGCAGCTTGGCGCACCGCTCGTTCCAGCATCGTCAGCAGCTGGTTGTAGCATCGCGGGCAGCCGGTTGCAACAAACAACATCTGGCTCGGCATTCTACTCCAGCACAGGTGGCCGTCGTCTCTAGCATCGACACCACCGGTTGCAGCACCCGCGTTTGTCGCCCCCATGGCAGCATCACATCATCTTCTCCAGCCCCAGGGAGCCCCCAGTGCCCAGTTGTAGCCAAAAAAGCTTGTCGCAGCACATGCATGGTCGCTGCTCGACTTGTTTTGGGAAAGACACGGCCGTGTGGGATGTAGGGATGTTGTGGAGGGTTACAGAGAGAGAGAGTGAGAGAGAGAGAGAGAGAGAGGGGTGAGAGAGAGAGATGGGTGTGGGGAGGGGTTTGCAACGCTCGCCGTGACTGGGGAAGTGATGGCCGGCGAAGAGAGAGCATATTGACCGGTGGTAGTGTGGAAATTGACGAGGGAGAAAGGAAAAGATAAGCCTGAGATGAATGGGTGGATGCACGTCCCAGAAAGAGATAAGGCACCGCGTCTGTTTTTCGAGTAGGCGCTCTCAGTTTGATCGAGCGAGCGAGTCGACCAGCCGAAGCTTCCGCCGGCGCGCCGCTTTCAAGCGTTGTCCAATCTGGTTCGTGCGTATGGCTTGGAACAAGTAGGAGTACCCCAATCAGCTACAACTAGTTGTAATCACGTTACCTGTAGCAAGCCCATGCGTTCCGTTGGGAAAAAAAGGCAAGCTATCGTAACAAACTTTTTTTTTTGCGAGAAGCTATCGTAAGAGCAACTCCGACGGAGCGACCTAAACGGATGGCGACTTCGTCCGCTTTTTGTCCGTTTGGGTCGGCCGCCCGCCTGGCGTCCGCCTGTTTTAGATATGGGTCGGCAGGGCGCCCAACGCGCTGACCCATATGCCCGGCGTGGCTGCCTGGCCCACCTATTTTTTGCATGATTGCATAGTTTGAATCAAAATAAAATTGTTGTGGACCGAATAAAATTGCATAGTTTATTACAAGCCAACTGAAAATAAAAAGGTCTGACAAATTTTCAGACTCCCACCCTGTCATGGAATTAACACGGCAGATGTCCTTAGTGTCAGGACTTAGTCGTGAGGCCAACGCATCTATGTGGTACCTTGAGAGGGGTTGAGTGGGACGAGAGACGCAGGGCGGATCAACATGCAAGACAAGGGTTTTAGACAGCTTCGGGCCCTCGGAAACATCATCCGGTAAAAACCCTACTTGCTGTTTGAGGCTAGGTCTCATTATCATCACGAGGGAGTCGCCGTAAACCGGCTCTCCTCTTTGTGTCTAGCCCTAAGATTGTTTCTTCTTGCTTGTAGCTTGTCCCTCTTTGGGGAGCCCTGCCCCTCCTTATATATGTTGAAGGGGCGGGTTACATGTGGAGTCCTATTAGGATTAGGACTAGTCTATCTCTAATACAAACCGGATACAAGTCCTGGTCTTAACTCCTTGTAAGGTAAATATTCCTCATGTCTTTCCTCTTAAACCGGCCCACAATAGTTGAACCGGCCTTCATGAACCGCCAGACGGGCCACCGGGTCTTGTCGCTCCTCTGACCCGTCCGTCGGGTCACCAGTGAGTTACAACGTCCTGGCGGGTTGCTGGTAAATCGCCAGGTCTGGGCGGGTCACTAGATGAATATCGCCAAGTGCCAGCGGGACCTCAAATAAACCGCCAAGTCCGGCCGGGTTAACTTCCGGCCGGTTTACACCGCGGGGTATATCCCCGACATTAGCCCCCAAGTTTAGCTTGGATTTATCCATGGTAAACTTATGCTGCAAAATAAACACCAGAACAAATTTGGCAGGTTGTGCTCCGGGTTAAGAATTCTTGTAGACCGGCACCTGATCGTCCTTAAGTCCTTGTCATTTCCTCCTTCTAGAAAATCCGGGTCAATAACCAGCTTCATACTCAAATTGCCGATGTTGGCTTCTTATAGGAAAAATATTGTGAAGAATAATCCACTTGAATCGGCTTCCAAAGCGCCGGTTTAAGAAATATTGGTCTTAAAATACTCATCTGATATTCAACCGGTTTGAAGATGCAGAACTTGCCGGTTTTATCATTGCCAAAGACTGTCAGGTTATAAAAACTTGATAATTTTGAGTCATGATTGTTGCAGACACCGGTTCATGATTGTTGCCAACGCCGGTTCATGATTATTAATGACGCCGAGTTGCAACCACAGGGTCATAATGATTGGTGACGCCGGGTCAACCTAGTTTGCTCAATCAGAGAATTTGAAAATATTTCTTCGATAATAATATAATACCTGTAGCCCCCAAGTATTTCAGCAGAACAAAGTGGTGGCTTAAGACTTTGCTTCAATATAAATATCACAATCTTGAAGAAATCCAGGTTGTTCATATCAATCACTAGTCAGAATTGAGTATTCCCCATATGTAGCCCCCAAGTGTCGGGTTGTCATGCTTGCAGTTGTTGGGGAACGTAGTAATTTCAAAAAAATTCCTACGCACACGCAAGATCATGGTGATGCATAGCAACGAGAGGGGAGAGTGTTGTCTACGTACCCTCGTAGACCGAAGCGGAAGCGTTGACGCAACGTAGAGGAAGTAGTCGTCGTCCTCCGGTCCAACCGATCCAAGCACCGTTACTCCGGCACCTCCGAGTTCTTGACACACGTACAGCTCGATGACGCACCCCGATCTCCGATCCAGCAGAGGCGCGGGGGGGAGGGAGTTCTGTCAGCACGACGGCGTGGTGACGATCTTGATGTTCTCCTGTCGCAGGGCTTCGCCTAAGCGACGCTACAATATGACCGAGGTGTAATATCGTGGAGGGGGGCACCGCACACGGCTAAGGAACGATCTCAATGATTAACTTGTGTGTCTATGGAGTGCCCCCCGCCCCCGTATATAAAGGAGGGAGGGAGGAGGGGGCCGGCCTAAGGGGAGGCGCGGCCTAGGAGGGGGAAACCTACTCCAAGTAGGTTTCGCCTCTCTTTTTCCTAATCCAAGATGGAGGGGGAAGGAAGGAGTAGGAGAGGGGGAAGGCAAGGGGGGCGCCTCCCCCCCCTTCCTTGTCCTATTCGGACTCAAGGGGAGGGGGCGCGCCACTTGCCCTGGCCGGCCCCTCTCTTCCTCCACTAGGGCCCATCAAGGCCCATTACTTCCCGGGGGGTTCCGGTAACCCTCCAGTACTCCGGTATATTCCCAAACTTTCCTGGAACCTTTCCGGTGTCCAAATGTATCCGTCCAATAAATCAATCTTTATGTCTCGACCATTTCGAGACTCCTCGTCATGTCCATGATCACATCCGGGACTCCGAACAACCTTCGGTACATCAAAATACATAAACTCATAATATAACTGTCATCGAAACCTTAAGCTTGCGGACCCTACGGTTCGAGAACAATGTAGACATGACCGAGACACGTCTCCGGTCAATAACCAATAGCGGGACCTGGATGCCCATATTGGTTCCTACATATTCTACGAAGATCTTTATCGGTCAAACCGCACAACAACATACGTTGTTCCCTTTGTCATCGGTATGTTACTTGCCCGAGATTTGATCGTCGGTATCCAATACCTAGTTCAATCTCGTTACTGGCAAGTCTCTTTACTCGTTCCGTAATACATCATCTCATAACTAACTCATTAGTTACATGCTTGCAAGGCTTAGGTGATGAGTATTACCGAGAGGGCCCAGAGATACCTCTCCGACAATCAAGTGACAAATCCTAATCTCAAATTATGCCAACTCAACATGTACCTTCGGAAACACCTGAGAGCACCTTTATAATCACCCGATTCGTTGTGATGTTTGGTAGCACACAAAGTGTTCTTTCGATGGCGGAGTTGCACAATCTCATAGTTGCAGGAACTTTGTATAAGTCATGAAGAAAGCAATAGCAGTATACTAAACGATCAAGTGCTAAGCTAACGGAATGGGTCAAGTCAATCACATCATTCTCCTAATGATGTTATCCCACTAATCAAATGACAACACATGTCTATGGTCAGGAAACATAACCATCTTTGATTAATGAGCTAGTCAAGTAGAGGCATACTAGTGACTATAGTTTTTGTCTATGTATTCACACATGTATTATGCTTCCGGCTAATACAATTCTAGCATGAATAATAAACATTTATCATGATATGCGGAAATAAATAATAACTTTATTATTGCCTCTAGGGCATATTTCCTTCAGTCTCCCACTTGCACTAGAGTCAATAATCTAGATTACATAGTAATGATTCTAACACCCATGGAGTCTTGGTGCTGATCATGTTTTGCTCGTGAGAGAGGCTTAGTCAACGGATCTGCAACATTCAGATCTGTATGTATCTTGCAAATCTCTATGTCTCCCACTTGGACTTGGTCCCGAATGGAATTGAAGCGTCTCTTGATGTGCTTGGTCCTCTTGTGAAATCTGGATTCCTTTGCTAAAGCAATTGCACCAGTATTGTCACAGAAGATCTTCATTGGTCCCGATGCATTAGGTATGACACCTAGATCGGAAATGAACTCCTTCATCCAGACTTCTTCATTTGCTGCTTCAGAAGCAGCTATGTACTCTGCTTCACATGTAGATCCTGCCACGACGCTTTGTTTAGAACTGCACCAACTTACAGCTCCACCGTTTAATATAAATACGTATCCGGTTTGCGATTTAGAATCGTCCGGATCAGTGTCAAAGCTTGCATCGACGTAACCATTTACGACCAGCTCTTTGTCACCTCCATATACGAGAAACATATCCTTAGTCCTTTTCAGGTATTTCAGGATGTTCTTGACCGCTGTCCGATGATCCACTCTGGATTACTTTGGTACCTTCTGCCAAGCTTATTGCTAAGCATACGTCAGTCTGGTACACAGCATTGCATACATGATAGAGCCTATGGCTGAAGCATAGGAACATTTTCATTTCTCTCTATCTTCTGCTGTGGTCGGGCATTGAGTTCGACTCAACTTCACACCTTGTAGCACAGGCAAGAATCCTTTCTTTGCCTGATCAATTTTGAACTTTTTCAAAATTTCGTCAAGGTATGTGCTTTGTGAAAGTCCTATTAAGCGTCTTGATCTATCTCTATAGATCTTGATACCTAATATGTAAGCAGCTTCACCGAGGTCTTTCATCAAAAAACTTTTATTCAAGTATCCCTTTATGCTATCCAGAAATTCTATATCATTCCCAATTAATAATATGTCATCAACATATAAAACTTAGAAATGCTACAGAGCTCCCACTCACTTTCTTGTAAATACAGGCTTCTCCAAAAGTCTGTATAAAACCATATGCTTTGATCACACTATCAAAACGTTTATTCCAACTCCGAGATGCTTGCAACAGTCCATAAATGGAACGCTGGAGCTTGCACACTTTGTCAGCACCTTCTGGATCAACAAAACCTTCTGGCTGCATCATATACAACTCTTCTTCTAGAAATCCATTCAAGAATGCAATCTTGACATCCATTTGCCAAATTTCATAATCATGAAATGCAGCAATAGCCAACATGATTCAGACAGACTTAAGCATCGCTACAGGTGAGAAAGTCTCATCCTAGTCAACCTCTTGAACTTGTCGAAAACCTTTTGCAACAAGTCGAGCTTTATAGACAGTAACATTACCATCAGCGTCAGTCTTCTTCTTAAAGATCCATTTATTCTCAATGGCTTGCCGATCATCGGGCAAGTCAACCAAAGTCCATACTTTGTTTTCATACATGGATTCCATCTCAGATTTCATGGCTTCCAGCCATTTTGCGGACTCTGGGCTCATCATCGCTTCCTCATAGTTCGTAGGTTCATCATGGTCAAGTAACATGACTTCCAGAATAGGATTACCGTACCACTCTGGTGCGGATCTCACTCTGGTAGACCTACGAGGTTCAGCAGATACTTGATTTGAAGTTTCATGATCAATATCATTAGCTTCCTCACTAATTGGTGTAGTTGTCACGGGAACCGGTTCTCGTGATGAACTACCTTCCAATAAGGGAGTAGATATAGTTATCTCATCAAGTTCTACTTTCCTCCCACTCACTTCTTTCGAGAGAAACTCCTTCTCTAGAAAGGATCCATTCTTAGCAACGAATGTCTTGCCTTCGGATCTGTGATAGAAGGTGTACCCAACAGTCTCTTTTGGGTATCCTATGAAGACACATTTCTCTGATTTGGGTTCGAGCTTATCTGGTTGAAGTTTCTTCACATAAGCATCGCAGCCCCAAACTCTAAGAAACGACAACTTTGGTTTCTTGCCAAACCACAGTTCATAAGGCGTCGTCTCAACGGATTTTGATGGAGCCCTATTTAACGTGAATGCGGCCGTCTCTAAAGCATAACCCCAAAACGATAGCGGTAAATCGGTAAGAGACATCATAGATCGCACCATATCAAGTAAAGTACGATTCGACATTCGGACACACCATTTCGTTGTGGTGTTCGGTGGCGTGAGTTGCTGAAACTATTCCGTATTGTTTCAAATGTAAACCAAACTCGTAACTCAAATATTCTCCTCCACGATCGATCGTAGAAACTTTATTTTCTTGTTACGATGATTTTCTACTTCACTCTGAAATTCTTTGAACTTTTCAAATGTTTCAGACTTGTGCTTCATTAAGTAGATATACCCATATCTGCTCAAATCATCTGTGAAGGTGAGAAAATAACGATATCCGCCACGAGCCTCAACATTCATCGGGCCACATACATCTGTATGTATGATTTCCAACAAATCTGTTGCTCTCTCCATAGTGCCGGAGAATGGTGTTTTAGTCATCTTGTCCATGAGGCACGGTTCGCAAGTACCAAGTGATTCATAATCAAGTGATTCCAGAAGTCCATCAGTATGGAGTTTCTTCATGCGTTTTACACCGATATGACCTAAACGGCAGTGCCACAAATAAGTTGCACTATCATTATCAACTCTGCATCTTTTGGCTTCAACATTATGAATATGTGTATCACCACTATCGAGATTCAATAAAAATAGACCACTCTTCAAGGGTGCATGACCATAAAAGATATTACTCATATAAATAGAACAACCATTATCCTCTGATTTAAATGAATAACCGTCTCGCATCAAACAAGATCCAGATATAATGTTCATGCTCAACGCAGGCACCAAATAACAATTATTCAGGTCTAAAACTAATCCCGATGGTAGATGTAGAGGTAGCGTGCCGACCGCGATCACATCGACTTTGGAACTGTTTCCCACGCGCATCGTCACCTCGTCCTTGGCTAGTGCTCGCTTATTCCGTAGTCCCTGTTTCGAGTTGCAAATATTAGCAATGTAACCGATATCAAATACCAGTGCTACTATGAGCTCTAGTTAGGTACACATCAATAACATGTATATCACATATACCTTTGTTCACTTTGCAATCCTTCTTGTCCGCCAAATACTTGGGGCAGTTCCGCTTCTAGTGACCAGTCTGCTTGCAGTAGAAGCACTCAGTTTCAGGCTTAGGCCCAGACTTGGGTTTCTTCTCTTGAGCAGCAACTTGCTTGCCGTTCTTTTTGAAATTCCCCTTCTTCTTCCCTTTGCCCTTCTTCTTGAAACTAGTGGTCTTGTTGACCATCAACACTTGATGCTCCTTCTTGATTTCTACCTCCATGCTTTCAAAGCATCGCGAAGAGCTCGAATAGTCTTGTTCATCCCTTGCATATTATAGTTCATCACAAAGCTTTTGTAGCTTGGTGGCGTGATTGAAGAATTCATCAATGACACTATCATCGGAAGATTAACTCCAGTTGAATCAAGTGATTGTTATACCCGACATTACGAGTATATGTTCACCGACAAAACTATTCTCCTCCATCTTGCAGCTATAGAACTTATTGGAGACTTCATATCTCTCAATCCGGGCATTTGCTTGAAATATTAACTTCAATTCTTGGAACATCTCATACGATCCATGACGTTCAAAACGTCGTTGAAGACCCGGTTCTAAGCCGTAAAGCATGGCACACTGAACTATAGAGTAGTCATCAGCTTTGCTCGCCAGACGTTCTTAACGTCGTCGGTTGCATCATCGGCGAGGCTGGCACCCAGCGGTGTTTCCGGGGCGTAACTCTTCAGTGCAGCAATGAGGATAATCCTCGACTTACGGACCTAGTCCGTGTAATTGCTACCATCATCTTTCAACTTTGCTTTCTCAAGGAACGCATTAAAATTCAACGGAACAACAAAGACGAGCCATCTATCTACAAACAAACATAGACAAGCAAGATACTATCGGTACTAAGTTCATGATAAATTTAAGTTCAATTAATCATATTACTTAAGAACTCCCACTTAGACAGACATCTCTCTAGTCATCTAAGTGATCACGTGATCCAAATCAACTAAACCATAACCGATCATCACGTGAGATGGAGTAGTTTTCAATGGTGAACATCATTATGTTGATCATATCTACTATATGATTCACGCTCGACCTTTCGCTCTCTGTGTTCCGAGGCCATATCTGCATATGCTAGGCTCGTCAAGTTTAACCTAAGTATTCTGCGTGTGCAAAACTGGCTTGCACCCGTTGTAGATGGACGTAGAGCTTATCACACCCGATCATCACGTGGTGTCTCGGCACGACGAACTTTGGCAACGGTGCATACTCAGGGAGAACACTTCTTGATAATTTTAGTGAGAGATGATCTTAAAATGCTACCGTCAAACAAAGCAAGATAAGATGCATAAAGGATAAACATCACATGCAATCAATATAAGTGATATGATATGGCCATCATCATCTTGTGCTTGTGATCTCCATCTTCGAAGCAACGTCATGACCACCATCGTCACCGGTGCGACACCTTGATCTCCATCGTAGCATCGTTGTCGTTTACGCCATCTATTGCTTCTACGACTATCGCTACCGCTTAGTGATAAAGTAAAGCAATTACAGATGCTTATGCGTTTCATACAATAAGCGACAACCATATGGCTCCAGCCGATTGCCGATAACCGGTTACAAAACATGATCATCTCATACAATAAAATATAGCATCACGTCTTGACCATATCACATCACAACATGCCTGCAAAAACAAGTTAGACGTCCTCTACTTTGTTGTTGCAAATTTTACGTGGCTGCTACGGGCTTAGCAAGAACCGTTCTTACCTACGCAACAAAACCACAATGATAGTTTGTCAAATAGACTCCGTTTTAACCTTCACAAGGACGGGCGTAGCCACACTCAGTTCAACTAAAGTGAGAGAGACAGACACCGCCAGCCTCCTTTAAGCACGAGTGCTCGTAGAAGTGAAACCAGTCTCGCGTAAGCGTCTGGCGTAATGTCGGTCCGGGCGCTTCATCTCACAATACCGCTGAACCAAAGTATGACATGCTGGTAGGTAGTATGACTTATATCGTCCAAAACTCACTTGTGTTCTACTCGTGCATATAACATCAACGCATAAAACCTAGGCTCGGATGCCACTGTTGGGGAACGTAGTAATTTCAAAAATTCCTACGCACACGCAAGATCATGGTGATGCATAGCAACGAGAGGGGAGTGTTGTTGTCGTACCCTCGTGAGATGAAGCGAAGCGTTGACGCAACGTAGAGGAAGTAGTCGTCGTCCTCCGGTCCAACCGATCCAAGCACCGTTACTCCGGCACCTCCGAGTTCTTGACACACGTACAGCTCGATGACGCACCCCGATCTCCGATCCAGCAGAGGCGCGGGAGGAGGGAGTTCCGTCAGCACGACGGCGTGGTGACGATCTTGATGTTCTCTGTCGCGCAGGCTTCGCCTAAGCACCGCTACAATATGACCGAGGTGTAATATCGTGGAGGGGGGCACCGCACACGGCTAAGGAACGATCTCAATGATCAACTTGTGTGTCTATGGGGTGCCCCCCGCCCCCGTATATAAAGGAGGGAGGGAGGAGGGGGCCGGCCAAAGGGGAGGCGCGCCCTAGGAGGGGGAAACCTACTCCAAGTAGGTTTCCCCTCTCTTTTTCCTAATCCAAGATGGAGGGGGAAGGAAGGAAGGAGTAGGAGAGGGGGAAGGCAAGGGGGGCGCCCCCCCCTCTTCCTTGTCCTATTCAGACTCAAGGGGAGGGGGCGCGCCACTTGCCCTGGCCGGCCTCTCTCTTCCTCCACTAGGGCCCATCAAGGCCTATTACTTCCCGGGGGGTTCCGGTAACCCTCCAGTACTCCGGTATATTCCCAAACTTTCCTGGAACCTTTCCGGTGTCCAAATATATCCGTCCAATATATCAATCTTTATGTCTCGACCATTTCGAGACTCCTCGTCATGTCCGTGATCACATCCGGGACTCCGAACAACCATCGGTACATCAAAATACATAAACTCATAATATAACTGTGATCGAAACCTTAAGCGTGCGGACCCTACGGTTCGAGAATAATGTAGACATGACCGAGACACGTCTCCGGTCAATAACCAATAGCGGGACCTGGATGCCCATATTGGTTCCTACATATTCTACGAAGATCTTTATCGGTCAAACCGCACAACAACATACGTTGTTCCCTTTGTCATCGGTATGTTACTTACCCGAGATTTGATCGTCGGTATCCAATACTTAGTTCAATCTCGTTACCGGCAAGTCTCTTTACTCGTTCCGTAATACATCATCTCATAACTAACTCATTAGTTACATGCTTGCAAGGCTTAGGTGATGAGTATTACCGAGAGGGCCCAGAGATACCTCTCCGACAATCGGAGTGACAAATCCTAATCTCAAATTATGCCAACTCAACATGTACCTTTGGAAACACCTGTAGAGCACCTTTATAATCACCCAGTTACGTTGTGACGTTTGGTAGCACACAAAGTGTTCTTCCGGTAAACGGGAGTTGCACAATCTCATAGTTGCAGGAACTTTGTATAAGTCATGAAGAAAGCAATAGCAGTATACTAAACGATCAAGTGCTAAGCTAACGGAATGGGTCAAGTCAATCACATCATTCTCCTAATGATGTGATCCCACTAATCAAATGACAACATGTGTCTATGGTCAGGAAACATAACCATCTTTGATTAATGAGCTAGTCAAGTAGAGGCATACTAGTGACTATAGTTTTTGTCTATGTATTCACACATGTATTTTGTTTCCGGTTAATACAATTCTAGCATGAATAATAAACATTTATCATGATATGAGGAAATAAATAATAACTTTATTATTGCCTCTAGGGCATATTTCCTTCAGCAGTAACCTGGGACTTGTAATTTCCTGATGCTTATAAAAACTTCAACCAGTGTAGCCTCCAAGGGCCGGGTCATTATGCAATAATGAGCAGGGACTTTGTAAATATAATCATGTAATCTTTGAACAGCAACGGTGTAGCTCCCAAGGGCCGGCTCAGTAAGATAATATTGGGTTGGGACTTTGATATATACTTTAATGAAAATAACATCATATGATGTAACCCCCATCATGGGGCTTGAATTCACGTCCACAAGGTTAAGAGCCTTGTGCTTTACCAACTGAGCAGTGGACACTTCAATATAATGAATAAAAAGCTTTGTACCTTGAATTGTTTAACAGGAGCAATTGGTAGCCCCCAAGGGCCGGCTCATTATAATGTGATGAGTCGGGTCTTCAATAAGATGAACAAAGAATGACTTTGCATTAGCCCCCAAGTGTCATGGTGCATGCTTGCAGCGACATGAGACTTGCATATTTGATGTAATCTCAACTTAAATAATGTAGCCCCCAAGTGTCGGGTTGTAAGCCTGCAGCAACTCGGGACTATTCCTTCAATTGTAGAATAAAAGCCATATCCATTGATAATATGATAGCCATTGCACTAAAGCAACTTTGAAAACCTTAATCATAATACTGGTTATTGATAACCATAATAAAATCCAGCCATGTTGGCGATTTGAAGATTTGAATAATATAATCCAATGATTTATAAGCGCATGATTCCAATGGTGCAATCCAAATATATACTGGCGACTTATAGTCCAAAGCCAGGCCGGTTTAATAAACACCGGACAATTTCTCATCATAGACTGGCGATTTATCGTCTTAAAGTCAGGCCGGTTTAATAAACGCCGGTGATTTACAATCATGCTTTATTCAACTTGTTTCTGCATACAACAAGTTTAAAGTGTCATGGCGGTTTACCGCCGGACGGGTCATAATGCCCAACATATAACCCGGGTTTATAACCAAGGCTGCACTTAAGAATAATCAAATATGAAATATATCATACCTGTGACATTGAATCACATCGTAGGTTTACCAACTTTTCGTAGTAAGGGTGATAACCCCAATCTTGAGTAATGATAACTCCTTTCATACTGTGTCGGTTTATGATAAACCGTACCGGGTTGTGATAAACACCGGTTTAACCATATATAATACTGGCGACTCGTAGTCAAACCAGACCGGGCTGATAGTCTCCGGATTATGATTTGATTATGTACTGACAACTTGTAATTGAAAATCAAGCCGGGTTAATGAACACCAGTTTACTCCATAATAAGATGGTAATATAAAATCAAACCGGGCAGATAGTCTCCAGATTACGATTTGACCGTGTTCCGCCAGTTTGTAATTGACAGTTTTGAACCGGTTTTAAAATGCTCGTCGGTTTAAAAAACGCAACAAAAATAATAGTCATTTTAAGGAAGACTGAAGCAAAAGGCAATGATAAAACCGTCAAGAAATATGCTTTACTAAGCTGATCAGATGGTGTTACCATGGTCAGACAGGACCAAGCCCCCAATAGGTGTGGCGATGGTTCAAGTCAGCTAGGTCCCCAAATGAAACCGTGGCATTTATGCCGATCAAAAGGCATGGCAATGGTTCGGGTTCGACCAAGCCCCCAAGTGATTCTGTGGCCTTAGGCCGATCAAGAGGCATGACTGGTTCAGACTTGACCATGTCCCCAAGTGATCTGGTGGCTTTCGCCTATCAAAAGGTGTTGCATTGGTTCGGACACGACCAAAAGCCCCCAAGTGACATTGTGGCATTGCGCCAATCAAGAGGTGTGACTATGGTTCAGACATGACCAAGCCCCCAAGTGATCAATAATATGATAAGCCAATAAGGTATGATACCCATGTTTGAACCGCGCATCATGGCAGCAGGTCCTCTTTGGCACCCTTTAACTTTTTGCAAGAGATAAATCCTTCTTGAACCAGAATTTTGAACCGGATATTGAGAGCTTCAAAGCTTTCTGGGAGAACAAATTTCCCTTAAACCGGATTGCAAACCGGAATCTTCATTTTCAGCCGGAAATTTTCTGATGGCCTTTCAACTCGAACTTGCGAGAAGTTAATTCCTTTTTGAACCGGACATTTTCAAACCAGATTTGAGAGCTTCAGAGCTTTGTGGGAGAACAGATTTCCCTTGAACCGGATTGTAAACCGGATATTTGAGAGCTTCGGTGAGACTGACTTCCCTTGAACCGGATTTTAAACCGGAATCCTTTCTGATGACCCGGAACTTCTTCATTGAGCCGGGATTTTGTAACTGTCATATACTTTCTTAAGCCGGAACTTTTCTGACGGCCTTCAAATAACAGTAGCCTCCGGGACCGGGTTATCTTTCCCTCCGTTGTCCTGGGGTTCTTAAATTTGCTGAAACTGGCAAGACTTGTTATGTCATATCATCGTAGCCCCCGAGTCTAAAGATGACTCAAGGAGTTGTCTTGAGATTCTCCATACTTGACCATAGCAGAAGGTATATATCATCGGTGTGAATAACGCGATGTGAACCCACAGAAGATTGAGGTGACTGCGGCGGGTTATAAACGACCCCGTATGAACCGTGTCAACAACTCGGCCAATGGTTCCTTCCAACTGGTTGTTTGAAGGTGACCAAACTGTAGTGGCAGCAATTTGTGCGCATGTCCATTGATCCATCCAGTGCAGATGGCGACTGAATGATAATTTGCCTCCGATGTATTGGAAGAAAAACCGGGCTACCCAAGCTGTGACTTGCTCATGCAGACATGTGCGCCCTGGTATGTTGATGTAGACCAGGCCGCGAGAGACGGATGGCAAGGACGACCGCATCATCAGAAGCGGCTTAGACAGATGAACCGGACACGGTGTTGTAAGCCGGCGCGGACGGGTGAGTATGTGAACTTGTGTTTTGGTAACGAACAAAGTCCATTTTTTCACAAATTCTGGCTTGATAGCCCCCGAGGCTTGAGGCGACTCGAGGAGTCGTCTTCAAGCTCTTTGTTCCTGAAATAAAACACATGAATGCATTACACCGTTCGTGATATATACAACAAAATTAAATAATAATTTTGATGACTTTGTCAACTTGTGTTCAAGTTGCTTATCGTTTGACTCGACTAAGTAGGCTCACACGTGGACTTTTTTCGTGGAATATGATATGTTCAAGGTCGACAAAGTCCATGATAAGCATCAGAGTCGATTGACAATACCATACCCACTACTTGGTCGGTTACGAGTTGCATCTGACTTAGTAAAGAACGAACATAAAATTATTTCGCTGATATGTAGGGCACCCATGTTTGAACTGTGCATCGTGGCAATAGTCCTCTTTGGTAACCTTACGACTCAACTTTATGAGAAGAAATGATAGCCCCCAAGATTAACTCAAAGATGCCGGATATATTTAATTGGCTGGAAAAAATGAAATTTAAATGTAAAAGTGACTTAGCTTGTTTTTATGATGTGGCATAAGCCGGCGAAGTCGGAGATGGTCCAGCGGGAGTCGTAAGCAGGTAACCTGACTGACGGCTCGAGACAGCGGCGAGAGCCAGCATTTCGAAGACTTCGCAGCACGAGATTGCTGAACCGGAGGTAGCATGATCCGAGCCTTCTTAGCTCGAGTCAAAGAAGATCATGATGTTGGTGAAGCCGGGTGTGATGGACTCCGAAATTTGTCAACAGTGGATGTCGAAGTTGTTGTTGAAGCCGGCCGTGGTAGAGGCGACTTGGAGGGGCGCGGCCGTGGCCGGTTCAGCGCGAGCGCGCAGAGCAAGAGGAGGTGATGGCGCTTTAAGGTGGGAGCGAGGCTGGTCTGAAGTTCAGCGGCAGCTCGAGGTGGTTCACAAATCAAGACGAGATCACGGCAGCACACGGCGGTGAAGCGCCCGAAGGCGCGGAGGCCTGAGGCATGGGCGGCGACTTGAGGTGTTGCGCGAGAGGTAATCCGTCAGTGGCTCGGAGATGACTCGGTTTGGCGCGTAGCGGCCATTGATCCGGCGACATAGGCAAGTTGAAGGCCGTGGCCAGTTGGATCAATCCACGTCCGAATCGTGGCCGCAGTCCGGCTTAGATCAGTTTATTCTGCTGTGTATTGCAATCTTTGTAACCAGAAATATGCTCTGTACGCCACCATACGTCCTAGTGGATAATGGTATAGTAGTTGACAATTTGACTTTGGTCTTCACACATAAAGCAGCAGCGGTAGATCAATGCTTGCCTCGGGACTCGATTCCCCTGCGGACGCTGCGGACGGAGCAGCTATTGCAAGGCGGCGGAAGAGCAAGGATGGCTGCAGCCCTTCGGGATTTCCACCGGGTAAAATAGATAAAAAACTTGTGGCTACAATAACTCGGCGGAAACTGCGATCGGACGGATTGCCTGAATTTTCAGTCGGCCCGTGAGTAAGAACGCGACAGATAAATCGCCTCCTGTAGAAAACCTCAACTCGGACTCGGCGGATTACCACGGCGTGTGAGGCGGCCGCACAACATGTAACCCTAAAATAATCTCAATCTCATATCCGTCGCCGCAGAATACTTCGTTCAATCTTGATTGATGAACGCATCATTGATGTGAATTTTTCCACGCCGGCCTTTGTTGAGACGGAAAATTGCAAACTTCTCGAACCCTAAAAAAGATCCCTTTAAGAACTCAACACCACCGTGCGCAGGCCCCACGGTGGGCGCCAACTATCGTGGATTTGTCACGTCAGATGTCCTAATGTAAGGACTTAGTCGCGAGGCCAACGCATCTATGTGGTAGCTTGAGAGGGGTTGAGCGGAATCGAGAGACACAACACAAGACAGGGATTTAGACAGCTTCGGGCCCCGGGAAACATCATCCGTAAAAACCCTACATGCTTTGAGGCTAGGTCTCATTATCATCACGAGGAGTCGCCAGAACCGGCTCTCCTCTTTGTGTCTAGCCCTAAGATTGTTTCTTCTTGCTTGTAGCTTGTCCTCTTTGGGAACCCTGCCCTCCTTATATATGTTGAAGGGCGGGTTACATGTGGAGTCCTATTAGGATTAGGACTAGTCTATCTCTAATACAAACCGGATACAAGTCCTGGTCTTAACTCCTTGTAAGGTAAATATTCCTCTTGCCTTTCCTCTTAAACCGGCCCACAATAGTTGAACCGGCCTTCATGAACCACCAGACGGGCCACCGGGTCTTGTCGCTCCTCTGACCCGTCCGTCGGGTCACCAGTGAGTTACAACGTCCTGGCGGGTTGCTCGTAAATCGCCAGGTCTGGGCGGGTCACTAGATGAATATCGCCAAGTGCCAGCGGGACCTCAAATAAACCGCCAAGTCCGGCCGGGTTAACTTCCGGCCGGTTTACACCGCGGGGTATATCCCCGACACACCCCCACCCCCGCATCGCCCGCGTCTGGCGACACGGGGGAAACCCTCGCCGCCGGGAGCCCCCATTCGACTCCGCCACGCCCTCATCGCTGTCGCCGGAGGGCCGGCCGGCGAAGCCGCGCCGCGCCCGAGGATGGCGGCGGCGGGGCGATTCCATTCTTGCCCTGCCCCGTCCCTGCATCGCGTCGCCCCTCCGCCACCGTCTCCCTGCAACGCCGCCGCCGGAGGGCCGGCCGTGCTGGCCGCGTCACGCCTGAGGATGGCTGCGGTGGAGCGTCCCCCCTCCTCCCAGCGCTCGCGCTCGAGGCCTTCCCACCCCACGGCCCCAGATCGAATCTGGCGTGCCGCGGCCACTCCCCCCGTCCAACTGTTGCACACATCCTGCTGGTCCTGCTCGTCGGCGCGGTCGTGTCCGTGCTGATCCTCCCCCAGTCCGCGTCTTGCCCCCCGTGGTGCAGCCCCTCTTCTTGCTGCCGTCCGTCGGGGCGGGCGTGACCCTTGGGGGAGGTGGCCGGAGCTCGGTCCTGCCTAGGTGCAGGCCACCTTCGTCCCCGACGATGTCTCCTCCGAGCTACTGTGACGACCTCTGTGTGTGTGGTGACGGTGGCCCTCTGGCAGCATGTTAGAAGCTCCGTGGTGGATTTTGTCGACACCGCTCCGGTCCCGACCTCCATGGACCTGCGTTCTCCAGTGTTCTTGGTCCGCCGGCGTCCTCTACCTGTGTGGTTTCGGCCCCGATGCACTGGCAGTTGCGCCTCCTCCAGCATCGGTTCACTGACGTTTTGGTGGTTCCGCCTCCGGCGGTACGGATCTGCGTTCCCTTCCGGTTCCAGATTGCCGGCGGCGCCGGCCGCCATCCTTCCATCTGCATAGGCTCTTTACCCTGCTGCCTCTCCGACCCCGTCCACCTACACGCCATGTCGGTTTCAAAGCTTGCGTTTTTCGTCGGCGACATGTGCAGCCCCACCCCCATCTGAGGTAGCGGTCGACAAGCAGGTTGTCTCCAACATCTTTGGATCCTGATCTGGCGGCTTTGGGATTGCTCGGACTAGGCCAGGCGAAATCCATGCTCGACTTGCTGATGCTGGCAGCAGCAACACCTGCGGGTGTTGTTTCCCTTCCTGAAGGCGCTGCCATGGCCTTTTCCGTGCACCCCTTCGAGTATCGGGGGAAACCCTAGGTCCGGTTCTCCGGATCGGATGGCGACGGCGTCTCGACATCGTTCCCTTTCTTGAAGGCGCTATCTTGCTAGCTCGTGGTGTCCAGGTGTTGGAATTGAAGATGTTTGACGTCCTTCTGAGTTGGTCTACTCCTCTAGTTTTTGGTTTGGTGGGTTTAGTTGTGTCATTCCCCCTGTTCAGGCTAAGCACCCATCTCTCTATGCTCCGGACACCATGTTTATGTCTTCTTGCATTCATGGCACCTATTGTACCCTCTGATGTACTCTTTCTTCTTTCTTCTATCAATGAAATGATATGCAAGCTTTGCGTATTCGCGAAAAAAAAAGGGTCTCACATAGCTCTCACATAGTTTTGCAAACGAATAAAAGAAGATACATCTATTGGTTGCCAACATGAGCCCACATATGCTCAACCAAATCATTTTACAGTTGCACGCGAGTTTCTCAATCACGCATGTCTTCATGAAATTGGGTGAACTGTTCAAACGTTGCCACTACTCCATGCTCAGGCACAACATTCTCACCCTGAAACTGAAACCCTTGATCATACAGACGATCTGGGCGCTCGTCTTCCACGATCATATTATGCATGATCACACAAGCAGTCATCACCTCCCATAGTTTTTGTGTGCTCCAGGTATTAGCAGGATATCGAACGATGCCCCATCGAGATTGCAAAACATCAAAGGCACACTCTACATCCTTCCTAGCACTCTCTTGCTCTTGGGCAAATCTTTTTCTCTTCTCTCCGACATGGTTGGGTATTGTCTTGACAATAGTGGTCCACTGAGGATAGATACCGTCACCCAGATAGTATCCTTTGTCGTCGGTGTGGCTGTTGACAGTAAAGTTCACCGGTGGGCTGTTGCCTTCGGCAAGCCTAGCAAACACCGGCGTGTGCTGAAGCACATTGATATCATTGTGTGATACGGCCATGCCAAAGAAAGAGTGCCAGATCTAGAGATCCTGAGATGCCACGGCCTCAAGTATGACAGTGCAAGCCCTGACATGGCCCTTATACTAACCTTGCCAAGCAGAAGGGCAGTTCTTCCACTCCCAATGCATGCAGTCTATACTACCAAGCATCCCTGGGAAGCCCCTGCTGGCATTCATCGCCAACAAACGGGCTGTATCTTCAGCAGTCGGCTCTCTTAGGTACTCAGGGCCAAACACAACAATAACAGCCTTGAAGAACTTATACAGGGACTCTAGGCAAGTAGACTCGCTCATACGGACGTACTCATCAATGAGATCACTGCGCACTCCATATGCAAGCATTCGGATGGCGGCAGTGCATTTCTGATAAGAGGAAAACCCAATCTTGCGAGCAGCATCCTCTTTGCACTCAAAATAGTCATCATAGCCGACCACCCCCTCTCTAATACGGTTGAAAACATGCCTACTCATACGGAAACGGCGGCGGAATTTCTGCTGTTTGAACAACGGGTTTGTTGTATCAAAGTAGTCCTTCCAAAGAAGGAAATGCCTGCTCTCTCGGTTGAGCTTAAACGCCGGAAGGTGGCCCAAAATGGAGCCACGGAACAATGGCCGCTGGCTGTTGAGGTGGTGATGGACCAACACGGCAGTCAATATCTCCTCCTCATCATCGGAGGACGAGTCGTCGGAGTCGCAAAGGAAATTTTGAAAAAAGAACTCATTGGCAGAGTCCATTTTGTACCTTGGCAAACTGTCCAACAGCTTGCGGGCGTCGGCGAAGGAGACGGTCGGTGAAGGGAGTCGCGGCGCTAACGGACTAGCTGCTGTCCTGCCGGCGTCCGACGAGCGCACCGCTGATGATCTAGCCGGGCAGCGAGGCGGCTTCTTGGTTAGGGGCGGCTGTGTGGTGGGGGCGCGGGGGGTGGGAAGCAGTCGGCTCCCGGCGGCAAGACGGTTGTGGCGGGCGACGTGGGAGTGGGCGGCGTAGCTGAGCGGATGTGGAGGCCCTGGCAGCTGGCAGAGTCGCCGGCAAAAATGGGCGGCGGCGGAGGAGGAGGGCAAGAGTTGTTGTTGGATGGGGGAGGGCAATGTGACACAGACCAGTGGGCCCGGAGGAGGAGAGGGCGAGCCTGCGCACGTCCGTCGCGTGTCCGTGCCGACGCAAATCCGGCTCAAAAATGGGCTGGGAATGGGTCGTCCACAGATGAAAAACCGACGCGTGTCCATTTCGGTCGGCGCGTTGGGCCGCCTTTTCTGTTCGCGCCGACCCAAACAGACAGCGGCGAACAAAATGGGTCGCCCTATTGGAGTTGCTCTAACAAACCTACATGTGAATGTACCGATTGCTCGCACACATGGCCATACTGCAACCACCCGAGGCCAAAACGGCTTGCGTTGGGTAGCTTCAGTCGGCCACGTGTCCTATGGGTCGCACCCCGGGTCACACCATGTCTCATCATTCCATCGTCGAGAAGCATCTCGTTTCATTCATTTCCTCATCCCATCTCAGATATGAGACAAGAGGAGGCGAACCAAATAGGGAAGAAGAAAGATGTTGCCACACTTTCCACCGCAGCTACAACCCATCCCATTGCACGAGGTGTGGTTGTTGCAGGAAGGAGGCCACCGTAGCACTATCAAAGTTGCGGTGTTGCCCGCGACGTCCTTGAGGCTAAGGAGTTGGGTGCTTGGACCGACTTTGCAGCATGACCGATGTGCGGCGGATTGCAACATGATCGATGTTGCGGCTAGATTGCAGCATGACCAATGTTGTTGAAGCTGGTAGGTGTGTCGCCAGGTCTCGCGACTCGGTGCTGAGCTGTTCGAGCACACCAATCCAAAAACTTGTGACTCATGCGATCTTTCCCAAACAACAACTGACTGGCACATAACATGGGCTTTGCGGCTACGGATCAGTCGAGTTCTGGAACATCAGATCCGACGCTCGCCACCCATTTGATTCGGTCAACGCCATTGCGCGAGTCATCCCCTACTCTCGATCGAAGCGTCGATCACTGTGGGAAGCAACACCGCGCCCCTTGCCGGTAGCGCAACGATGCTCCTCGAATAGTTGCTGGCGATGTTTCACTGCAGCACCAACACCGGCGCGGTGGTGCTCCATCGCAGCACCCACCACCGCCAACGATGCTTCACTGCAGAGCTGACACTGACCGTGCGGTGCTCCATTGGTGCCTCACTGCAGTGCATTCCATCGGTGCTCCATCACAGCACCCGACAGTTGCCGGCGATGTTTCACTACAGTGCCAACACTGCCACGGCGATGCTCCATCGTAGCACCCCGATGGCCGCCGGCGAAGCTTCGCTGCAGCGGGCCACCACCATGCAATGGTGCTCCATCATAGCACCAACTGCCTCGTCGAAGCTCCATTGCAACACCAGATGGCCAGTAGCGATGATTCACTACAGCGCCACCACCGGCACGCACGGTGCTCCATTGTAGAGCGGCGGGCGATGGGGTGCTTTGACATGGCATGCGACGGCGACGGTGGATACTGCGATGAGCAGCTGCGATGGAGATGCAACAAGCGGTGGTCGCTGACGTTCTCCCCTGGTTCGTAGCATAGTGGATGGGGTAGTCGGCGTGACGAATGGAGATGGGAAGAGGAAAGGGGAAAGAGACAACCAATCCCACTATGTGCATGTTGCGGACATGACTCATAGACGACCGAGGAGTATTTCCAATGCAAGTGCAACATGACTCGTGTTACAAATCCCCAAGCAGAACATGTGTTATATTGCAAATGAGTGGTCGCAGCATGGGTCTAAAGGCACGTCATAACAATCAAAAAATATTTGGAAGACCGAGGAGTGTTTGCAATGTGACCGCAACAGAGGTCCTGTTACAAACCTTAGAATGCAACATGTGTCATATTGTAAATGATAAGTTGCATTTCAGCCGACGCGGCTCATATCTCGGATGGCTATTGGGCATGAGATCCAACAGCTTTTGAGACGGCCGAACCAATTCGCATATTATCTGGTCAAGGTGTAGCGCGTGTCATATTCTAAGTGTACATATATGAAACAAATACTGATATAGGGAACAAATACTAATTTATTGCAAAACAAATCGACTCAAAAAATTTGTTAACATATTTGGTCATAATATTTTCTCGCAGAAAAAACAGGACAGTTTCTTTTTTGACATGAAAAGCATGACAAACTTAACAATGGCTAATTATGTGTGACCTAGGTAGCAGAGGCTGACAATGGCTGGTGGGTAGTGTGCAAATAGCAGGCGCCCACCAAAAAGAAATAGCGGGAGTCCGGGACCATAGCCCATGTAGGGACACGTGGTTGGCTCGCAAGGCGACTTACGCGACGTGCAGTTTCAGCCGGCTGATTACAAACGATTTCCTAATCTTTTTACCCAAAAACCTGGGCGGGCCATGGCCCAGGTTTGCCCCAACAAAGCTCCGCCCCCGTGTGTGTGTGTATATATAATTAATATAGTCTAAGAAAAGATAATATAATTAATGTATTCTAAAGATATACATTGGTTACAATTAATGTATTCTAAGTAATCATATATATTGGTAGAGATATATCTTGGATGTAGGGTATTGTGTCCCTAAATTGATTTTCTCCTCTCTCTCTCTCTCTCTCTCAGCTTCTTTCTCTCTCACACCCTCTCTCTCATGTGTGTGTCTATATATATGGAAACAATGTGTAGATAAAGCAAGCATATTGTAGTATACTTCGATCAGAAAACATACATACACATCCCCCAAGGAAGAATTTGAAATTTCAATTGCATCATCTTGATGGACAAGCACACCGGCCTTGCTAATGCATCAACACTGCTCTCGCTGCTGCTTTTGATGTACTTTTCTATGCATGTACATTGTAAGTCACGTCCTCAGTCACTAGTATTTCCCCTTCTCGCCATAACGAAATCTTTAGCTAATATTATAATTGCATCAAAATGATAGAAATGAAAACGAGTTTAACCCTCGTCTCTGCAAACTAGTATGCCCTACTCATGCATATTTGTGTTTACAAATACTGCTAGCTTGTTCCCAAGCTGATCGTGGACTACCACAAAGGTTGTATGTAGTTTATTCATGTTCCGATTTAGGTGTGTATACGCCTTGTTAGATCCATAATCGTCATTCGATTTGGTAACCAACGGAGACTTGTGGATATTAATGGTTGATATATATATTTTTTGTCCCATAGGCCGAATCATGGATGACCAAGTCAACAAGAAGATTAATTTACCACATGGACTCTGCGTGCATAAGAGTGGTCTAGACTGCTGTTTACTAAACGACTTCTGCTATATTTCATTGGACCAATGCATGGATGCGTGCAAAAAAAGTACATATTCTTCTCCAGGCGCATCGGCGACGCCGGCCCATCCTCCTTTGCCATCCCATACATCCTGATCAGTTTTATCGTGTTCCAAGTGATCTTGCTAATGCGCCAGCTGATGCGTAATCTCAAAATAATGAACAATGTTGTGATTTTTTTCTACTGATGAAGTTTAACCGCTCATCGTTATCATCACATATATTGTGTTTGTTTTGCTGGAGTCCTTTTCACCCGAACCAGTAAATCGTCTTCGAAAAAAAAGAGATGATGATAGAACAGATTATTAACGACAATCATCAATAATCTATATGCAATAGTTTTATTTTTGTTTTCGGAGGCATTATCAGTTTCGAGAGGTCAGGACGCAAAAACTATATATTATGTATGTGGTGCGTATAATGTACTCCCTCCGTTCCTCAATATACGTCTTTTTAGAAATTTTACTATAGACTATATACGGATATATAGACATATTTTATAGTGTAGATTCACTCATTTTACTCCGTATGTAGTCAATTATGGGAATCTTTAAAAAGACTTATACTCCCTCCGTCCGAAAATACTTGTCGGAGAAATGCATAAAAATAAATGTATCTAGAACTAAAATACATCTAGACACATTCATTCCTCCGACGAGTATTTCCGGACGGAGGGAGTATTTAGGAACGGAGGAAGGTACCAGGAACAATAGTAGATGTGCCCAGAAATGAGCCTTATTCGCTATGGTCAACAGCCCAAACCCAACCCGATTCTCTCGCAGCCCGTCGATCTGTGCCCGCCCCTTTTTGCCTGAAAAAAAAAAGACAGTCAAGCGAAGGTCCTTCCACCGCCAAATCCTCCGGAACACGCCGTGCGCCGCGCCGGCGGCGCCGCTGCCCCCGCCGACTTCCACCTCCGCCGCCGAGCCTCGCAATGCCTCCTCGCCGCGAACACGTACGCCGCCTCTCGACCCTGCTCCTCCTCTCCGGCTCCCCGAACCCTAACCGCGTCTCTCCTCGCAGGGCAAGCAGGCGCAGCACAGGGCCGCTCCCACCCCCGCCCCCTCGTCCACGGCTGAGGAGAAGATGGACCCTGCGCCCCCCAACGCGGACACCGCAGGGGCCGCGGCCGAGCAGGGCGGCGCCGGCGACGAGCTCTCCGCTCTGCTCAAGGAGTTCTCGCTAGACAGCAGCAGCACCTTCGCCGAGGCGCGGATCCGGGCCACCTTCTACCCCAAGTTCGAGAACGAGGAATCCGACCAGGAGGTGCGTGCTTCATATGGGTGTTTGCTGAATAGCTCATTAGCTCGTTGCTTAGTTTCCGTTAGTCATTATTTACTTTGGCGACCCAACTTTAATTAATTACATTAGCTAGTAGTGCTTATGGGACTGCCCGCCTTAATGCTCCTGCTACACCTGAACTGGGCTCAGTTTGCGGTTGATGTGCTGTGCCTGTTTCTAAGTTGGTCTGGAAAATAACATGTGACGATTCTACTATTACGTGTTCAGTAAATCTGATCAATAGATAAATTCTGTTTTTCAGTGATTGTCCTCGTATGATTTGGAATGCTAAAAGAGTGATGCGGAGCATCCTTCCACCATCCCCATGGACTCTACATCAACACGTCCAACCCCACAAGGACCCATGACAAGAGCTAGAGCACGTGCTTTGGAAACCGAGGTGAACTCCTTCCTACTAGACTTGCATATGGACACAAATGAAACATGTCTACTACCTCACCAAAATGTGATATGCCTCCTTCGGTATGAAGTGGAACATTACCAAGAAGCTCAGGAGCATCCCCAAGGGGAAGGAGAACCACCCCAAGGCCATGAGGATCAAGACGGAGTGCAGCAGCAGCAAAACAGCAAGTCCCAGGTGACCCCGTGCGCACGGGCTCCCGAGACCTGTGCCCACGGGCTACACAGGAACCCGGCGCTGGAGCACCCCATGCGCACGGGCGTGTACCGTGCCCACGGGACCCCCGTGCGCACGGGCCCAACTTACCCCGTGCGCACGGGCCTCCCAGGATGGGCGGCTGAGATGGCTTCTTCGGCTCCCCTCCTTCTCCTTTGACCCCAAGCCTATATATTCCGTACCTAGGGCCATGTTTAGGGTTAGCAAAGTATTAGATGAGATCTTGGTGAGCTTTGCTCCATTACCTTCCCTCTTTGAGGATCAAGACCCCATAGGGAAGAATCCTTGAGGATTTCAAGACCTCCATTGGGAGAAGACTACCACCAAGACCCCTCTTCCTTTGGATTTGGGATGAACTTTGCCATTGTATCTTTCCTTTGATTGTGTTTGAGACTTGTGGATCTTGTGTTGTTACTCTAGTGGATGTGTAATCGGGAATTGTTGGAGTGATTGCCTATTTGTGTTCATCCTTGTGTTCTTGTTGTTCTTGTGATTTCCCTCCATTTTCCCCCTCCAAGTGTGAAAAGGTCCTTCCTAGGGTTCTACCCTACATCATATGGTATCATGAGCCACGTTGATTCACATCTTGGAGTCCCTACCTTCCACTTTCTAGCTCGATTTTGTTGTTTTTCGTCCTAATCCAAAAATCCCCACCAAAAATAGCCCCAAAAATTTTTCTTGCAATTTGTTGATCTTGTGAGATTTGGTTGATTTGATCCACGAATTTGGTGTTTGGCAAGTGGATCTACACCTCCACCATCATCCCCACCCATCCCCCACTGGAATTTGGCCAAAAACTTGAAATCACCACGAAATCACAGAAGTTCATCCGCTCTTGGGAGACCCCGTGCACACGGGCCATCGAGACCCCGTGCACACGGGACCCCGTGCACACGGGCCTCACTTACCCCGTGCGCACGGGCCATCCAGAAACTTTCGGCCATTTTTCTGTTTTTCTCATTTTGTTTCACCACCACCTCTCGTGTTGTTCCGCAACATTCCACGTGTTTGTTGAGTGTTCGGTTGCGATTTCTCTTGTGTCCTAAGGTGTTTCAGCTACTTAGGCGCAACTTGGTATCATCATCGCCACCAATCATTGACTCGAACAACACTTCGGCTTCGACAAGATCATCTTCAACCGTAAGTAAGGACGGTAACCTCGACGACACTTTGTACCCCTTGCCATTAACTTGATAGCTTCGAGCCATTTTGCGTAGCTTACCCGTCGACACTAGCTTGTTGAGTATTGCCGGGCCACGTCTTAGTGCACCATTTAGTGTTCCGTCCATCCCGTGCATCTACTACTTGTTACCTCGTTGTGTGGCTCGCATATCAAGCATCGTGGCAGAAAGGATCGATATGGTTGACTAGAGGGGGGGGTGAATAGGCAACTAACAATTTGTTAAGCTTATCTTTACCAAATTAAACTTTGCAACAAAATAGGTTGTCTAGATGTGCAACTAAGTGAGCAACCTATATGATGCAATAACAACTAGCACACAAGCAAGCAAATGCTGTAAAACAAGTAGGCTTGCAAAAGTAAAGGCACGAAATAACCAAGAGTGGAGCCGGTGGAGACGAGGATGTGTTACCGGAGTTCCTTCCTTTTAAGGGGAAGTACGTCTCCGTTAGAGCGGTGTGGAGGTACAATGCTCCCCAAGAAGCCACTAGGGCCACCGTATTCTCCTCACGCCCTCACACAATGCGAGATGTTATGATTCCACTATTGGTGCCCTTGAAGGCGGCGACCGAACCTTTACAAACAAGGTTGGGGCAATCTCCACTACAATCGGAGGCTCCCAACAACAACACCACGAAGCTTCACCACAATGGAGTATGGCTTCGAGGTGACCTCAACCATCTAGGGTGCTCAACACCCAAGAGTAACAAGATCCGCAAGGGATAAGTGGGGGGAATCAAATTTCTCTTGGTGGAAATGTAGATCTGGGCCTTCTCAACCAATCCCGAGCAAATCAACAAGTTTGATTGGCTAGGGAGAGAGATCGGGCGAAAATGGAGCTTTGAGCAACAATGGAGCTTTGGGGGAAAGAGGTAGTTCAACTTGGAGGAAGAAGACACCTTTATATAGTGGGGGAACAATTTCAACCGTTACCCAACTGAGCAGCCCCGCACAGAGCGGTACTACCGCTAGGGCAGGGCGGTACTACCGCTGAGAGCGGTACTACCGCTCCCTACCCAGCGGTACTACCACGCTGGCGAGGCAGACAGGCCACTGGCCCCAGAGCGGTACTACCGCGGGAGTAGGAGCCGTACTACTGCTTGAAGCAGTACTACCGCTTCTACTACCGCTTCTAGTGCCGCAAAACCCGACATGAGAAAACACCAGTCTCGAATCGAGGCAGCAATAGCGCGGAACAGCTGCGGTACTATGGCCGAAGCCCGCGAGCGGTACTACCGCCCTGCGGAGCGGTACTACTGCTGAGAGCGATACTACCGCTTCGTGGAGCGGTACTACCGCAGGAGGGCTTCGGCAGTACTACCGCTGTAGACCACGGTACTACCGCTGGCACAGGACGAAGCAGGTACGGAAGAGAAGTTGCGGCTCCAAAGATGCGAAAAGAAGACGACGAGTGTGATTGGGATGTGTACGTGTTGATTCCACCCTAGTCTTACCAAAGCGGATCCCCTCTTAATAGTACGGTGACTCCTACGAAACTAGTCCACCAACAACGAAACGAAGGAGCTACACCGTCTTGAATAAAACACTGAGGGGAGGAAATCGTCTCGTGCCAATGGATGAATCTCTGAAAGAACTTAACGCACACGATTAGTCCGCAAAAGCATTGCCATCAATCACAAAAACCACTTGGGGATAAATATGCCCTTACAATCTCCCCCTTTTTGGTGGATTGATGACAATACGGGATTTGCACAAGCATGATATAGAGTAAGCATACAAACCCCACCGTCCTAAAATGTAGATGGGCTCCCCCTAGATGTGTGCTATCTAGATAAGTGCTTTGGCTGCACAGCACACATACTAGGATCAACGCTCCCCCTACATTTTAGAGACCAACAATCTAAGCAAGGTATATGAGAGCAGCATAGATGATATAACAAGAAAAGCAAGCAACTCATAAGCTAGATAGTGACATAGATAAAGATACTGGAAAGATAAGGTAGCATATGTCTCACACCATATGACTCGAACTTAGGTCTCACAGACAAACCAACCAAAGCAAATGCGAGGAAAACACGAACAAGAGACGAAAGACACAACTCGCAAATCCCTAAACTCTCTCCCCCTTTGGCATCGAGACACCAAAAAGGATAGGGAGTGTTGCTACGGCTCCAGGTGAGAGCAAACGAGGGACACACACATCAGAGCCCAGCGGGATCATCGGAACCACCGTCGTCAGTCTGGAAGTGCTCGGCATCAGAATCGGTCCACGGGCAGTGCTGCTGAATCCACTCCTCCTCAGTAAGCTGGTCCTCATATCCACTGTTGACTGTAGCACCCAACTGACGCATGAGCTCCTTGTGGCGACCTCGAGCCTTCTTCTCAGCCACATGAGTCATGTACTGACCGTGAGCCTCCATGCGAACAACTTCTTCATTTTAGACTTGAGCTTTTTGCCCAAGAGGGCTCGCCTCGAAGGCATGTAGTCATCATCATCATCATCATCGCTCCAGTGCTCCTCCTCGGTCTCCATGGCGAGTGCAGCGAAGGAACTCCAGTCCTAGGGGCCTGAGTGCCCCAGTTATCCTTCTTCCTCAGACGCTTGACATCGTGAGAGATCAACTCTCCAGTCTCTAGTGGCACCTTGGGATAGACATGATCCCAGGCCTTCTCAATGAGCAGCATGATGAACGGACCATAAATCGGGCACTTGCGCTCGGAGATAGCAGACAGCAGCTCAAACCACATAACATGAGAGATATCCAAGGACTCTCCAGTGTGCTGTCCCTTTTCACGCTAGCAGAAAAGAAGCATGTCCACGAGATAAGAGTGAACCTGGTCCAGATTCCCGATACGAGGGAAAAGAGTCACTACAAGAAATATGTCAACTTACGACCTTCTCTTAGTGACCCCAGCTGAATTGGTCGTAAATTCACGGCCATTTCGCTTGGAAGGGCTCAAACCCTCAAATTGCTTACACCAAATGGTCACAAAGGCATAAGAGGCGCCAATGACCTTATTTCTACCTGACACGACCAATATAAATGGTCATGAGGATGTGAACGTGGATGCATTGGTACTTATTGCTATGACTAGGCGCCACCTCATCGGCTTTTGCCTATGTGTCATGTCCATGTGGCAGTTTTGCCCTAGGTTGTGAAGCAACCTATATTTCATCATTCCCAAAATTCCCAAAAAATCTCATAAATTCTTTGGGTCATATCTTCGTCAAATATGTAAAACCTTCCTTGCCTAGTTCAAAAATAATTCAAAAATATTCATTTTCCTATTTTGTTCAGAGTAACAGTTTGTGAAGGAAGTACCACTTTGGCATGTCCAAATAGTATCCATTTTCTACAGTGCTTTCCTATGCCCAAATAACCATCCTCCACCAAATGCCAGCTCAATCCATTCATTATTTTGAGCCGAGGTTCAACATTCAGATTTATGTCCGGTGTGGTGGTTTGCAAAGCAAGTACCACCTAGGCTCCTCCTTTTGAGCTGAAAATTTGTGAAAACGGTCTTCTTAGTAACTGATCATCCTCAGCCAAAACTCACGCCCATTATCCATGTACATTTCCGCATCGCTAATCAAACACTTGGCTACTAATTCATGTTTGAGCATCGATTGGTCTCCTCGTGAGAATCTTATGCTGTAATTTTCTTCCTAGCACCAACCTGGGAGTGCCCAACCAACTAGACATGCCTAGGCCGCCTGAGAACACATGGCAACGCCACGGTCACGCTTGGTGACCACACGACGGCATGCGAAGTTTACGCTCTAGAGTTGGGGCCCTCGACCATCGCCCAAACCTCGACGACGCCACCAAACCATGTATTTATGATTAAATAGGTCCTTATGTAACTAGAAATGATTTTTGAAAAATAAATAGCAAACTATGAGGCAGCTGCAGTTCAAATTTGACCCGCTTCGGTGAATCGCAGAAATTTGTCTTTTTCACGAGAGGTGGATCAAAAATTTTACACCAGACCATTTTGTCAATTGTGCATTAAATATGCCCTAGTATTTTATAAAAATGATTTGGTCCAATTTTTCAGCAATTATTTGGTAGTTCCTTCACAAAAACCTCCTTTCGCACTCGAAAAATGGAAAATGGTTTTTCGTCCAACTAAAATGAAAACTTCCTTAGGCAACATTGTTTGTTATTACAATATGCACCCTTGTGCACAATATGAGATCATTTGAACAAACTATGCCATGAATGTGGCCATAAGATTGATCATTTGGCTTGAAAGCCATGAATCTTCACACTTGATAGCTCATTTCTGAGAACACTTTTTTAAAATAATTACCGTATTACAAGTTTATTATTTTTCCTGGAAACTTGGTCACATATAATGACACAATGCGAAGGTTTTCCAATTTTTTGATTTTTTTTGAATTGTTTATGCCCGTTTCAAAATGCGGTCAAAACGGCGGGCTTGACCGTTCCTAGCTAGTGGTTGAATCTAGGAATTTTTTTGGTGTTTCTATGATATAGATACTTATGTACCTAGAAATGATTTTTTGAAAAAATAAAGAGCAAACTATGAGGCAGCTACAGTTCAAATTTGACCCGTTTCCAGCTGAATCGAGGACAATTTGTCTTTTTCATCAGAGGTGGATCAAAACTTTTTTCACCCAACCATTTGGTCAATTGTGCATTATATATGGCCTAGTATTTTATAAAAATGATTTGGTCCAATTTTGCAACAATTATTTGGTAGTTCCTTCACAAAAACCTCATTTAGGGCACTCGGAAAATGAAAAATGGTTTTTCGTCCAACGAAAATGAAAACTTCCTTAGGAAACATTGTTTGCCATTCTAATATGCACCCTTGTGCACAATATGAGATCATTTGAACAAACTATGCCATGAATGTGGCCATAAGATTGATCATTTGGCTTGAAAGCCATTGATCTCCACACTTGATAGCTCGTTTCTGAGAACACTTTTTTAAAATAATTGCCGTATTACAAGTTTGTTATTTTTCCCGGAAACTTGTCCACATATAATGACACAATGCGAAGGTTTTCCAATTTTTGATTTTTTTGAATTTTTATGCCCGTTTCAAAATGCGGTCAAAACGTGGGAATGACCGTTCCTAGGTAGTGGTTAAATCTTGGAATTTTTTGGTGTTTCTATGATTAAATATATACTTATGTAACTAGAAATGATTTTTGGAAAAATAAAGAGCAAACTATGAGGCATTGCAGTTCAAATTTGACCCGTTTCCAACTCGAATCGACCATAATTTGTCTTTTTCACCGAGGTGGATCAAAACTTTAGACACCCAACCATTTGGTCAATTGTATATTAAATATGGACTAGTATTTTATGAAATTGAAGTAATCCAATTTTGCAACAAATATTTGATAGGTTCTTCACAAAAAACCATTTTGCCACTCGAGAAAATGATTTAAAATAGCTAGAAAGATCGTAAATGCATACAAATTGGTCCTTATCCATAAAATGTGGTCTAAGTCTAGTGAAAATTTGTGTTGTGCCCTTTTGCAAAATATTTTTGATAGTTGCTTCACAAAATCCCTCTATTTTTAATACTTGAAGACTATTTTAAAACACTGATTTTTCGAACCAATGAGAACTCTTCCCACGGATCGATGACATGGCGCCCATCCATCCACCCATCCATATCTCCACCCCACATCCATCCATCCATCTATCTACGAAAAAATAAAAGAAAAGATCCCCACCCGCAGCACAAACCCTAGCTCAGATCCCCATCGCACCCTCCTCCCTCGTCCCCATCTCCTCGCGCCGCCGCCCTCCCCCTGTCCCTTGCACCTCCTCGCCGCCAACCCTTGCGCCACCTCCTCCCGTCCCCCGCACCACTTCTCGATCCTCCTCCGCCCCATCCCCGCCATCCCCACTTCCACCACCCTCCGTCCCAGCCCAAACGACGGAGCTAGGTGGCAGCCCAAACCCTAACCCCTCTCCCCTCTCCCTCCACGACCTCCTCCTCGCCTCCATCGCCGCCGCCACCGCCGCCATCTACGGCGGCCGATCCCGCCGTGACCTCCCACCCACGCCTCTACCGGTGCGGAGCTGCGTGCAGACGGCGCTCAAGGCGGCCAGCAACGGCGGCGCGCTTCCCGTGGTGGATCTGGCGCCGTTCTTCGCCGTGGAGGACGCCGACGACGCAGAGGGCGCGCCCGAGCCACCGAGGCCGTCTTGTGGCGTGCTAGGCCACCTCGTCTCCGCCGTCCCCACCATCCTCTGCCGAGTGACCTTCTTCCTCCTGCCCCCTCTTCCCACGAGGGCCCGCCCCTCCCCGCATCCCCGCCACGGAGCCGGAGCTCCCCCTGCACCCGCCGCCGGCCATGGAGGCGGTGGTCGTCGACGCGGGGTCCAAGCTGCTCAAGGCGGTATCATGTTGCCCGACCAGCCCCCGGCTGGTGAGTCGCCAAATCTCCTCTGCTCCCGTCGATTCGCTCGAGATTTGCGGGACCCCCTGCTCGATGCGTGCTGCGTGTGTGGTCGGTGATGCCCTCGAAGATGAAGACGGAGGTGGAGGAGAGCGAGGTGGCTGACGCGCGCCGCCCGGTGGTGGAGGAGGTGGTGCAGCCGGTGGTGCGCGGCCGTCAAGGCTGGGACGCCATGGAGGACCTGCTCACCACGTCCTCTTCACCGAGCCGCTCTTCACGCCCAAGGTGCCATTGCCCTCCCCATTTTAAGGAGAAAACAGAGAATTTGTACAAAGGTTTCCTTTGTCGAGAATCAGTTTAACTAGAAGCATTGTCTTGGCAGTTGATATATCGTCTTTGCGTCATCCTCCGATTAGAGATTGAGATGCCAAAGCAATTGTTCAAACAGAGAATTTTGCAAGATTGCTGCTGTTAAACTTTGATGCTACCGGTCATTAATTAATACCAGTCATTAACACCAACAGATGGCAAGAAAGGTGAAGAACCATGCGCCCTTGAGTTACGCTTGCGCTTTGCTAGAATTGTGTTATCTTGAGCCGCTGATTGCATACTGTTTGCCTCTAGTGTTTTACTAGCTACTACCAAGAGTATAGATTCTGTGTTGTATGTTCACTTGTCTAGCTCTGTTTCCTTTTTCTTTTCTTTTATTCTACACGATGACCCTAAATATGTAGTGTAGTTCATTGGGTATAGTCTCCAATGTCCAAATGCCAAACACACGCAACTTGTAAATGTCTCTCGATGATGCATGCATGATCAAGTACTAGTGTAAGTGTGTGGTGAAGAATTTTGATGGGAACATGGAGGATGATGCTTTTGTTGTGTAATTGTTTATCACCCTCGTAGCATGTATATTTAGCGGTTACTACTAAAAGTTTTGCATTTCAGTCTTTGGGTAGGTAGGATCTTAGGATCATCAACTATTCTACACTGTTTTAACTGGTTCTGCATTTTTACATACATGTGTACAGCCAGTAAATCCAAGTAGACATGCTATCTTTTGCGTGCTTATTTCAGGTTGTGGTTGTTTGTCCTAAAATATGTCAGGTCTGTTTTTTAATATCCTCGTCCACTAAGTTTTCGTCTCCGCTTATGTCCTATTGAAGAAGATTTCATATTCAGTTGTATCCTCGCCCACTAAGTTTTCGTCTCCGCTTTTGTGCAGGTCTGTTTTTTAATATCCTCGCTCATGAATCCTGGTTACATATTTGTGTGTACTCAAGTTGAAAATGGGACTTGGAATAATATGCAAGTTTCATCTTTTCTATTGCAGCGAGTGTGTCAATTATGCACGGGCAACATCGTTGATACTAGCGGTGTGCGCGATGGTCTGGGCCAAGCAGAGAAAGATAGATGAGATATGCACGGCCTCTGCCACGGTGACTACACGCTGTACAAGTGTGTGTCCCGATTTACATGCTCGCTGTTGTACATGATGTAAGTGGTACTGAGATGCTCATGGGAGTGGTGGTTCTTTATGAGTTGATGGTCTTGGGAAGAGCATGCATTGTCTATTTTAGTAATTTTAGAGTTGTTGTGTTTGTGAAAGATGCCATCTTTCACTCCTGGATATTCCATGTTCACCGAATGTTTATTTTTTCATGTGCCAACTTAAATGCTCTAAACAATATACATGTTAATAACGAGTCTCTAGTTATGTGCTTCCTATCAATTTTGTGAGAATGCAACCTTTTGGGAATTCTGTACTTTTCTTTTGTGGTAATATAATGATATTAGATGTCTGCTGGTTGCTATATATGTGCAAGATGAATTGAAACCTGCTGTTTTCTTTAGGATGTACGCACACAAATGATTGTCACTCATGAACAACAAGCAACCATACTAGTTACTACCTATGTGTTCCAGATATTGTTGTACATATTATTTATGTTCCTTTTACTTCTAGAGCTATCTTGGTCTCGATGTCATCGTATTGCTTCGCTGTTGCTGCATACCAGTATCTCAAGCATTGCACATTTGTGTTTGTTTAGGCGGACAACTACTGTGATAATATGCAAACAACAACAGAGCTAGTGATGCTATGCTAAAATTAATGTGTACTGTCAAACTCAAGATTATGGCTGTTAAAGTTTCAAATGTCCTCTTTTTTAAAATTAAAGAGAGTCCTTTGTAATACATGATCAAGAAACTAACTCATTAGCGTTTTGACTCGTATGTTTCTATGCGCGTTTGTTTAATTGATGTTGTTTCAACTTTGAACTGCTTCTGTATATGGCCTATATTGCAATTGAGATTTAAAGTTGTGGTTGTTCTGTTTCTGAAGCTCAAGTGTGAAGTGTGAAGCAAGTGTGAAGCCGTGAAGTGTGAAGCCATCAAGTCGTACTCAGTGAAGAGTAGCATATTGTAGCATATATGTGTTGTAAAGATTGTAATCGATTTATTTAGTGGTATATTTGATGAATTTTATGTGTGCTTTTTGATTATGTATGTGATTTGAAAATTTGTGAAATGGAAACTTGACCGATGGGGCCACTTATGAAAATAATCTGTCAAATTTGTACATTTCTGACATGTGGGACCAATTTGAGAGATGATCATGACAAGTGGGACCCATCTGACTAGTGGGACCAGCTTGAATATATAATGGCTGAAAATAGAAAAGCAATAAATAATAAAAGGCCATGGGCCAATAATAAAAAAGGCTACAACGTTGGGCTTGGCCCATGAAGCCGACCAGAATTACCAAGGAAAAAATAATAAAAGGCTGAATAAATGGGCTAGGCCCATGTAGAAAATCGAATTGGACCGGGCTGAATCTTGTGCCACATCAGCTTGCCACGCTGGATGCCTACGTGGCCTGGGGGAGGTTGCTAGTGACCAAAAATTTGGTCAAAGAACCAACGACCTTTTACATATCACAGAGAAGGTCGCTATAGTCAGTTAATGACCCTCAGCTTTTGACCTTCTGTTTTTGGTCACAAAAAGGTCGCAAATGAAAAACTATGACCTTTCAGCGACCAATAGTGAGGGTCACAAGTTGACATATTTCTTGTAGTGAGTCTCTCTGAAGATGCGGTGAAGGATATCCAGATAGGCAGGCAGCTCATAGGTTTCCTTCTTTGTCTCATGGTTGGTCCTCAGAGTGCAGTAGGGCCAGAGAGCTTGCTTGTGAGTGGCATTGGGGCGGCCGTGAGGGCGAAAGCCGACAGGAGACTCAGGACCTAGATCTTGCACCCCAATCAACTGCATGAACGCTTTCCACTTGACTGAAAGCAACTTGCCATTGGTCATCCAGTCGGTGTCCTGTCCTCATCATCCCAAGGTGAACCGTGGCATAGAATTGGGCCACCATATCAGCATCAAAGTCCTTGTTGAATTTCATGATCCCAAGAATGTTGATTGAGTGCACATCCAAGAGCTTCACCAAAGTAGTCAGGTCTTGCTCCCTATGGTCGGTGTCGATGGAGTGCACGTTGACATAGAGATTCTTCTTGGCTTTGAGAACATCGAAGAAGATGGCAAACTGGAACCTGTTCCAGAACGGACGGTTGACCAAAGTGGGATCTTGGTCAGCCTCATACGGGTTGCGGCGGCGGCTTGCCCAGAACTCCTTTGGCTGCATTTCTGGCACGGTTTTGCCTGGCTTTGGCTTGACCCCAGACTTCTTCTGCAGTTGAGGTGGAGGTGGAGGTGGAGCACTTGAAGAACCTCCGGCAGGCTCGGTGGTGCGGTAGCGCTTGGACGTGGCACGACCGGGGTTGACACGACGAGCCTGATGCTCAGGGACCTCATCACCTGGAACCACACACAAGAACATGCAAACAACCAGAAAGAACCAGCATAAGCCACAAAACACGAGCAAAAAGGATCACTGAAAGATAGAAGCATAGTGGAAGTTGGTAGGGAGCGGTAGTACTGTGACCTGCTAGCGGTAGTACCGCCCCGAGCGGTAGTATCGCTCCATAGGGAGCGGTAGTACCGCTCCAAGCGGTAGTACCGCCCTGGAGAGGGCGGTAGTACCGCTCGAGATGGGGAAACAGCAGTTTCCTACTACCGTGGTTATATCCGGCAGTACCGTCCTACCAAATTCAAAAATACTCCAACCAAACATCAATCCAAACTGCCTAGAAGCATTCTCCATCCTACTCAAGCCTAGATTTGGCCAAAAATCTAGAGATGCAACTGCTACTGCCCCGGACAAGAAGAACGAGGGAACGGGGGCAATACCGGCATCCATGGCAAGAGGACAAGGTGGGGATCGTCTCCACTGAAGGAAATGGAGAGGGACGCCCCGGAGAGGGAGATCATGGAGCCCTCTCAGGTGCCGGTTCTTTGGAGAGAGGAACACGAGGGGCGTGCGAATGGGTATGGGGGAGAAGAAACTCCCCCTGCCCCGATATAACCCCTGCCCGCGCCTCACAGCAGTAGTACCGCGCTGGAGGGCGGTAGTACCGCTTCGAGCGGTAGTACCGCTCGCCAGCAATGGTAGTACCGCCAGCAACCAAAAAAATGCCTCTAGACCAAAACACAAGCACAACGAGAAGAACGGGAAAGCAAAGTCAAGAAAATAAAAGACCAACAAGACAACACACACACTAACAAAGATCCGGAACCCACTCCTTCAAAACAACCACACGAAAGAAGAGCGAGCTCTGGCCTCTCTTAAGAGAGGGCGGTGGCCGGAGCCACCTATGTTTGAGTCAATTGGTATGGCACTGCGAAGAATTATTCTTGGGCCCATGACCAAAACTCGTCTTTGAGGCACAAGTACCATCAAAAATGGCTAATGTGAAAGAGTTGATCGTTTTATGCATAATGGGGGGAGGGAGAGTTCATTGAGAGAACAACACTCCCCCTATGTCCATGCCTACACCTAAACTAGATAACAAGTTGAGTGTGGTGGGGGGTGCACGGGTTCAAGTCACATTGCTCAAATCAATGATATTTAGCTCATGCCTTAACTCGTGAAATCTTGCTTCATCTAAGGGCTTCGTGAAAATATCTGCAAGGTTATCATGAGTGTTGACATACTTGAGCTTGATCTCCCCTTGCCTAATGTGATCCCGGATGAAGTGATACCGAATCTCAATGTGCTTCGTCTTGAAGTGTTGCACCGGGTTGAGAGAAATCTTGATGGCACTTTCATTATCACACCAAAGCGGCACTTTATCACAAATGACACCGTACTCCTTTAAAGTTTCCCTCATCCATAGGAGTTGAGCGCAACAACTACCGGCCGCCACATACTCTGCTTCGGTGGACGAGAGAGACACACAACTTTGCTTCTTGGAAGACCAACTTACCAAAGAGCAACCAAGAAATTGGCACCCTCCGAAGTGGACTTCCTATCCACTTTGTCTCCATAATCCCAATCGAACTGTGAAACCTTCAAGCTTGAAGTTTGCTCCTCTTGGGTACCATAAGCCAAAGTTTGGGGTATGAGCCAAATATCAAAAGATCCGCTTGATTGCCACAAAGTGACTTTCCTTTGGTGCGGCTTCAAAACGTGCACACATCCCCACACTCAACATGATATCCGGTCTAGATGCATAAAGGTAAAGCAAGGAGCCAATCATGGAGCGATATACCTTTTGATCCACCGCTTTACCATTGGGATCGATGTCAAGTTGGCACTTGGTAGGCATTGGAGTAGTAGCCGGCTTGACATCACTTAGCTTGAATCTCTTAAGCATGTCTTGAGTGTATTTGGCTTGGTTGATGAAGGTTCCTTCTCTTCTTTGTTTGATGTCAAAACCAAGAAGAACTTCAACTCTCCCATCAAAGACATCTTAAACTTGGAGGTCATGAGAGCGGCAAATTCCTCATTGAAAGCTTTGTTAGGAGAACCAAAGATAATATCATCAACATATAGTTGGAATACAAACAACTCCCCTTTGACCTTCTTAGTAAAAAGAGTGGGATCGATTTGTCCTACTTCAAATCCACGATCTTGTAGCAACTCGGTAAGGTGGTCATACCACGCACGTGGGGCTTGTTTAAGGCCATAGAGTGCCTTATCGAGTTGATACACATGATCTGGGAAGTAGGGGTCCTCGAACCCGGGGGGTTGCTTGACATAGACCAACTCATTAATAGGACCATTAAGAAAAGCACTTTCCACATCCATTTGTTGCAACTTAAAGTTGTGATGGGAAGCATAGGCAATCAACAAACGTATGGATTCAAGACGAGCAACGGGAGCAAAGGTTTCACCATAGTCGATACCCTCGACTTGGGAGTAGCCTTGTGCTACCAATCTTGCCTTGTTGCGAACGATGTTCCCATGAGCATCTTGCTTGTTCTTGAAGATCCACTTGGTTCCAATGACATTGTGGTCCCCTGATGGCCTTGGCACCAATCTCCATACTTTGTTGTACTCGAAGTTGTTGAGTTCTTCATGCAGGGCATTGAGCCAATCCGAGTCTTCGGGCGCCTCATAGACCTTTTGGGGTTCAACACAAGAGACAAACGCGTGATGTTCACAATAGTTTGCTAATTGTCTACGAGTGCTTACCCCCTTTCTTAGGCTTCCAACCACATTTTCCATGAGATGGCCTTGGGTGGTGAGCTTGGAAGCAATCTTTTCGGCACTACGCTCTAATTCCTCCTCAGATGTGAAAGGAGGAGGGTTGACTTGATAATCTTGAGCGCCGTCTTGAGCTTGTTCTTGATCTTGAGCTTGCTCTTGATCTTGAACTTGCTTGAGGGGGAGAACTTGACCTTGGGCATCATTTAGAGGTTCACCACCATCTTGAGGTTGATCTTTCCCTTGGTCTTGTTCACGAGGTTGAGGGCCTTCACTTTGTTCTTCGAAAGCATGTGAGTCTTGATGAGGTGATGCCTCTACTTGAGTAGAGCATTGTCCTTATCCTTCGGCCACAAGGGGTTCCTCAATGGGTAGAATTTGACCAATACCCATTCTTCTTATGGCTTGGGGAGGAATTTCATCACCTACATCACAAGTACCACTTTGCTCCACTTGGGAGGCGTTATTATCGTCAAACTCCATGCTACACGTCTCCTCAATGAGTCCGGTGGACTTGTTGAGGACACGGTAAGCATGAGAGTTTGTAGCATAACCAACAAATATGCCCTCATGAGCTCTAGCCTCAAATTTAGACAAACGAACACCTTTCTTGAGAATGAAACACTTACAACCGAACACCCGGAAGTACTTGAGGTTGGGCTTGTTGCCGGTGAGTATCTCATACGGAGTCTTGTTCAAGCCTTTGCGGAGATAGAGCCGATTGGATGCATGACATACGGAGTCGTGTTGATGGCTTCGGCCCAAAAGTTGTATGGAGACTTGAACTCCGCCATCATAGTCCTTGCCGCATCCATCAACGTCCGGTTCTTCCTCTCTGCAACACCATTTTGTTGAGGGGTATAAGGAGCAGCATATTGATGCTTGATCCCCTCATCACTGAGAAACTCATCCAAGGTGTAGTTCTTGAACTCGGTGCCGTTGTCACTTCTTATTGTCAAGATCTTTGCATCATGTTGATGTTGAGCTTCATTTGCAAAGTTGATGACGGTTTCTTGAGTCTCACTCTTCCTCTTGAAGAAGTATACCCAAGTGTATCTTGAATAGTCATCCACAATCACCAAGCAATACTTTCTTCCTCCAAGACTATCAAAAGATGGAGGCCCAAAGAGATCCATGTGAAGGAGCTCCAAGGGTCTCTTCGAGTAGATGATGGTTGATGGAGGGTGAGCCTTTCATGAAGCTTTCCTTGATACAAGCCTCGCAAGCACGATCTTTGGCAAAACTAACATTTGTTAGTCCACGGACATGGTCCCCCTTGAGAAGACTTTGCAAAGATCTCATATTGACGTGGGCTAAATGGCGATGCCAAAGCCATCCCACGTCAACTTTAGCCATTAGGCATGTCGCGGTCTTAGTGGGTCACTCCAAAAAGTTAATCACATAGAGACCATTCTCGACATGCCCAACAAAGGCTACTTTAAGAGTCTTGCTCCACAAGAGGGGCACGGTATCAATGTCAAAGAATGTAGCAAAACCCATGAGTGCAAGTTGACAAACGGAAAGCAAATTGTATGCGAGGGACTCAACAAGCATGATTTTCTCGATCGTTAGATCATGAGAAATAACAACCTTGCCGAGACCCAATACCTTAGAATGTGATGCATCACCCCACGCGACATTGGTGGGCATAGATGGAATCTCTTGCACGTCCACCACCAAGTCCTTGCTCCCGGTCATATGATTTGTTGCTCCACTATCGAGCAACCATGATCCCCCACCGGAAGCAAACACCTACAAGAGATCAATGCTTGGTTTTAGGTACCCATTTAGTAATGGGTCCTTTGATGTTAGTAACAAGGGTCTTGGGAACCCAAATGGACCATTCAACGTACTCATAAGAAGAACCAACAAATTTAGCAAAGACATGACCATCACTAGCACGGCACAACACATATGACGGGTTAAAGTCGCCGGCTTTGTTTGAGGGAATGCTTTTGCCCCTTTGGACATCAACTCCCTTCACTTTTTCCTTCTTCTCCTTAGGAGCACCCTCTCCCTCTTTCACAAACGTTTGTTTGATAGGGGGAGGACGTTTGGTCTTGTTGTTTCTTCTTCTTGCTCTTGGTCTTGGGTGCAAACCCAATTCCTTCTTTGGCCACAACTTCCTTTTGATTGCTCAAAAGGTCGTTGAGGTTCTTATCACCTTGAATGCAAGTCACAAGGCCTTTCTCAAGTTGATCCTTCAACTTGGCATTCTCCTCCACAAGATGCACATGCTCACAACACGGGTTAGTAGCACATGCATTATCAATTAATACCATATGAGGAAAGGTGGCCTTTTCGTTGATTAGCTTGACTTGGAGTTGAGCATGAGACTCTTTGAGGTTAGCATGAGTACCCTTCAAGACTTTGTGGGCCTTGTCAAGTATCTCAAACTCCTCTTTGAGTCTAGCATGATCAACCCCAAGTTTGGCCTTCTCGGAGGTTAGCACACGAGACACGACAAGAGCATGATCAAGATCTTTCTTTAACTTAGCATGGTCATCATTGTGTGACTCCTCAAGAGTCAAACGATGCACACGCTCTTCCTCAAGAGCATTAGAGAGATCCGATATTTCATTGGCATAGTCACGACTATGACCTTCCATCTTGGAGATGGTTTCTTCATGAGCCTCGATCATGTCATTGGCCTCACCAAGTTGTTCCAAGAGAGCAACAAAGTGCTTCTTGGACTTACCCTTGAGCTTGGTCATAAAAGACTCAAGTTCATTCACTTCCTCATTAGACTCAACATGTTCATCAATGCAATCCTCCAAGGAGGGATTAGTAATGATGGTGGTTGTGATGTTGGGGGTTACCTTGTTTAAAGCTTTAGCCATGGGGCATTTGGCGGTGATGTTTTTGTTGGGTGAATCAAAGAGAGACACCCGAGAAGGAGTAGCAATGGCAATGGATGCCATGGCCATATCTTCTTCATTTTCATCATCATCGTCATCCTCTTGGTATTCTTCTTGAACCACCAACCCACGAGTGGGAGTCTTCTTGGCGAAGTTGTTCTTGTTTGGGAAGGACTTGGCTATGTCTTTTCTGATGAACTTGCCACCATTGTCTTCCCGCTTCTCGTAAGGAAAATCCGCAATGAAATGGCTCACATTGCCACAGTTGAAGCAAGTTCTAACTCGTTGCTTGCCCTTGACGCCACTTGAGTTGTTCTTGTTAAAGTTGGGTCTTGAACTCTTCTTGCTCCAAAATTGTCTTGAAGCAAGGGCCATGTGCTCATGGTAATCAAATTTGGTGTCTTCAGGGTTGCTTTCCTCATCTTCCACTTATTCCTCTTCTTCCATAATAACCTTGGCCTTCAAAGCAAGGTTGGGCTTCTTTGCCCTTTGAGAACGGAGCACCGCATTGTCGGCGGTCTTGTCCAAGACGCTCATTGCAACAAACTCATCCAACACTTCACTTGAGTTCATGGGGTGGAAGTCTGATCGTTGATGAATGACGGAGGACATGGCCTTGTTGTAAGTCATCATGGCCTTGAGGAACTTTCGCTTGATCCAATTGTCATCCGTTTCCTTGCTTCCATGATCTCAGAGTGCGACCGCGAGTTTGGTCACTCTTCGAAAGAGCTCATGAGGTTCTTCATCTTCTTTCCTTGCAAACTCATCGGCTTCATCTTGCACCACTTCATAGTTGGAGCGTTGAATGCTAGCACTTCCACGATAGAGACCCTCGACACATTTCCATGATTCCTTAGCCATGAAATGCGGTCGAAGGTGAGGAAGATCTTCGGGAAGGATAGCATCTTGGATGATGAAGAGAGCACTCTCATTGAATTGATTGTCCACGGCTTCTCGAGGGATGAAGTTGCTTGGGTCATGAGGATATAAACCTTCTTCAATGATTCTCCAAAGGTTAGTGTTCACATGTTTTAAATGACGCTTAAAGCGATAGACCCAAGAATCAAAATCTTCATGTTTCTCATATTTAGGGGGAGGACCGGCATGATTCAGATGAGTGGAGGGGATTGGCCCTCCATAAACTAGGGGTTCCACATGGGCAAAGATGCCGGTACCATTTCTACCACTAATAGAAGGACTCTTTTCAATGTTAGCTTCCCCCTTGTCGGAGGAAGCATCCGTCACCTTGTTGGTGGGATCACACACTTTCATCGGCGAGGTAGATTGTGTAAGTCCTTCTAGGAAATCTTTAAACATGTCCTTGACCTCGGCCGTCATGGAGGTTTTCAATGTTTCCAAAGCCACATTGAATTCCTCACGTGAGATCGAGTTACCCCCATCTCCCGTAGATGATATTGGATTCGCACCGGAGTGCTCTCCCACCTCATCTACGACATCAACCATACTCTTTGGACGATAAAGTCCTTAAAAAGAGACGAGGCTCTGATACCAATTGAAAGGATCGATATGGTTGACTAGAGGGGGGTGAATAGGCAACTAACAATTTTTAAGCTTATCTTTACCAAATTAAACTTTGCAACAAAATAGGTTGTCTAGATGTGCAACTAAGTGAGCAACCTATATGATGCAATAACAACTAGCACACAAGCAAGCAAAGGATGTAAAACAAGTAGGCTTGCAAAAGTAAAGGCACGAAATAACCAAGAGTGGAGCCGGTGGAGACGAGGATGTGTTACCGGAGTTCCTTCCTTTTAAGGGGAAGTACGTCTCCGTTAGAGCGGTGTGGAGGCACAATGCTCCCCAAGAAGCCACTAGGGCCACAGATTCTCCTCACGCCTCACACAATGCGAGATGTCGTGATTCCACTATTGGTGCCCTTGAAGGCGGCGACCGAACCTTTACAAACAAGGTTGGGGCAATCTCCACAACAATCGGAGGCTCCCAACAACAACACCAAGAAGCTTCACCACAATGGAGTATGGCTTCGAGGTGACCTCAACCGTCTAGGGTGCTCAACACCCAAGAGTAACAAGATCCGCAAAGGATAAGTGGGGGAATGAAATTTCTCTTGGTGGAAATGTAGATCTGGGCCTTCTCAACCAATCCCGAGCAAATCAACAAGTTTGATTGGCTAGGGAGAGAGATCGGGCAAAAATGGAGCTTTGAGAAACAATGGAGCTGTGGGGGAAAGAGGTAGTTCAACTTGGAGGAAGAAGACACCTTCATATAGTGGGGGAACAATTCCAACCGTTACCACACTGAGCAGCCCCGCACAGAGCGGTACTACCGCTAGGGCAGGGCTGTACTAGCGCTGAGAGCGGTACTACCGCTCCCTACCCAGCGGTACTACCGCGCTGGCGAGGAAGACATGCCACTAGCCCCAGAGCGGTACTACCGCTAGAGGGCTTCGGCGGTACTACCGCTGTAGACGGCGGTACTACCGCTGGCACAGGACGAAGCAGGTACGGAAGAGAAGTTGCAGCTCCCAAGATGCAAAAATAAGACGACGGGTGTGATTGGGATGTGTACGTGTTGATTCCACCCTAGTCTTACCAAAGCGGATCCCCTCTTAATAGTACGGTGACTCCTACGAAACTAGTCCACCAACAACGAAACGAAGGAGCTACACCGTCTTGAATAAAACACCGAGGGGAGGAAATTGTCTCATTCCAATGGATGAATCTCTGAAAGAACTTAACGCACACGATTAGTCCGCAAAAGCATTGTCATCAATCACCAAAACCACTTGGGGATAAATATGCCCTTACAGTGGCATAGTTGAAAAAAAGAAGAAGAAGAAAAAGCTTTTAAGCAAAAGAGACGAGAAGCAAAGAGCTTATAAGCAATATCATCGAGCCTTCGCATTCGTGCATCATCTTGGTCACCACATACATAAGCATACTTGGGATAGTGAGACGAGTAGATTCTCTATTAGGTTGGTGCACTAGCGTATCTAGCCCATTAGTGCAATCGAGCTAGCGTCTCTCTAGTATCCGTACGACAAGAGCTTTTCCCGTGTTTCGATATCTTCAAGCTCATTCCTTGGTTGTGCGGATCCCATTTATCTTCCGTGTGTGTGTTCCTCGTGTTATCTTGGGAGGTTGATCTATTTGTCTTATTTGCCATTTGTGAATCTTCTCAACTTTATCAACATCTTGACTAACATTTGCTTGAATTATTTGTGCCTTTCCTAACCAAGCTCCTCCATAGACCATTTACTTGTAGGTGTGAGGAACAATTCCCGGTACCAATTCCCCTATTGTAACATCACGTGGCATCGTACTTGTTACATCCACAATCTTCGGAAAAGGTAACTTTGGTTTTGTTCTCTCATTTTCCTACTCACCACCACTTTCTTATGATGGATAGGCCAAGTTATTCTACCAACCCACTCTTCATCGAGCAAGACGACGACATGTCATCCTTCGTCACCAAGAGCCAACTCTTTGGTGCACAACGAGCTCTCCATCAAGAGCAACAAGCAATGAAAGACCGCATCGACAACCTCGCCACCGACTTACGACTCTCCGAGAAACGTACACGCGAGCACTTCGACAACAAGCTCGACGCGCACAAGCAATAGAACGATGCAAGAATGTATGAGATCCGAGCTTTGTTGGTAAACCGGCCTCCTTCAACTTCTTCCTACTCGAGACGGAGCCACTCAAGTCGACACTCCGACGACACCTCCTCCGGCTCAAGTACACCGTCATCGACCATTCTTCGACGAGCCGCGCATCAAGAACGTCATGCATCTCGCGACCCACTACATGTCAAGCATCCACAAGAGCAAGTCAATGAGCAAGTTCCTCGTCCTCAAGCAAACCAAGTCGCTTTTGCTCAAGCTCAAGAACGACAACGTCTTCATCGTCAAGAAGAAGAAGAACGAGCGCATCTACACCAAGAGGAACAAGACGCCGAGGCTCAACGTCTTCAACAACAACAACGAGAAGCACAAGCTCTTGAGGCGGAACGTGCCCTTCAAGAATCAAGTCGAGCCATCGCCAACCGCAATCGCAAACGGCGCAATCAAGAGGAAGCCCTTCGAGAAGAAATACAAGAGAGGAACTATCAACCACGTGTGCACCGTCAAGTTTCTCAAGCTCCCCCCAAGCTCGTCAAGCTCCACCTCAACCCCAAGTGCAACAAGAGCGACACCAAGTGGAACAAGTGCTTCAAGACCCTCCTCCACACCAAGAGCGACATCATGAGGAACAAGCATTCGAGGACTATCCAAGGAAAGAGCGATATCGCAACCGCTATCAAGATGAAGAGCAACGCTATGGAAAACTCAAATTCACAATGCCCAAGTTCAATGGAAGCAATGATCCGGAAGAATACCTCTCATGGGCATTGAAGGTCGACAAAATCTTTCGTTTGCACAACTATGAGGAAGAGAAGAAGATCGCAATGGCATCACTTGAGTTCCAAGACTATGTGCTCATATGGTGGGAACAAGTTCTTGAGCGCCGAGAAGCAAGAGGTGACCCTCCAATCACCACTTGGGCTCAAATGAAGGATGTCATGCGAGCACGATTTGTGCCCACCTACTACAACCGTGATCTCTTCAAGCAGCTACAACTCCTCAAGCAAGGAACAAATAGTGTTGAAGAATACTACAAGGAAATGGAGATAGCCATGATTAGAGCCAATGTCAAGGAAGATGATGAGCAAACAATGGCATGATTCTTGAATGGACTCAATCATCCCATCAAGAAGATCGCCGACTTCCAACCCTATTCCAACCTCATCGAGCTAGTGCATCAAGCGACCAAGGCGGAACGTCAAGTGCTAGATGACTTCAAGTACGCCAAGTACTCATCCAAGACATACGGCTTCTCCAACAATCAAGCTTCAACAACTCCTCCAACATCTACTTCAACCAAGCCTTCTCCAAGCAACGACGACAAGACAACATACAAGAAACCTTCGTCAAGTTCAAGTCGTCTTCCTCCTACTACAAGCAACTACAAGCCGCGTGCTCCTTCCTCTACTCCGGTCGATGAGACCGTCAAGACAAGTTCAATCAAGTGCTTCACATGTGGCGGCCGAGGCCACAAGTCCTTCCAATGCACCAACAAGCGCACCATGATCCTCAACGACAATGGCACCTACGACTCAATGAGTGAAGATGAAATGGAAGCTATTGAGCAAGTGGCCATGCACCGGCGCGTGAACGAGGATGAAGATGATCAAGTCTTTTGTGATGAAGATACGAGCCCCGCTCTCGTTGTCTCCAAGGTCTTGACACTTCAACATCAACAAGAAGAAGACCAACGATGCCATATCTTCCACACCAAGGCCGGCATCAATGGACGATCCGTCAAGGTCATCATCGATGGAGGTAGTTTCCACAACTTGGCAAGTGAAGAACTATGCTCCAAGCTTCAATTGGTCAAGAGGAAGCACCCGCACCCCTACAAGGTTCAATGGCTAAGTGACTCCGGCACTATACGAGTTGAGCATACGGTCCAAGTATCCTTCAAAATAGGTGCATATGAAGACACTTTGGCGTGTGATGTGGTCCCAATGACCGTTTGGCACCTCCTTCTTGGTCGACCATGGCAATTCGACCGTGGTGTCGTCCACAACGGGCGTACCAATCACTATAGCTTCAAGATGAAAGGAAAAGAATATGTGCTACGACCCATGTCTCCTAGTCAAGTGATAGCCGACAAGCAAGCCACCCACCATAGAGAGAAGAGTGAGAAAGTGAGCCACCAAAACATGAGTGAGAGCAACAAACCACACTTGAGCGCCTCTTCACCTAGAGAGAAAAACCTCATACTATTCGCCACAAAAAGTGAGATGAGAGAAGTGTGTGAGAACCCATCGAGTGTGATGCACTTTGTCCTTGTGTGCAAGGATGGCGAACTGAAAACTAACACCACTCACGAGCTACCTTTGGTGTTTCAATCTCTTTTGCAGGAATTTCAAGATGTTTTCCCCAATGAGCTACCTCCGGGTCTACCTCCTCTACGAGGCATTGAGCATCGAATCGACCTCATCCCCGGAGCGCCACTTCCAAACAAAGCCCCATACCATGTCAATCCCGAAGAAACCAAGGAGATTCAATGGCAAGTACAACAACTAATCGACAACGGTCATGTACGTGAAAGCTTAAGCCCTTGTGCCGTTCCCGTCATACTTGTGCCTAAGCCCGATGGAAGTTTCCGCTTGTGTTCCGATTGTATACCTATTAATGCTATCACCGTTCGCTATAGGCATCCCATTCCTCGCTTAGATGATATGCTTGATGAACTTAGTGGAGCCAACTTTTTCTCAAAAATTGATCTTAAAAGTGGCTATTATCAAATCCGCATACAAGAAGGTGATGAATGGAAAACTGCTTTCAAAACAAAATTTGGCTTATAAGAATGGTTAGTCATGCCTATGGGTTTATCGGAGGCTCCCGGTACTTTTGTGCGTCTCATGCATCATGTACTTCGACCTTACATTGGAGTCTTTGTTGTGGTTTACTTCGATGATATTCTTGTGTTTAGCAAAACCATGAAAGAGCATCTTGATCATGTTAGGCTCGTTTTGCAAACACTTCGGAAGGAAAGTCTTTATGCCAACATGAAAAAGTGCACATTTGGTGTTGACAAAGTGGTTTTCTTGGGTTTCGTTGTCTCTTCCAAGGGTGTCCATGTTGATGATACTAAAATTGAAACAATTAAAACTTGGCCCCAACCCACCAATTTGCAACAAGTGAGAAGTTTCCTTGGTCTTGCGGGTTTTTATCGCCGCTTTGTGAAAGATTTTAGCACAATAGCCACTTATTTGCATGCTTTGAGCAAGAAGAATGCTCCTTTTGTTTGGGGAACTTTGCAATCAACCGCTTTTGATGAGCTCAAGTCTTTACTTACCCATGCTCCAATTCTTGCTTTGCCGATCTTTGACAAAACTTTTGAGGTTCATTGTGATGCAAGTGGTACCGGAATTGGCGGAGTTTTGATGCAAGAAAAGTGAGCAGTTGCATATTTTAGTGAAAAACTCTCCGGTGCTCAACTTAACTATCCCATCTATGACAAAGAATTGTATGCTTTAGTGCGTGTCCTACATGTTTGGGAACATTATCTTAGACCCCAACATACCGATCATGAAACGCTTAAGTACTTAAAAGGTCAAACTAAGTTGAACAAGCGTCATGCCAAATGGAGTGAATTTATTGAATCTTTCCCATATGTGATCAAGTACATTAAGGGTAAGGAAAATGTAGTTGCCGATGCACTTTCACGCATGTGCACGCTTGTCACCACACTTGAGTTGAATGTTATTGGCTTTGAGCACATAAAAGACTTGTATGCTAGTGATCCATCTTTTGCACCTCATTATGCTAAATGTTTGACGCATACATCTTGGGAACAATATTACATCAAGGATGGTTATCTTATGAGAGCTAACAAACTATGCATTCCCGAGTCTTCTCTTCGTTTGCTCCTTTTGCAAGAGGCTCATGGAGGCGGACTCATGGGACACTTTGGACGCGACAAGACTTTCGCCACGCTCTACAAGAACTACTTTTGGCCCAAGATGTTCCGCGACGTCTCACGCTTCACCACCCGATGCTCTACATGTCGCAAAGCTAAGTCAAAATCTCAATCTCATGGTATTTACATGCCTCTTCCTATTCCTTATCAACCTTGGGAAGACATTAGTATGGATTTTATACTTGGTTTGCCTAGAACTCAAAATGGAAAGGATTCCGTGTTTGTTGTTGTGGACCGATTTTCTAAGATGGCACATTTCATTCCTTGCAACAAGATAGACGATGCTTCACATATTGCAAATCTCTTTTGTAGGGAAATCTTGCGCCTCCATGGAGTACCAAAGACAATCGTCTCCGACCGCGACGTCAAGTTCTTGAGTTACTTTTGGAAGACTCTATGCGCCAAGCTCGGAATCAAGCTCTTGTTCTCATCGGCATACCATCCTCAAACTGACGGCCAAACGGAGGTGACGAACCGGACACTATCCACTCTACTTCGCGTGTTGATCAAGAAGAACATCAAGGAGTGGGAGGCATGTCTACCCATCGCCGAGTAAGCCTACAACCGCGCAAGACATTCGACTACCGGCAAGTCCCCCTTCGAGGTCGTCTACGGCTTCAACCCATTGTCCCCATTGAACATTCTACCTCTACCTCTACAAGAGCGCACCAACATGGATGCGAGTGCACGAGCAAGCTACATCAAGAAGATGCATGAAGATAGAAGAAACATCATCGAGCGCCAAGTACATTGACTAGCGAACAAGCTCAACGTCAACAAACAACCCATGATCTTCAACATAGGTGATCTCGTGTGGCTACACCTTCGCAAGGACCGCTTCCCCAACGAACACAAGCCCAAACTACTACCTCAAGCCAATGGACCATTCAAGGTGCTAGCACGCTACAACGACAACGCCTACAAGATTGAACTCCCACGAGACAAGTACAACGTGAGCGACATCTTCAACGTCACGGACCTCTCGCCTTTCCATGGTGATGAAGATCTTGATCCGAGGTCGGATCCTTTCGAAGGGAGGGGAGATGATGCGGAGCATCCTTCCACCATCCCCATGGACTCTACATCAACACGTCCAACCCCACAAGGACCCATGATAAGAGCTAGAGCACGTGCTTTGGAAACCGAGGTGAACTCCTTCCTACTAGACTTGCGTATGGACACAAATGGAACATGTCTACTACCTCACCAAATTGTGCTATGCCTCCTTAGGTATGAAGTGGAACATCACCAAGGAGCTCAGGAGCATCCCCAAGGGGAAGGAGAACCACCCCAAGGCCATGAGGATCAAGGGAGTGCAAGAACAAACAAAACAAAGAAGTCCCAGGTGACCCCTGCAAGACGACCCCGAGACCCCGTGCCCACGGGCTACACAAGAAACCGGCGCTGGAGCACCCCGTGCGCGCGGGCGTGTACCGTGCCCACGGGACCCCCGTGCGCATGGGCCCAACTTACCCCGTGCGCACGGGCCTCCCAGGATGGGCGGCTGAGATGGCTTCTTCGGCTCCCCTCCTTCTCCTTTGACCCCAAGCCTATATATTCCGTACCTAGGGCCATGTTTAGGGTTAGCAAAGTATTAGATGAGATCTTGGTGAGCTTTGCTCCATTACCTTCCCTCTTTGAGGATCAAGACCCCATAGGGAAGAATCCTTGAGGATTTCAAGACCTCCATTGGGAGAAGACTTCCACCAAGACCCCTCTTCCTTTGGATTTGGGAAGAACTTTGCCATTGTATCTTTCCTTTGATTGTGTCTGAGACTTGTGGATCTTGTGTTGTTACTCTAGTGGATGTGTATTCGGGAATTGTTGGAGTCATTGCCTCTTTGTGTTCATCCTTGTGTTCTTGTTGTTCTTGTGATTTCCCTCCATTTTCCCCCTCCATGTGTGAAAAGGTCCTTCCTAGGGTTCTACCCTACATCAAAGAGTAACGGGGGCCTAGTTTCTAACTTTTTTAAATCAGTAAGTATTGCTCACTTTTCTAGGTTTCCGTCGCTCTGTGGTGATGTGAGCTCTGTGTCTAAATTATCCATGCACTCCACTGTATTTTCAGCCACTGGATGGTTGAACCTGCTGTCTGTAATCTGCATTGTAGCTGTAGACCCCCCCTTTTCCTTTACAGTAAGTCTTAACATAGTTGTAGATAGAGACCTTGATGCGTTCGATCAATACAAACATATTTATTGTTCTTAATGAACATATATTAATGAACTGACTATACAGTACATATTTTAGTCACAGCGGGTTCTCGCTCATTTGGGGTCCTAAATGGGATACTACCATCTGTGTGATTGCAGTCAAGACCTTGATTAGCTACCATGGAGGTATACCCCCCTTCTAATTAACTGTTGTAAAGAGCTTATACTGATTCGTTGATGTGTTTACCCTGCTGCCTGAAAAGAAGTGTTTATCCTGCTTAAGATATTTTGTTTTCTTCAGGTTACGCTCAAGCATTCAGGGTCTTTGTTCATGTATGCCGGTAACCGTGGTGGTGCATATACCAAGAACAGCTTTGGAAATATGTACGTTCTACTCTTTTCTCAGCATTATTTCTTGAGCTATCTGTGTTTTGACTGAAGGCAAATTCTGCTTATAGCTACACTGCTGTGGGCATTTTTTTTTGGGTCGCTTGTTTCGTGAAGCGGAATCCAATGATTGTCTCGAGGTATTCCACACACGCCAATTCTTTAGCATACAGTATGGATGCAGCTAGGTGAAATATATTGTTCTTATATATATTTTTGCACTTATATTTTAGTCTGCATGTCTCTTTAATTTGCATATTTCTTAATTAGTACAAACTCACATAAGCAAATATAAAATCTAAAGCCTAGCAATTAAATTACAACATGATTTGATGCTTAGTTGACTGTTGGAGCTAGTCTGTTGGAATTAAGCACAATCCAGCATATGCTTACTTTATGCTTTGTGCCTTTTGTTGTCAGCAGTTCCATTAAGATTTCTGATTTTGCCTCTGTTTTGTGCTTCTAGAAAAACCGAATAAGCATTTCAATGGAACTTGTCACGGCTGTATTAGGAGACCATGGACAAAGGCCTAAGGATGATTATGGTATGCCTATTTTTCTTCTGACTAAATAGTGCTCAGTGTATATTTTGTTTGTCATTATTAGTTCATTCTGATATCGTATTCAGGCTATAAATGCTGCATTATTCTTTCATTTCCTTTCTGAACTATGAAGTCACTTGCTGCATTTGTTCCAGTTCATCAATTTCCACATTATCAATTCTATTTTGGCTTTTGTAGCTGTGATTACAGCTGTGACAGAATTTGGTCATGGGAAGCCTCAATTCTATTCTACTCCAAAGTTGATTGAATTTTGTCGGAAATGGCGCCTACCAACAAACCATGTCTGGCTATTCTCCACGGGGTGCTCATTTGATAACATGGCTGACTTGTTTAAATGGGACTATAAGAAAGGGTGAAAGACTTTAATAATGATACCTCATGTAGTTGCACTATATAGAAGACTTCCTAACCACTTTTTGATTTTGGTATCTCATGTTTTGCAATCGTCCAGTGTTTTGAAAACAAATGCAGTGTTATTATGTTTCCACAGTAACTGTTGCTTGAATACGATTATCAGCGAATGTTACTAAATTCTTGTTTCGTTCTTGTGTGTATCATCAACTACTCTTTACATGGATATGCATTCTTTGAATTATAGCCTACTGGAGCTCTTCAGCGCACTTTCTATATTGCGTTATTGCTAGAAATTGTTCAGCAGCTAGGTTTGTTTGTGTGTCTATGTCACTGTGCAGATATTTTCATGCCATTCATCTGATTGATGGCATGCAAGTATCACTCTCGAAGACCGTACATATGCATTTTGCTGGGGCGCCATAACATCATTGTGCTTTCGCTTACATCTTCATTAGGAAATCTGCCACTTCATTCTTTGCTGCCTACGATGCATTGTGTGAAGAGGGGACTGCCACATCCGTTTGCAGTATCCTTGGTGAAATAGCTGATATATCCGTGCGAGGTATGACTATCTCGAAAAACTATTTTTTGCCTGACACTCTTTATCTTTTACTGCTGCTCTAAACTGAACTGTATATTTTCATCTCTCCCCACCATCGAAGTACTGACTATTTGTTCTAGGGTCAAAGGATCATGTAATCGTGCAAGGTGAGATACTTGAAGGTCTGGTTGCCCGTATTTTCAGTCGTGAAAGTTCAGTTCAAATGAAAGTTTTGAGGAAACACGTGTAAAATCATCATTGGCTGGAGGAAACACGTGTCGGCTCACCGTTGGGATAGATGTCATCCACTCATTGGACAGAAGGCGCCTATGATACGTCGACACGTGGCACGGCCCAACAGAGGCCCAATCCAGTGAAAAGGCCGGCCCGTTTGACTTGGTCAAAAGGTGGCGGGCCGGCCCATGGAAAGCCTGTTAACGGCCTGTTCGCATATAGCCCATTTACAGCCCGCTAACCCAAGGCCCGTTACGCCCTATCCGAATTAGGCCCAGTAGCGTCATCTGGGCCATCCAATATGATTCCAGCCTGTTTTCATTTCTGGCCCATGTATGGCCCATGAAGTCTTTTGGCCCATATGAGGCCCTATGTAACTCTTGGCCTATTAACGGCCCGTGGTGAAACTAGCCCACAATGAACAGTGTATCACTTTACACCCACTAACGGCCCGTGGCGAAATTGGCCCGTAATGAACAGTATATCACTTTATACCCATTAAGGGCCCGTTATTCAGTTGGGCCGTTTCCAGCAAATGTTATCTTTCGGCCTTCTCAGAGCCCATTTATTCTTGGGCTCATTTTCAGCATTCGTTTACTTACGGCCCGTTACTGTCATTATTTGCTTGTGGGCCAAATTTAGCCTGTGGTTACATCGGCCCGTTTGTGGTCCGTTAATACGTTGGGCCGTTTTCATAGCGTCATCAAATACGGCCTATTAACGATGGCCCGTTATGGTCATATGGCCCGTATAAGGCCTATTGATGATACGGCCCTTAGAAGGCCCATTGTTTCTACGGCCTGTAGAAAGCCCATTGTTTCTACGGCCCGTAGAAGGCCCATTGTTTCTACGGCCCGTAGAAGCCCTCATCGCTTTACGGCCCGTAGAAGGCCCATCGCTTTACTGGCGGTAGGAGGCCCAGTGTCACTACAGTAAATATTAGCCCATGGCTATTGTGGCCTAGTTTTAAAAGGAACTGCACTAACTACAAGCAAACAAATAAACAAGACAACAAGGAAATAGATAACCAAGTAACTTATGCTAGGCTATCACGGCTGTTACACATATTACATCCACTGGGCATCAAAGTTCACCACCAGTGCAAATATAGGGAACAAAGCAGCATATCATATACACTGGTTGTCAAAGTTGGCGACCAGTGCAAATAAACGCCGCAGCAAAACAAATCCAGGCTGAAACCACTTGAAGATCTCAAGAAACAATATCACAGGTACCCATAATCTTCGGCAAGATGCTTACCAAGCTTATTAACTTTCTCTTGTTTGGCGCTTAAATCCTCCAGTAACTTCTTTTGTTGCACAGAAAATATGCATCTGAATTCTGCAGGACTTCCTCGGTCCTTCAACTTCGTCGCAAGACATCCGATCGATGTCTTTCAACTTGAAGTTGAGACTCAAGAAGACGAACTGATTCAGCAGCGAGTTCAAGAGCTTGTGCCGGCGAGAGTGGCGAGAACTCGAACACTACATCAAGACAGGACTTTTGGGTTCCCTCACCGTTGTCAAGATAGTTTTATCAGCTTTCTTGGAGACCAACAGGATGTCTCACTATCTTGAACCTTATCGCATTACTTCCTTTACCATTGGATAACACGTCATTGTTCTCCAATATTTTGTCCGCATTCTAAAAGAGAAACAAGCAGACACATCACATGTTTACCATGTTGTATATGAAACTCATTTTGGTAAATGAGTTTAGTAGTAAAGTGGACAGGATAACAGCATGAAACAAACATATATCTATGTGACATGGTCACTTTATGGTCTATATCATTCTAGTTTTTGTTGCCAAATCAAGATAGAGACACCGTTCAAATAATATTTGTTCAAGACAAAGCAGAATAGAAAAAATATAAGTGTGGGTAACTATAGAGCAATAACAACACTTGTAATGTGCATGACATGAGAACATAACTGTTTATTCAATTGAAACTGAAATCAACATAGAGCAGGTTACAACAGCAAACCAGTTAAAGAAACAGGTTTAAAGCATACCTGTTGCGCCATTGGAGTTTCAATTCCATCCTTCAAATTTGAAAATAGTTGGTATGAGTAAATACAGTAATGCAAGAGCAAAGGAGTATGAACCATAGCTACAGAATCTAACCTGAGAACAAATCTTCTTCTCCATTAAGTGTTGAGTTGGGATTCGGAGTGGTGGTCCTCGTGCTTTGGGCACTGCAGTTCCCTTACTAACCGCTCGTGTTTGGGTGCTCTGTGGTGGAGATGGTGCTGTGTCAACTGGAACTTGGTTACTATCTGCCGGGGTTGGGGTTAAAAGGGGTGTATCTGAAGGAAATATGCCCTAGAGGCAATAATAAAGTTATTATTTATTTCCTCATATCATGATAAATGTTTATTATTCATGCTAGAATTGTATTAACCGGAAACATGATACATGTGTGAATACATAGACAAACACATAGTCACTAGTATGCCTCTACTTGACTAGCTCATTAATCAAAGATTGTTATGTTTCCTGACCATAGACATGTGTTGTCATTTGATTAAAGGGATCACATCATTAGAAGAATGATGTTATTGACATGACCCATTCTGTTAGCCTAGCTCTTGATCGTTTAGTATACTGCTATTGCTTTCTTCATGACTTATACAAAGTTCCTGCAACTATGAGATTATGCAACTCCGTTTACGGAAGAACACTTTGTGTGCTACCAAACGTCACAACGAATCGGGTGATTATAAAGGTGCTCTCTGGTGTTTCGAAGGTACATGTTGGGTTGGCATAATTCGAGATTAGGATTTGTCACTCCGATTGTCGGAGAGGTATCTCTGGGCCCTCTCGGTAATACTCATCACCTAAGCCTTGCAAGCATGCAACTAATGAGTTAGTTATGAGATGACGTATTATGGAACGAGTAAAGAGACTTGCCGGTAACGAGATTGAACTAGGTATTGATATCGATGATCAAATCTCGGGCAAGTAACATACCGATGACAAAGGAACAAAGTATGTTGTTATGCGGTTTGACCGATAAAGATCTTCGTAGAATATGTAGGAACCAATATGGGCATCCAGGTCCCGCTATTGGTTATTGACCGAGAATGGTTTTAGGTCATGTCTACATAGTTCTCGAACCCGTAGGGTCCGCACGCTTAACATTTCGATGACAGTTTTATTATGAGTTTGTAAGTTTTGATGTACGAAGTTTTTGGAGTCCGGATGTGATCACGGACATGACGGGAGTCTCGGAATGGTCGAGACATAAAGATTGATATATTGGAAGCCTATGTTTGGACATCGGAATGGTTCGGGTGAAATCGGCATTTTACCGAGTACCGGAGGTTACTGGAACCCCGGGGTTAATGGGCCTACATGGGCCAAGAGGGAGAAGAGGAAGGAGCAAGGAGGGGCCACGCGCCTCCCCTCCTAGTCCGAATAGGACAAGGGAAGAGGCGGCGCCCCCCTTCCTTCTCCTCTTCCTCCTCTTTCCCCTCTCTCCTACTCCAACTTGGAAAAGGGAGTCCTACTCGGTGGGAGTAGGACTCCCCCCTTGGTGCGCCCCCTTACGCCGGCGGCCTCCTCCCCCCTGGCTCCTTTATATACGGGGGCGGGGGGCACCCCATAGACACAAGTTGATCTACGGATCGTTCCTTAGCCGTGTGCGGTGCCCCCTTCCACCATATTCCACCTCGGTCATATCGTCGCGGAGTTTAGGCGAAGCCCTGCGCCGGTAGAACATCATCATCGTCACCATGCCGTCGTGCTGACGGAACTCATCTCCGGAGCCTTTGCTGGATCGGAGGGCCGGAGATCGTCATCGAGCTGAACGTGTGCTAAACGCGGAGGCTCCGTACGTTTGGTGCTTGGATCGGTTGGATCGTGAAGACGTACGATTACATCAAACGCGTTGTGCTAACGCTTCCGCTTACGGTCTACGAGGGTACATGGACGAACACTCTCCCCTCTCGTTGCTATGCCATCACCATGATCTTGCATGTGCGTAGGAAATTTTTTGAAATTACTATGTTCCCCAGCAGTGGCATCCGAGCCTAGGTTTTCATGGTTTGATGTTATATGCACGAGTAGAACACAAGTGAGTTGTGTACGATATAAGTCATACTACCTACCAGCATGTCATACTTTGGTTCAGCGGTATTGTGAGATGAAGTGGCCCGGACCGACATTACGTGTACGCTTACGCGAGACTGGTTTCACCGTTACGAGCACTCATGCTTAAAGGTGGCTGGCGGGTGTCTGTCTCTCTCACTTTAGTTGAACCGAGTGTGGCTACGCCCGGTCCTTGCGAAGGTTAAAACGGAGTCTATTTGACAAACTATCGTTGTGGTTTTGATGCGTAGGTGAGAACGGTTCTTGCTAAGCCCGTAGCAGCCACGTAAAATTTGCAACAACAAAGTAGAGGACGTCTAACTTGTTTTTGCAGGGCATGTTGTGATGTGATATGGTCAAGACGTGATGCTATATTTTATTGTATGAGATGATCATGTTTTGTAACCGGTTATCGGCAATCGGCAGGAGCCATATGGTTGTCGCTTTATTGTATGAAATGCAAGCGCCCTGTAATTGCTTTACTTTATCACTAAGCGGTAGCGATAGTCGTAGAAGCAATAGATGGCGTAACGACAACAATGCTACGATGGAGATCAAGGTGTCGCGCCGGCGACGATGGTGATCATGACGGTGGTTCGAAGATGGAGATCACAAGCACAAGATGATGATGGCCATATCATATCACTTATATTGATTGCATGTGATGTTTATCCTTTATGCATCTTATCTTGCTTTGATTGACGGTAGCATTTTAAGATGATCTCTCACTAAAATTATCAAGATGTGTTCTCCCTGTGTATGCACCGTTGCCAAAGTTCGTCGTGCCGAGACACCACGTGATGATCGGGTGTGATAAGCTCTACGTCCATCTACAACGGGTGCAAGCCAGTTTTGCACACGCAGAATACTCAGGTTAAACTTGACGAGCCTAGCATATGCAGATATGGCCTCGGAACACGGAGACCGAAGGTCGGCGTGAATCATATAGTAGATATGATCAACATAGTGATGTTCACCATTGAAAACTACTCCATCTCACGTGATGATCGGTTATGGTTTAGTTGATTTGGATCACGTGATCACTTAGATGACTAGAGAGATGTCTGTCTAAGTGGGAGTTCTTAAGTAATATGATTAATTGAACTTAAATTTATCATGAACTTAGTACCTGATAGTATCTTGCTTGTCTATGTTTGTTTGTAGATAGATGGCTCGTGCTATTGTTTCGTTGAATTTTAATGCGTTCCTTGAGAAAGCAAAGTTGAAAGATGATGGTAGCAATTACACGGATCGGGTCCATAACCCGAGGATTATCCTCATTGCTGCACGTAAGAGTTACGCCCCGAAGCACCGCTGGGTGCCGTGCCTGCTGCCGATCTAACCGACGACGTTAAGAACGTCTGGCAGAGCAAAGCTGATGACTACTCTATAGTTCAGTGTGCCATGCTTTACGGCTTGGAACCGGGTCTTCAACGACGTTTTGAACGTCATGGAGCATATGAGATGTTCCAAGAGTTGAAGTTAATATTTCAAGCAAATGCCCGGATTAAGAGATATGAAGTCTCCAATAAGTTCTACAGCTGCAAGATGGAGGAGAATAGTTCTGTCAGTGAACACATACTCAGAATGTCTGGGTATAACAATCACTTGATTCAACTCGGAGTTAATCTTCCTGATGATAGTGTCATTGACAGAATTCTCCAATAACTGCCACCAAGCTACAAAAGCTTCGTGATGAACTATAATATGCAAGGGATGAACAAGACTATTCCCGAGCTCTTCGCGATCTTGAAAGCATGGAGGTAGAAATCAAGAAGGAGCATCAAGTGTTGATGGTCAACAGGACCACTAGTTTCAAGAAGAAGGGCAAAGAGAAGAAGAAGGGGAACTTCAAGAAGAACGGCAAGCAAGTTGCTGCTCAAGAGAAGAAACCCAAGTCTGGACCTAAGCCTGAAATTGAGTGCTTCTACTGCAAGCAGACTGGACACTAGAAGCGGAACTGCCCCAAGTATTTGGCGGATAAGAAGGATGGCAAAGTGAGCAAAGGTATATGTGATATACATGTTATTGATGTGTACCTAACTAGAGCTCATAGTAGCACCTGGGTATTTGATACTGGTTCTGTTGCTAATATTTGCTACTCGAAAAAGGGACTACAGAATAAGCGAGCACTGGCCAAGGACGAGGTGACGATGCGCGTGGGAAACGGTTCCAAAGTCGATATGATCGCGGTCGGCACGCTACCTCTACATCTACCTTCGGGATTAGTTTTAAACCTGAATAATTGTTATTTGGTGCCAACGTTGAGCATGAAAATTATATTTGGATCTTGTTTGATGCGAGACGGTTATTCACTTAAATCAGAGAATAATGGTTGTTCTATTTATATGAGTAATATCTTTTATGGTCATGCACCCTTGAAGAGTGGTCTATTTTTATTGAATCTCGATAGTAGTGATACACATATTCATAATGTAGAAGCCAAAAGATGCAGAGTTGATAATGATAGTGCAACTTATTTGTGGCACTGCCGTTTAGGTCATACCGGTGTAAAACGCATGAAGAAACTCCATACTGATGGACTTCTGGAATCACTTGATTATGAATCACTTGGTACTTGCGAACCGTGCCTCATGGGCAAGATGACTAAAACACCGTTCTCCGGAACTATGGAGAGAGCAACAGATTTGTTGGAAATCATACATACAGATGTATGTGGTCCGATGAATGTTGAGGCTCGTGGCAGATATCGTTATTTTCTCACCTTCCCAGATGATTTGAGCAGATATGGGTATATCTACTTGATGAAGCACAAGTCTGAAACATTTGAAAAGTTCAAAGAATTTCAGAGTGAAGTGGAAAATCATCGTAACAAGAAAATAAAGTTTCTACGATCTGATCGTGGAGGAGAATATTTGAGTTATGAGTTTGGTTTACATTTGAAACAATGCGGAATAGTTTCGCAACTCACACCACCCGGAACACCACAACGAAATGGTGTGTCCGAACGTCGTAATCGTACTTTACTTGATATGGTGCGATCTATGATGTCTCTTACCGATTTACCGCTATCGTTTTGGGGTTATGCTTTAGAGACGGCCGCATTCACGTTAAATAGGGCACCATCTAAATCAGTTGAGACGACGCCTTATGAACTGTGGTTTGGCAAGAAACCAAAGTTGTCGTTTCTTAAAGTTTGGGGCTGCGATGCTTATGTGAAGAAACTTCAACCAGATAAGCTCGAACCCAAATCGGAGAAATGTGTCTTCATAGGATACCCAAAAGAGACTGTTGGGTACACCTTCTATCATAGATCCAAAGGCAAGATATTCGTTGCTAAGAATGGATCCTTTCTAGAGAAGGAGTTTCTCTCGAAAGAAGTGAGTGGGAGGAAAGTAGAACTTGATGAGATAACTGTATCTACTCCCTTATTGGGAGGTAGTTCATCACGAGAACCGGTTCTTGTGACGACTACACCAATTAGTGAGGAAGCTAATGATATTGATCATGAAACTTCAGATCAAGTTTCTGCTGAACCTCGTAGGTCTACCAGAGTAAGATCCGCACCAGAGTGGTACTGTAATCCTGTTCTAGAAGTCATGTTACTTGACCATGATGAACCTACGAACTATGAGGAAGCGATGATGAGCCCAGATTCCGCAAAATGGCTAGAGGCCATGAAATCTGAGATGGGATCCATGTATGAAAACAAAGTATGGACTTTGGTTGACTTGCCCGATGATCGGCAAGCCATTGAGAATAAATGGATTTTTAAGAAGAAGACTAACGCTGATGGTAATGTTACTGTTATAAAGCTCAACTTGTTGCGAAAGGTTTTCAACAAGTTCAAGGGGTTGACTACGATGAGACATTCTCACCCGTAGCGATGCTTAAGTCTGTCCGAATCATGTTGGCTATTGCTGCATTTCATGATTATGAAATTTGGCAAATGGATGTCAAGACTGCATTCTTCAATGGATTTCTAGAAGAAGAGTTGTATATGATGCAGCCGGAAGGTTTTGTTGATCCAAAAGGTGCTGACAAAGTATGCAAGCTCCAGCATTCCATTTATGGACTGGTGCAAGCATCTCGGAGTTGGAATAAATACTTTGATAGTGTAATCAAAGCATATGGTTTTATACAGACTTTTGGAGAAGCCTGTATTTACAAGAAAGTGAGTGGGAGCTCTGTAGCATTTCTAGTTTTATATGTTGATGACATATTATTAATTGGAAATGATATAGAATTTCTGGATAGCATAAAGGGATACTTGAATAAAAGTTTTTCAATGAAAGACCTCGGTGAAGCTGCTTACATATTGGGCATCAAGATCTATAGAGATAGATCAAGACGCTTAATAGGACTTTCACAAAGCACATACCTTGACAAAATTTTGAAAATGTTCAAAATGGATCGTGCAAAGAAAGGATTCTTGCACGTGCTACAAGGTGTGAAGTTGAGTCAAACTCAATGCCCGACCACAAGCAGAAGATAGAGAGAAAATGAAAAATGTTCCTATGCTTCACCATAGGCTCTATCATGTATGCAATCTTGTGTACCGACACGACGTATGCTTAGCAATAAGTTTGGCAGGAAGGTACCAAAGTAATCCAGAGTGGATCATGGACAGCGGTCAAGAACATCTGAAATACCGAAAAGGACTAAGGATATGTTTCTCATATATGGAGGTGACAAAGAGCTAGTCGTAAATGGTTACGTCGATGCAAGCTTTGACACTGATCCGGACGATTCTAAATCGCAAACCGGATACGTGTTTTTATTAAACGGTGGAGCTATAAGTTGGTGCAGTTCTAAACAAAGCGTCGTGGCAGGATCTACATGTGAAGCGGAGTACATAGCTGCTTCTGAAGCAGCGAATGAAGGAGTCTGGATGAAGGAGTTCATTTCCGATCTAGGTGTCATACCTAGTGCATCGGGACCAATGAAGATCTTCTGTGACAATACTGGTGCAATTGCCCTGGCAAAGGAATCCAGATTTCACAAGAGGACCAAACACATCAAGAGACGCTTCAATTCCATTGGGGACCAAGTCCAACTGGGAGACATAGAGATTTGCAAGATACATACGGATCTGAATGTAGCAGACCCGTTGACTAACCCTCTCTCACGAGCAAAACATGATCAGCACCAAGACTCCATGGGTGTTAGAATCATTACTATGTAATCTAGATTATTGACTCTAGTGCAAGTGGGAGACTGAAGGAAATATGCCCTAGAGTCAATAATAAAGTTATTATTTATTTCCTCATATCATGATAAATGTTTATTATTCATGCTAGAATTGTATTAACCGGAAACATGATACATGTGTGAATACATAGACAAACACATAGTCACTAGTATGCCTCTACTTGACTAGCTCATTAATCGAAGATGGTTATGTTTCCTGACCATAGACATGTGTTGTCATTTGATTAAAGGGATCACATCATTAGAAGAATGATGTGATTGGCATGACCCATTCTGTTAGCCTAGCACTTGATCATTTAGTATACTGCTATTGTTTTCTTCATGACTTATACAAAGTTGCTGCAACTATGAGATTGTGCAACTCCCGTTTACCAGAAGAACACTTTGTGTGCTACCAAACGTCACAACGTAACTGGGTGATTATAAAGGTGCTCTGTAGGTGTTTCTGAAGGTACATGTTGGGTTGGCATAATTCGAGATTAGGATTTGTCACTCCGATTGTCGAAGAGGTATCTCCAGGCCCTCTCGGTAATACTCATCACCTAAGCCTTGCAAGCATGTAACTAATGAGTTAGTTATGAGATGACATATTACGGAAGGAGTAAAGAGACTTGCCGGTAATGAGATTGAACTAGGTATTGGATACCGATGATCAAATCTCGGGCAAGTAACATACCGATGACAAAGGGAACAAAGTATGTTGTTATGCGGTTTGACCGATAAAGATCTTCATAGAATATGTAGGAACCAATATGGGCATCCAGGTCCCGCTATTGGTTATTGACCGAGAATGGTTTTAGGTCATGTCTACATAGTTCTCGAACCCGTAGGGTCCGCACGCTTAATGTTTCGATGATAGTTTTATTATGAGTTTGTAAGTTTTGATGTACCGAAGTTTGTTCGGAGTCCCGGATGTGATCACGGACATGACGAGGAGTCTCGGAATGGTCGAGACATAAAGATTGATATATTGGAAGCCTATGTTTGGACATCGGAATGGTTCCGGGTGAAATCGGCATTTTACCGGAGTACCGGGAGGTTACCGGAACCCCCCGGGGGGTTAATGGGCCTACATGGGCCAAGAGGGAGAAGAGGAAGGAGCAAGGAGGGGGCCGCGCGCCCCTCCCCCTCCTAGTCCGAATAGGACAAGGGAAGGGGGGCGGCGCCCCCCCCTTTCCTTCTCCTCTTCCTCCTCTTTCCCCCTCTCTCCTACTCCAACTTGGAAAAGGGGAGTCCTACTCCCGGTGGGAGTAGGACTCCCCCCTTGGCGCGCCCCCTTAGGCCGGCGGCCTCCTCCCCCCTGGCTCCTTTATATACGGGGGCGGGGGGCAACCCATAGACACAAGTTGATCTACGGATCGTTCCTTAGCCGTGTGCGGTGCCCCCTTCCACCATATTCCACCTTGGTCATATCGTCGCGGAGTTTAGGCGAAGCCCTGCGCCGGTAGAACATCATCATCGTCACCACGCCGTCGTGCTGACGGAACTCATCTCCGGAGCCTTTGCTGGATCGGAGGGCCGGAGATCGGCATCGAGCTGAACGTGTGCTGAACTCGGAGGCTCCGTACGTTCGGTGCTTGGATCGGTCGGATCGTGAAGACGTACGATTACATCAAACGCGTTGTGCTAACGCTTCCGCTTACGGTCTATGAGGGTACGTGGACGAACACTCTCCCCTCTCGTTGCTATGCCATCACCATGATCTTGCATGTGCGTAGGAAATTTTTTGAAATTACTACGTTCCCCAACAGTATCTGGTTCTCTGTCCAACTGGGTAGGGGTACAATCTCCGAGAGTCTGGGTTATGTGTGGTGGATTTGGTCCTTGGGCAAGTACAACCGTGGTTCTATCTGCATCAACTGGTAGCACTGTCTTTTCTGAAGACCGTATTGTTACTCCCTTAGATACTGCCATCACGCTCTCCAATTGAAATGGCTGATAAACAAGAAAAGTAATTGAAAGTATAAACATTGTATGATAGACAAGTGCAATGGATAGTGGAGAATAAAAGAGGGCATGAAATAATTCATATTTATGTTGTCTAACCAAACAGGATAGCATGACACAATTTCACATATATGATGGCTAACTAAAAAGGATAGCATGACACAATTTCACATTATGATGGCTAACTAAAAAAGATGGAAAGACATAGTTCAAAATATGAGACTATGTAAACAGGATGACATGACATAACTATATAATGTGTTTATTAAATAGGTTGGCATGCCATAATTCACATACATTCATGGATAGAATGCCATAATTCTAAATATGATGACTGTAAACACTAAACAGGATGAGATGATATAACTATATGATGTCTTTATTAAATGGGTTGCCATGCCATAATTCAGATAGATGATGTGTATGTACTATGTAAACATGATGGCATGATATAATTCAAATATATGATTTATATAATAAGCAAGTAAGCAGATGGCAATCTATATATGATGTAAAAACTAAGCAATGCAAGACAACATGCATGACATGGGTAATATAACCCTGCCAAGTTTGAGCATAGACCTCGGTGGGGAAATAGGACTGGTTATCAGTCTCTGAATCCTCCTCTGAGGAGCTCTCTGTAGCCAGCAAGATGTCTGCTTCAGCAGGTAGCATTGTCTGCTCTGAATACCTTGTTTTCACTCCAGATACTTC